>OY728146.1:1468586495-1469186495 GCA_963277665.1 Viscum album
ATGCAACCTGTCGGATCAAGCACATGAATTCCACGATAAATGAAAAGTGTGTCCAAGAATAAAAAAACGCGATACTGAACAAAAAACAAAGCTGTGAGCATGACAATGAAGAACACTTAGAAACTTTCTATTGGAATGATTGTCGCATTCCGGGAACCCAAC
Source organism: Viscum album (assembly GCA_963277665.1). Lineage (NCBI taxonomy): Eukaryota > Viridiplantae > Streptophyta > Magnoliopsida > Santalales > Viscaceae > Viscum > Viscum album. Next base: position 1,468,586,658 of record OY728146.1, read on the forward strand.
ACTACTGAAGAACACATGATGCATACATGAAGCTTAGAGAACATCTTTAAACTGAATAACCACACGAAGAACACAAGTTGAATCACGACACTCTGTTTTACTGTTGAGGACTCGAGGTCTACATCTGATTCATCTCAAGAGCCAAAAGCTTCAAAGACTAACACTCAGAGCACTACTAAAACGATTTCCCTATTTGTGCTCTGTTTTGTATCTATTTATTATCTTTTGAGAAGAGTTTTTTTTCTGTATAATAACTCACTATGTATCCAAAATCAAACTAATGGATAAAATTTATCCTTACATAAAAACTCATTTACCCTTGTGTGTACCCACAGATTAGTGTGGAAGAGGTCCTTGTGTGGCCTGGTTATTTATACCCATGAAAAATATGGAAGAGCTCCATGTGTGGCCTGGATAGTCTGTGTACTGTTGTTAACCATGATTCAGGGTGTGGATCAACATTTTTTTATATAAATTGATTGGTGTCAGGTGATCACCAAGTGGAGTGGATTAGGTCTCAGCTTGAGATTGAACCACTTGTTTTATATCTATTTTGCTGATTAAATTACTTTTCTATGCTTTATTTCATTACTGTATAATTAAAAAATATCTAAATTCACTTTGATTGTTAGTCTTAGAAAGAGGATATAACTATCTTATCTTAGTTGAATAACTTCAAAAGGAATATTAATAACACAAATTAGGATTAATGAGAATTAATAAATCTTATAAGAATTTACTTAAACAATCAAACTCTTATAAAAGTATAACCTTGATTAAATTGGTTGTACTCAATCATTGGGGAAACCTTTTTAGAAATATCTTTTTACAAAATTTTAATTAGATTCTCAATTAACCCCTCACTTCTTGAGTAATCTACTCCGCCCAACAGTTGATATCAGAAGAAGGATTATTAGGACTCTGTTTAATCTTATCCAACTATGATTGTAGTTATACTTTAATGATCTATAAATTTTAGTTAATTATAAATTTCCATCTCTTTTAAAGTAATACTTAATTATGAATAATATAATTGATGGTGATGCAACTGAAATCCCCCATTATTTAAAGGAACCAATTATGCTTAGTGAAAAATTAATATGAAATGCATTTATTGAGTATGAGTTTAGAAATTTGGTCATCCATTATAGATGAATTCAAAATTCTTAATTCTCATAGAATCACATGGGATGAACCTAACAAAATTGCCTACAATAACAAATGCAATGCAATGAATTCATTACACAACTCCTTAGAAGATGAGGAATTCAATATAATTTCTTCTTGTAAAACTACCCATTAAATTTGGGATACCTTGTCTGTCTCACATGATGGAACGTATAGTGAAAAAGAAATGAGACATTATACTTATACTATTATATATGATAATTATGAGATGAAACCAGATGAACCTATATCTTACATGTATCTTTGGTTTAATGAGATTGTCAACACAATGATTTCTCTTGGAAGAGAAGTCGGTTCCAAGGAACATATCAAGAGAATCCTCAGATGTCTACCTGATAGATGGAGGGGAACCTCTGTCTCTATTAGATAATCATTTGACATCCGCCAACTACCTGTAAAATAACTCATTGGGAAATAAAAGAAGTTTGAGGAAGAGGTGAAAGTCAACAAGGAAGAGGAGGATGAACCTTAGAGGAAATCTGTTGCAATCAAGACCACCACCTCTAAGCACAAAGACAAAGGAAAATTGTAAGCTTCTGTAGAAAGTTCCAGTGATGAACAATCATCATCAGATAGTGATGAAGAGATGTCTCAAATAGTCATGTGATTAAAACTCTTTTACAAAAAATAAGAAATTAGTCAGAAATCTTAATTTCAAGAAAAAATATGACCAAAAAAGAAACTAGAAGAAGTGACAAGACTGATGAAATTTTCTCCTATGAATGTAAGCCCAAAAGACATGTTAAGGATGACTTCCCCCAAATAATGTACAAAAATAAATTTGAGGACAAGGACAGAATGTATTAAAAATAAATTAATGCAACCTAGAGTGCTTGTGAAGAAATCTCAGGTCACCCAGAGACATCACATGATGAACAAGATAAAAAATACAATATGTGTTTTATGAAAAACACATCTGAGGTAACACTAGAATTATTTATACATAATTCATAATATTCTAAGGATGAATGTTATTCGGAAAAAAATAACTATTGAATAAATTCTTGAATACTCTAACATGCTTAAAGAAAATAGAAACAAACCAAAAGAAAATATAATTTATTAAAGAAACAACATGATATTACTGTGACTATTAAATCTGAACTCACAACTGAAAAGGACAAAAATTCCAAACTGCTCAAGGAAAATAATGATCAAAAATATCTATTGAGAAATTAATGAGTGACTTATAAAATATTAATTATTTGAAAAATACCCTTACCCAAATTCTAGGAAAACAAATTGAACAGAAATACAACACTAGAATTGGTTATCATCCAGGTAAAAGGAACCTTGGTAGAAAAATATATGTTTCAAAATCTTGGACATAGAGTTTTACTCTTAGTTCTGGACACAAATAATCTAGTACAAATCATGATGCGTATTCTATTAGTACATGTTTTTTTGGACCAAATACAGTTTATTTTTCAAATACTTTACACAATAATTATAGGAATCCTATGAGGAAAATTTGGGTTATTAAAGCACTTATTACTAATATTACTGGACCCAAACAAGTATGGGTACAAAAATATGTTTTTGCTTAATCGTTTTGAAGGAATGACCCTTAAAGAGCTCCTAAAAAAGTATGTGGTACTTAGACATTGGATGTTCAAGGCACATGACAGGAGACTACTCGTGCTTTAAAAACATCATAAAAGTATATGGAGAACATGTCACATTTGGTGAATATTCCAGTGGAAAGATTATTGGCCTTAGCCACATCGGTAACTCTATCTCAGTTTTAATTTCTAATTTTCTGTTTGTTGATGGTTTAAAATATAATCAGATTAGTATCTCACAATTATGTGATGATGGATTTCATGTTAGATTTGAAAATGAGGCTGGTAATGTCGTTAATTCTAAAGATGAATTAACATTTTATGCATTGAGAAATGAAAATTTTTATTCTGTTAATTTATATTCTTTAGGTTCTCCAAATAATTCATGTTTATGTGTATTTAATAATGAATCTTGGCTCTGGCATAGGAGATTAAGACACTATAATTTTCACTCCCTTTGAATGATAACTAGAAAAATCCTACTTAATGACTTATCGAAACATGAGTTTCCAAAGGACAATTTCGGTAATCCCTGTTAAAAGTGAAAAAAAGATTCATTCATACCAAAGAAATATGTTTCAGCTTCTCAACCTCTCAAACTGGATCACATGGATTTGTTGGGACCATATTGTCTGTCTAGTTTAAATGGGAAGCACTACATTTATTTCTTGTAGATGACTTATCTAGATAAACCTGGACCTTCTTTATGGATAAAAAAAGTGAAGCTTTCTCTTAATTTATAAAATATAACATGTCTTTAGAAAACAATAGTAGAGTTTGAATTCATATTTAAGAAGTGATCATGGTCTTCAGTTTGAAAATTTAGAGTTTGAATCTTATTTCTGAAAAAATGGTTATAGTCACAATTTATCTTCCCCTAGAACTCCTCAGCAGAATAGAGTTTTATAGGGAAGAAATAAAACCCTTGAAGAAATTTCTAGAATAAGGATCCGTGAATATTAACTAACCATTTATTTTTGGGATAAATATGTCAATACAGCATGCTAAATAATCAATAGAGTGTTGATCAGACCTATTCATAAGAGGACTCCTTATGAATTATGAAACAATAGAAAACCCAAAGTTAGATACATCAATGATTTTGGTTGAAATGTCTATATTCTTAATAGTAAATACAATCTTAGAAAATTTACATCCCAAAGTGATGGAGGTATATTTTAAAGATATTCCATTTCTAGTAAAGCCTGTAGAGTGTTAAATAAATGAACTAAATGTTTGGAAGATTTTTTTCTTGTCCAATTTGATAAAACAAATCCACATGAGCCTAATACCATCTTAGAGAATTTGGAGGATGATGTATCAAATATGTACATCTATTCAAAATCGTCAAATTATTCTGTGAATGAATCTGTGATACTATCATGTTCTGGAAATTCCTTAGAATCAAGTCATAATGAACATGAATCTGTTGATGAACTTAAAATCACTAGTCCATCATTTCTAGAACTGTTTGAACCCTTAAGAACCATCCCTTAGATGTTGTTGTAGGACACATAGACAAAAGAACTAAAAATAGAGATTCTCTTCAAAATAGGGTTGAACATCAAGTCTTCTTGTCACAACATGAACCTAAAAACATTAATGAAGCTATCAATGATGAATTTTGGGTGATGGCTATACACGAAGAACTTAATCAATTTGAAGGTTACAATGTTTGGAAACATGTTGAAATAACTAAGGACACATTCACCATAGGCATTAAATGGGTGGTTAGAAATAAGATAGATGAAGCTGGTAACATAGTTAGAAACAATGCTAGATTAGTTGCACAAGGCTATAGTCAAGAAGAAGAAATTCACTATGAGGAGACCATTGCACCAGCAGCCAGACTTGAAGCCATCAAAATTCTTTTTGCCTATTTTTCACATCTGAATTTCAAACTATATCAAATGGATGTTAATAGAGCATTCTAAAATGGGTATATAGTTTAGGATGTTTTTGATGAACAACCTCCTGAATTTACAAACCCCCATTTTCCAAATCATATTTTTAATCTATCAAAATTATTATATGCTTTAAATCAAGCCGCAAGTGGTTGGTATGATATATTGAGTACATTTCTTATTTCCAAAGGTTTTACAAAATTAATAGCTGATCCATCCCTTTTTATAAAATAAATTTCTAAAAATGTTTTAGTTGATCAAACCTCTTTAGATGACATTATTTTTGGATCTTCGAAGAATTCATTATGTGTTGATTTTTCTAAAAACAATCAAAATGAATTTGAAATGAGTCTAATGGTTGATCTAAAATTCTTTCTTGGATTTCCAATCTTTCAAAATATTGATGGAATTTTTTTAAATCAATCTAAATATAATATAGATCTTTTAAAAAGTAATGGATTGGATAGCACTAAACCTAGTGACACTCCCATGAGTATCAGTTGTATGTTAAATATTGATGAAGATGGAAAATCTGTTGATCAAACCACATATAGAGGAATGATTGTAAGTTTACTCTACTTGACTACTAGTCGTCCTGACATTATGATTTGTGTGTGTATGTGTTCTCGTTTTCGAGAAAATCCGAAGGATTGTCATCAAAATACTATAAAGATAATTTTCTAATACCCCAAGCGTACTCCTAATCTTGGACTATTTTATCCTAAAGGACAATCATTTGAATTAGTTTTCTATTCTGATGCTGACTTCGGTGGCTGTAAGTTAGACAGAAAAAGCACCTCTGAATCATGCCAACTTTTAGGTAAGTCACTTGTATCATGGTGTAGTAGGAAATAAAATTCTTTTGCATTATCTACAGTAGGAGTTGAATATATATCTCATGTCAGTTGATGTGCACAAATTTTGGGGAGAAAAAACACATTACTAGATTATGGATATCAATTCAGACATGTACTTATAAATTCGGAAAACAGAAGTGATATTAACATCTCAAAAAATCATGTTTCACATTCTAGGACAAAGCACATTGATGAAAGACATCACTTTTTGAGATATCATTATCAAAAAGGTGATATCACTTTTGAATTCATTGGTTCTGAATATCATCTTATTGATATATTCACCACACCATTAAATTATGAAATAATGGACAACATCATACATGAACTAGGAATAATGAATCTCATATTGATATATTACTGTTTCAGGTTTTACTGTTCGATAACTAACTATTTTATACTTTACTGTTTCATGATTACGGTTTATCAGCTACTGTTTTGGGTTACTATCTCACCATATTGCTCGTTTACTATCTCACAGTTTACTCGCTCACTGTAATGACCAGAAACGGTCTCACCGTAAAAATATTTTTTTTTTTTTTTTGTAAAAACTCGTATCGCAGTAATTAACTTTTTCAATTTTTTGGTTTCCATCACTTTTATATTTCTGACTTTTGGTATGCATAAATGATAAAATAAATAATTTATCACTCGATTCATCACTCAGTGTTCCTTTTACTTACTCATTTCGAACCCTTCTTTATCCCATCAACCCTTCTCTCTCAAATCATCAGTGGATGCACATAATGAAATGTCCTTCATCAGCGACACCTAAGAAGTGCGTTTCGAAGAAGAAAAAGAATATTGCACCTAAGATAGAACATTGAGGACCATTAAATTAGAATCTGGTAAACCACGTTGTTTTACATGAGAATGAGATTTTTCCCAAATGGAATATGACTTGTAAGTCTTTGGTATTGAATGTTTTAAAATAGCATGGCTGGTTAGAGTGGTTTTCAAACAAATATAGACCCATCTACCCTATGTTAGTGACTCACTTTTATATGTATGTTTAGTTCTGTTTTGATTCTGGTGATAGTTATGTTGTAAGAAGTTGGGTCAATGGAAAGAGATTCTCATTTTTTTTGAGGTTATGGGTTTCAAGCCTTAGGATACCTCACGAAGGCATCACTGAGGATTATTAGAGAGGACCTCCTCCTTTAACTGAAATCTTTGATTTAGAATATTCTATGAAATCCTTAACTGGAAATAGAACCCATAGGAGAGCCATTGATGTTGAAATCGATGGAGAATCAAGTCTTCTGTTCAAGTTTATATAGAATTTTGTTAGTCCTAGAAAAGGTGAGTATTTTGTTTTGAAATATCAAGATGTGATTTTGATCCATCGTATGAAAAGTGGGAATAATCTCAATCTGTGGAAGTATATCATACACCATATGTGTGAGCTGATAAAAGTCACATCCAAGTCAGCTTCCCTGTTTTACTCTCAACTAATATCATCTATGATTCTTTCAAAATGTATGGTTGGAACTAATGAAGAAGTGATTAAGGATTGTGAATTCTACCTCTCAAAATCCACTATCAAAAGAATGAAGACAAACTGGAATCATTTGAAAAAAGGAATGGGTGGAAGACAATGTTAGATTTGATGATAAAGTCAATTCGATGGAACATTCCTCATGAACAAGAGATGATTCTGATCCTTGTTTGGAACCAGATGATATTGTTGAGTATCCTGAAGAAGAGGAACAAGAGGCTGAAGTGCCACCATGGGAAGCTATTTTTGTTGAAGAGGACAGGACCACTATTCCTCATTATGTTAATGAAGATGATGTCAATGCTCTTAAAGAAGTTTTTAATCTATAAAGTCAACTCAAGGCTGAAATAGAATCAGCTGCCAAAGAATCTGAAGAACATTCCATAGGAGAAACTATAATGGAAAATATATCCATTATGAAAGAATCCAATAATGAGGAACTCCCAATGGAAAATTTGATCTTGAAATCATCCCTTAGGCGGAATAAGAGATAGATATAGCTTTTCATCTAGATAGGCAGGAAATGAGTGAGGATCTTAGAGTTGAGTCTAAGGAATTAAACCAAGATCCTACTCTTCTCAGTCCTGAAAAGGAGGCAACTATTGAGGGGGAGAAAACTTAAAATATCATGTATATTGAAGCTTCACATCCAACTAAGTCAAGTCCTCAATACACTCAGTAAAAGTTTCCCATTTTCTATGATGTGGATGACTCTCACCAAGATTCACGAACCGGCCTTGATCATTCCACTATATTCTAGTTGAAATCAGTCTCTAATATCGCACCAGAGAAGGAAACTGAGCCTGTTCCAGTCCCTACTCTTGAAACATTATCTGAACAACCATCTTTTGTAATAAAGGATGATCTGATGGATTTTGGTTCTACTGGAGTTGAGAATTTCATTAATACACAACCTCTTCTAGTGACCAATTTATGTGAAAGAGAGGCCTCAGTATTATTAGAGAATATTATTTGGCTAATACCACCTAAAATGAATCAAGATATTCAAGAAGTTTGAGTTGAAAATAAGCTGCTCAATGATGAATTGAATACCCTAAGAAGTATATTTGAGGACATGCAGAGAGAGCTGAATTCGAGATCTGAGCTTGTTTCTCCTCTTGTATAACATGTTGTTCCTGAAATCCCACATGTATTTTGTGTCTCTGATTCATCCTCATCTAGTTTTCTTAGATGAATATGTCGTTGAATGGAAAAAATAGACTGTGAAAGAAATGAGAGAGCTTGTTATCAATCTTAATAAACTCACTGATGAGTATATTGGGTGTCTCTAAAAGGTTCTGAATCAACTAAAATCTTTCACCACAACTGCAATACCTCTAAAGCACCTGGTCAATCCTCTAAACCCTCCTTAGACAATGATCTTTATAGAACTATAGTCAATGAAGAACTTCATAATGTACTCCGTGGTTTAAATACAACTTCTATGTTTGAAGTTTTCAATAACAGTGATAGTGTTCTTGACCTAGTACAAATCCACTCCAATATTTTTAATGATGATCAACAAGAGATTGCTATGAATGTGGATTTCTACTTCTACAAAATCTTCTCAAATACAGATATGACAAATCATTTCAAGTGTCTTATAGAGAATATGCAGATTCCTTCTATGACTCAATTTTCAAGTCTGAAGTCCAAAACCTCACAGAGTTTATTCTATTGTAGTACATATTTATTGAGAACAAGGATGATATTGAGAAATCCATGCAGTGTGGTGGAGAGAACATTAAAGATTTCAGCAAACTCTAGATGCCCTATCTTCATGTCCAGAGTACAACCATTGTTGCTTCAGCGGCTGCACCTCTAAGACCTGGTCTGCATACCTTCACCTCTACCCTAGCCTCCACCACTATGTCTCTCATCCATGAACTAAGTCAAATCAGTCATGTGATTCTCGATCAATAACTTCCTAGATCATATACTGCTATTACTTGGTCTCCTTCGGTCTTTGAAGGCCTACCATTACCCTCATTATCAACCACCTCACTTCCTTCTTCTACCTCGACCTCTGCACCTATGTCTTACTCTTCTTCCACAATTGCTAAAGGAAAAGAGAAGGCTGGACCATGAAGAAGAAAAATGATTTCTTCTTTTTGATAGGGATGTCATTTCTTTTTTTTCTCTTTTTCAATTGTACAGAACCTTATATACTATTAATGGAATGTGCACTTTTGACTTCACTTATTCCATCTTTTTTATAATCCCAATAGGGGAGAAATTTCTATATGATATCCATTTATCTCTATAGTTGAATCATATATACCCTTTAACTTTACATGATTTGTGATCATCAAAAGGGTGATATTGTTGGACCCCTCATTTATTAATCTTGTTTAAATGATCACGAATCATATTCAACCTAGTTAACTCTTGTAAATTATATCAAATCTTGTGTATTAATGTTTAGAGAATTATCATGATTTAAAAAGATCCATTCAAGATCTTCATTACTCTTCATTCAGTTTAATTACTTTATTCTTTCTTTTGACTCATTTTACAATGATTTATATTAAGTATAATAAATTCTATGATCGTCTATGCTTATATCTAAATACAGTTATCTTGAAATTTCTAAGACACTGTGATTATTCCGCTGGGTTTGTATTTCTGACACCGTGAAGCAAGACATAGTGAAGAAGACACTGTGAATCAGACACCATGAATCAAGACACTATTAACAAGACACAATGAAATAGACACCGTGAAACCTGACACCATGACCGAGAGACACCATGACCAAGAGACACTATGACCATAGGACACTGTGAACAATCTAGACACCATGTGAAAGATACATTATTTCCATGTATTACTATGACTCAATTTCTAAAACAATTTTTTCATCCTTCAATTTAAATTCTTATGGTCATATTTGAATATTTTTATGCAGTCACATAATTAATGTTTCTTTGTAGACATATCATCAGACAGTATGAGGTACGAGGTGCAGAATACATGCAACTTGTAGGCTGAAACACATGAATTCCTAGATAAATGCAAAGTGTGGACATGAATAAGAAAAAAGTGTGATAATGAACGAAAAAAAGGCTGTGAGCATGCCAAAGAAGAACAATGAGAAAATTTCTAAAGGAATTATTGTTGCATTCTTAAAACCCAAAACTATTGAAGAACACACGAAGCATACTTGAAGCATAGAAAACATCTTCACACTAAAGAACCTCATGGAGAATATAATCTAAATTGAGGAATTTTGTTTTACTATTAAGGTCTTGAGATCTACACATGCTTCCTCTCAAGAAGTCCAATGCTACAAACACTAACACGTAGAGCACTTCAAAAACCCATTTTCATATTTTTTCACTTTGGTGTATCTGTTTATTATCTTTTCAAAAGACTGTGTTTCTATATAATAACACACTTTGTCTCCTACATTAAACTAATAAATACCATTTATCCTTAATTAAACATTCATTTACCCTTGTGTATACCCATGAATAAGTATGGATGTGGTCAATGTGTGGCCAAGAGAGTCTGTGTACAGTTGTTAACCCTTATTCAGGGTGTAAATAAAAGATTATTTATATAAACTTTTAGGTGTTAGGTGATCACAATGTGGAGTGGAATAGGTCTCGGCATGAGAATAAACCACTTGTTTCATATCCGTTGTGTTGTACAAATTATTTTTCTATACTTTATTGCTTTACTATATAATTTAGAAATCTATAATTTCAAATTGATATTTAGTCTTATAAAGATGTTTTAAATGTCGTGTCTTAGTAGAATAACATAAAAATTAATATTAATAACAAAAATTAAGACTACTGGTAATTAATGAATCTTCTAAGAAGTTACATAAATAGTCAAACTCATATAACAGTATAACCTTGATTAACTGGGTTGTACATAATCTTTGGGGAAACCTTTTTAGAAATAATTTTTGACAGAAATTTATATAGTTACTAAATTCACCCCTCCCCTCTTGAGTAATATACCCTGACCAACGGAAAATATAATTTTCAACAATGAAAACCATGACTGTAATTGAAATCATATTGGAAAATGTTGTAAAGAAATCATAATTATAAAACTTCCTAATTTTTTATGATTTGTTTGAATATAGATGTATTATTTTGATATCATTCACTATATTACATTGGATATTTTAGGATTATTTTTATCAATAGGGGAAATTTATTAAATATCATAGGAAATATACAATATATGTGTTTGTACATATTTTTTACCTATCTCAATGTAAAAAATTAATTTACATTGTATGTGATGATTGAAACCGGTTATATTCCCATGATGTATCGATAAGCATCTGGAGATAAAATAGATTGGGTGTATTCTTAAAGCCATACCAATTTATTTAGAAGACATGTTACAAGGCCTTGATAATATTATTAGATGTCATGGGTGAGTCCTAAATAATTTGTTTTAGGTGTCAACAATTATTCATTCCATTAATATGAAATCAATTTCTGTTGTCCATATGATTATTAGATTGTTTAAAACATTCATGGATAATTTTTTATATCATTTGATTATTTATGTGAAATATTTTATAATCCTTTATTCTCTCTATATTATGCTCAATATATAGTTCACATAGAACATGTATCATTAATTTGACTATAAATATTGATTATTCTTATTTATTTATGATAGGATTCACTATATACATATCCATATTCAGAAGTTGTGGTCATCCCATTATTATTTATTATTTTCCCTTGATAATATGAAGTGTGTTTTGATTTATATATATGGATTTATTATTTGAAAAATTAATTTGTTAAAGTAAACCCACTGTTTGTTTAATATTTACAAAATGTAATGTGAATTCAATTTATATATTTAGTTAACAAATCTTTTAAACTATTTTTTCCGTTATGATGTGATTTCTTCTATCTAGTGTGAGTTTGATAAACTAATTTTTGACTTTTGGATATGAGAGGCTGGGTCATTACTGTTTGAATGAGAGAATGTGTAGTATGAACCATTGGAACTATATTTGGGAAAACATTTCATTTGGAATGTAACCCTATAGATATATTTATGATAACATACTAATGTTTTTTTATTTTAAATATTATTTTGGATTCCCACATTGATTATTATTAATGAAAGAATGTTTTGATTTTGTTTTAGATAATGGATGGAACCGGATGAAACCTTGTAAATGTTGACCATTCTTGGTAATTGGTTGAATATGAGAAAACAAATTGGATGAGGATTGGAGTGAATGATATTACGATTCATCTTAATCAAATATCATGGTATACGAATACCGACATTAACATTATCAAACTCCCCAAACCATAAAGTAATAAAAGCCTAGAGTTTTCCAAGGTATCTAGTTTTAGATACCATGTAGTAAAATCGAAAAATTTATATCATGTTAGAAATAAAGAAAGTAAAACCTTGATGAATCTCTCAAAGTAATAGGAATAAGTCTTTTATTCCTAAATTATTATAATAGAGTAATGAATTATTAAGGAGTAAATTTTTTTATGTGTGTGGTATAAAGGAATTACCTGATTCAATTCACTAATCAATGAGATAACGTATAGACTAAGTAAGGACATGTATTATGTAAATAGTTTATGTAGAATGATTGAGGTTTTTTTATTTAGATTTGATAAATTGTGTTGTAGAAGTGTTATATAAATGTTATTATGGTTATTAAAATCATTAAATATCAATGGATTTTAATGAATTTGTGTTTCTTCGTGGATTTAAAAAAATATTTTGACAAGTAGTATTGAAATATTCCTTTGATATATGTTTTGGTGATATTTTATAGAAAATAAAACATGATTGATGGAAATATAGAACATAACTTTTTATATATGTTTTGTTGATTTAATGTGATTATTGATAACATAAATGGGAATATACTAATTAACAAGTACCTGATTTATGATTTGATGATATAAGGCTTATATTTTCATTGATTGAGTTTAAAATTTTTTTAAATTTTGGGAATATATGAGACAATCTATGATTTTATTTATGGGATGCCGATAATGATAGTATTTAAAAAAAATTATGTTTTCAAAGAGTATTTATTGTTATTCTGGTTATTATAATGATTCAGAGGAACACTTGACCATGTTATATGCATTTTTTGTTTTTAAAAATTAAGAGATGATATATGTTTTTGGAGGATTATTAATATTTTTAATTACTGACCATTTCAATAATTTCATATATGTTAAATATATATAGAGATATTTTGTAATTGTTTTATGGATAAAAATTTATGGAATGGATTACAATGGATATCATGTGCTACTGTTTGGGTTTCATAAATTATTTGATTTTTTCATAAACCATGATAACAATTTGGATGTTAATAAATATTAATATTCTAAAGGAATAATTTATGGATATTATGATAAATTAAAATATTATTTAAGATCACCAGGTTTGAAAAATTCATCTAGAATATTCATTTTTGGGTGTAAGAGATGACTTTAAAGTATATTGAAGCATAACCAAATGATGAAATTATTCTTAATCCATGAGAATAATAATTATATTCAATATTCTCGAGTGACTTTTTATAATGAAAAATAATTACTCGCCAATAGGGAAAAGACATCAAAAGAAAAAAAGTATAAGTTTTCTTTTCATATCGAGATATCATTATCTTTTTAAACCATAAAATATTTTCTATAATTTGAGGGTTACTATTCTCCTTATAATTTATTTGACTCTATCCATTAATACTTAGAGTATAATTTTTTCTTCAATGTCATTATTTTTAGTTACCATAAATGTGATATTGATATAAAACAATGTTTTTTTGATGAGATTTGTATTTCATTTTCAATCATTCTTTTGATGATATTTTATTATCAATTTTAGCGATGTGGGTTTTCAAAAGAAATGTATTTTCATATATAAAAACAATTATTACCAAACAAATATAAATGTGTGAGGTTGAAATTTATTAAAAGGGTGTAGCAAATATAAACATTGATATTTTAAAATAACATTATGCTCGATAGTCTATACAACATCTAACTATGAGCTCAAACAAACCAAAAAAATATTATTTTTAAATATGAAATTTATAACCCAACTGTTATATTGGAGGTCATGAATATTATTATATAATATATAAAGAAAATATATAAATTAAGTACCCAATAAAAAATCATTATAATAATCATTCAATTTTTGGAATTTTTTTTAAATATTATGTTTTCATAAAAAAAATTATTTTTTGTGATAAAATATTATAATCAACATCAGAAAAATATTTAAATTGTATTTTATAAAAAATGGAATTTTTTAAATAATAAAATATATATTTTCTATGTGTTAAATTTTATTAGTTTTTTTAAAGGCATTATTTTCGAATAAATGTGAAAAATGCTGATTTTTATTGAATACTATATTTTATTTCAACCATATTAGATTTTACATTTTATTTTAAATTGGTGTCAAGTAAAATTATTTTTATTATAATATTATTCTCATAATTATATATATTTTAATTAATTTATTAATTCAATATCTTATAAAAACATCTTTATACATAAAATACATTTTTCTGAAAAACAACTTTATACATAAAATCCATTTTTTCAGAAAAAAAACTTTTCAATGTGAATTGTGTTTTAATCAAAAATAATATTATAATATTTACTAAAATATAATATGGGAAAATTAAATCCATATTTGAAATTCTAATTTCAAAATCGATTAAATTGACCATTTTTATTTTTATGCATTATGGAGAGTAAATTAATTTTATTTTGTTACTATAGTAAAGGGTAAATCAAGTAAATAAGAAAAAAATAAATTGATGTGATAAAAATAACCCTCAAACATGCCTTAAATTTACTCGATTAGAAAATTCCATCCATTATCATGAAATATTTCATTTCATTTTATTCCTTTTCATTTTTATGAGACTAAAACATTATAATACTTTTTAAAGATAATTCAAAAAAGGCCCATTTTTTTAAAAAAAATATTTTGTTTATATCACGGAAATTACGAGGGTAAATGTTTGGTAATAAATTATTTTTTTAACATAAATGATCTATATTAATGTTGGTAATTTTTTTTTGGTTTTTGTGATGAAATAGTATATGTACATTCTTATAAAATGATGATGGAATAGTTTTTTATATAATAGAAAAATAAAAATATGATATTAAAATATATAAAAGAGTTATATTTGATAGAATACATTTTAAAAAAATTATACAAAATTGACATAATTTGAATTTTTTTATGAATTGGTTGGAATTTTATTTATTGTCTTGATGTTATTAAAATAAAACATCATGAATAGTTACGAAACTGACTTTATATATATTTTATGAAACTAATATATGATTTAATGATTTAAAAATCAAAAAAAATGTTTTCTTTGACCAAATGATTTGGATATCATAAAACACATCAATCAAGTACCTTTTTTTGGTATTTTGAAATTTTTTTAGTGGCGTCATTATCCTATCGAGTTTATTTCTTTTTAATAGTACAATAATTTTTAAAATAGTCAATAGTGGAATTAAATATATAATATAGGGTTGAGAATAATTCAAAAACATATAAAATATGTATAATAAATAATTTATATATACCACCATGAATGATTTGAATTATACCAAAATTTATCCATTTTATATGTGAAAAATAATTTATATTAATTTAATATTTTACAAAATTCTAAAAGTTCCCACACCCATCAATTATAAGAGCACTCAAATTCTCTCAATTATTAACACAAATTTGTACTATATATCTCAACAATATCTAGAACATATGACATATAAATATCATTATCAATGATCTTAATGATTTCTAACTTCCATAATATCATCCTTATATGCCATAATAAGATATCTAATTCGAGAATACCAAAGAAAATGTAATCTTCTATATCGACTCTTGGATGTTTATTTCTTCTTCTATATAATAATAATTTTTTGTACTCATAATAAAAAATAAAACCATTATTATGAATATATTTTTATGTCAGTCTGATTATTCTACAACTATATTACATATCGTTTCCAAATGATATAATGTGAAAACATTGATTGTCCGTATGTATTACAAAACATCTCCAAATACAATGCATTCATTCGTATATACGACCTACCATATCAATAAATGGTGAAATTAATTATTTTTTCTATATCATTAATTGATGATTATAAATATATAAATATATATATTATATATATTATATATTTTGTACCAAAATAATTTTTTATATATAATTAGGCTATGAAAACAATTCAAAGAACACAACATTTGAATCATAACAACGATGAAAAATGTCTTATTTAACAACTAAAATAATAATAATAAAATCATATTAAAAAATGGCTGTTAAAATATAATAAATAGATCAAACATTATATTATATAAATGTTTATTTTTCATTTACATATTTTAAATATATTTATATTTATTATATACGAGTTTAATAGCTCTAATTATGAAATTCTATCAACGTGTAAGGGTTTCTCATCTAAATATTACTTTTCTAATTCAAACATCATATTCCCCAATTAATTATTTTTTGGTATATATACATCCACTATGGCATTTTATATCACGAATCTATTTCTATATGAGGTATAAAAATTATTAATTTATGTTCATTCATTCTTGAGGATTACGATTCTTATGTTTCCAAAGTGGGAATTTTTTATTTCATAATTTCATAAATATTTCGGATTGTTTATATTTATGTTTCCTTAAGGGAATATTTTTCACCCATATAATGTTTTTTTAAAAAATAATTTTTTACTATTCTCAAAATATTGATTATTTTTTTTTCCATTTTTTATTTTTCTAAATAGTTTAAATGGAATATTTTTTTCTTTCTCAAAATGAGATACTTGTCATCATTTTTTATTATAGTGTTGAATGAATGTTACTTTAACATATATGGAATGAAAAAAATCCATCAATCATTAATATTATTTTCAATGAAACTCTTATATATGTTTATATGGTATAGTCTCTCGTACCATGTACCACATATGGGAACCCATAGATAGTAAAAAATGACCTCAAGTATGCCTCATTGAATGCTAGAGTCTTCCATCTAGAAGCGAGGGCCTTGGTACATTTTGTGGGGAGACTATTCCCTTATTTATATGAGTCTACACAGTAGTATCTAATGATAATAAGTATCTGAAAATTAAATTTTTATATGGTAACAAAATAAAAATTTATAATAAAGAAAACAAGATAATTAAATGATAAGTAAAAGAAAATAGTAAAATGATATAACATGATGACCATAACATGGTATAGTAGAAATAAAAAAAAATATTATGATGAGATAGAGGATACAAAAAATATACAAGATGATATCAAACTAAAATTGTTCCTTAATAATTTTAAAGGATTTTTTAATAACCATCATTTTATGTTGAATAGGATTCCAAATGGAAACACATATAATTTAACTTCTTCAACATAACCACCTGTATCTAAAATAAGAGATCCTAAAATTGAATAATTGGGGAGATAATTGTATGGAGATGGGTTATCCCCAAGAATGTGATTTTTCATTGAAGACATTTCCCTTTGTATTTAATACCCATTAAACAATTAACAATTTAAAATGTTCATTCACCTTCTCCTAAATTAAATTTGAAAACAATTTATAAAAATTAACAGGACACACATAGCCCCTCAATGTAAATCTGAAGAGACTTTCTAGGTATCACACTAGGGATTGGATTAATACCAATGAAAATGGGTTCATCCATGGTAAAACAAATATTATGTACCATATTTCACTCCCTGTGTGTTTTAAAAATTAAAATTAATATCCTCCAATTCTATAACTGTTATCACATGTAGTCACCCAAGTCACTCCCAAGGCATGGTACAACAAATTGTTCTTCTGATATTTTCTATGGGGTATCCCCTAGGGAACTGGTCTCCTTGATGTTGAGGTAAAATATATAATTTTAGGTGATATTATCACAAGAATAAGTGATTTCACCCCATGTGTGTACTAACCATCAACAATTCAATCAGGAGGGTATGTGAGTCTATCTATTGGGTCCCTAAGTTAGAACACCATGTTTAATCCTAGACACTAGTGTTGTAGAAATAGAAAATAATTAAATTTATTAATAGTATATAATGATGTAAAATAACATAAAATTCAATCCAGTAGATCATATAGGCCATAAAGGTCAAGTCATGTCCCTGGAAAAAACCTCTATAGCTTAGGGCCTATAGAATTTGGAACATATAAAATTGATTTAGTTTTTCTAATCCATTGAAGGTATTTGGTAGAGGGATCTATTTATGTCTCATAACCAAAATCAAAACAAGTAATAAATTAAGTCAATTAATGTAGAGGTAACACAACTCATGATACTTGTAATCAACTAAGAGTATGGAAAATTATACCAAAAATT
This sequence comes from Viscum album, assembly GCA_963277665.1. Classification (NCBI taxonomy): domain Eukaryota; kingdom Viridiplantae; phylum Streptophyta; class Magnoliopsida; order Santalales; family Viscaceae; genus Viscum; species Viscum album. The sequence continues at coordinate 1,468,605,072 of OY728146.1, forward strand.
ATGGGAATACCCCATTGCAAAGGTACATACCAAGGAAACCAACCTAAAAGGTAATTCACAGATATTTTGGATTACAATACATATTTGAATCCTCTTGAAATAATTTATTTATTATTCTTTATGGGTCACCATAATGGTCTATCGAGTGTCAGAACATAATTAATTATAGAATGCAATTAAATGAATGGGAAGATGCTTGTCTACCTACATAAGTGTTGTATATCATCCCTTATACGCTGTCAAACAGAAATTTGATTTTAGATTAACGAAATTGATGAAATCATAAAATTCATAAGAAATTATAAAAATTATATTGAAGTCGGCGAATGTAATTGGTGGGATGAAAAACATGAAATAGAATGGAATGGATTTGAGATCCTACCTATTGCACCTCAGCGGATTTGATGGTGAATGAATTAGATATCAGATACAGGAAATGAATGAATTTATTGATTCAGAGTTGAATAATGTATATATGGGAGGAATGATTTAATACTACTGGATAAAATATAATAGAGTGTGTATTTAAATCAATCCATTTAGAGAGGGGAAATGGAAATTTCACCATCAAAATCAATTATGCATGGTTTGGCCACAAGGCTGACCAAGCCATGTACTAATTATTCACTATTAACTACTCTAAAGGGCTACGATGTATGGTTAGGTGCATAATTTATTGAACTATGAACAAAACATGTTAAAATTCTCTTTCCATAATTTATTAATCCATGTATGTCCTTGCACCATGGATCACATTGTAGAAAACAGATAGTGTGGGTCATGTGACCAAAATTAGCTGCCTCAATGTTTTGGAAAACCATGTCGGATGGACTATAGGGTTTTGAAAAACTATGTGGACCAGCAGTTCCTTACAATTTCGTGGCTCTAGGCTTCGAATGATCCCCAAACACCCCCAATGACTCATTAAAATGATTAATAATCATTATTAAGGCGGATAAATGGAATTAAATCTAAAAAGAAATTGTACTTAACATTTAAGAAATTATGGGAAATTTCACATTTATCAATGTAGGACAACTCATCCTTATGTTTTCCTTCCAAGTGTTTTAGAACTCCATATGAGAAGAGTATTGGACACTATTCACATATATTGTCTTCCAACTCCGAGGTTTCATCATGTAACAGTCAGTGCTACCACAACCCCCATACTAGAAGAAATAGCCTACCTCAAATTAAATATATTCTACAATCAACGATACATATTGGATTCTTATGAAAGGATGTATTCACTTCCATCTTGATATACTATGGGTTAAAGGAATGGTATAGTTCTTGATGATACTATCGAATATGAGATACACGGAAGATTTCATGCACAATATAGTACATCTGATGTAATAATAAGTGATTCGATATCATTATGACTCTCTACACTATCTCGAATGCCCTAAAATATTGAGCCGATACATTTCCCTATCTTAAGATTAATATATGACACAGTCTATGATATACATTCATAAAGAACTAATGTCCCACCTCTTATAGGATAGGTCTATGATGATAATCGTTATATATATTCTTCAAATAATGGTCTATGTTTTTATAGTTATGTATTATATATATATATATATTCTATGATGACACTAGAATAGGATGAGGACCAATAGAGCTTCCCCAGCTTCTTTAATCCATTATAGAGATTAACGATAAGGTCAACCGTGGAGGGCCACATATGGAGCCACTTGAATGGTTTCCTAAAAATAATTTGGTTGGGAAAATCGAATATATGAAGATGTATCTACTAAGAACCTCTAAAACCAAATATACTTGTTAGTAGAAAGAATATAACACCTGAATCATCTTCTCAGAGTAGCTGTTGGTGTATGGGTGATATGATGTACTCAAGGGAACATGTGAACGAATTTTAATTTTTCAACCATTTATTGAACCATGATGTAAAGCATGCATGTTGGTCTGAAATTAATGAATGGTTTGATGCATGAATGTTCAATATGTCATGGATATATATCTTTTCTATCTCAATAGTAGAGAAGGTTTCCTAGATCAATTGACTATTTGATACCTTTATTAGCATATCTATAATTACAAATACTTCATTTTTTACTCAAGGTGATCTCCAAATTCCATTACAACAATACATGGTGATGTCATTCCAATTACACTCAGGAATTGAAAGATGTTTTATTAGTATTGTGGGACACTGGTGCTCTACCTTCAACAACTGACAGGTGGAGCATCGAGTGATAAAACATACAACCATTACCTTTATTCCTGACCACCAATACTGACAACATAAATCTAATTACATGTTGATGATACCCTGATTATCATCCCATAATAAGGAATTTGATTCCCTCATCTTCTATTAAGTGATTTTGTTTGTCATTACAAACCTTCAGAATATGAATACTTCATCATCTAAACCTATTCCATAAGAGTTGATGTCCCTATGAGAGATTCTAGAACAAGTTTCACATGCTATTCCAGAACATAAATATGCATTTAACAAAATAGACCCAACAACTACCAATCACTTCCATCCTCCATGATGAATTTCATATTAGTATTCAGACTCAATGAATCATAAACAAAATTTCATTCTCTATGTGTATAATCATTCTCAAAATCAAACTAATATTGGTATTTAATTAACCATCTCCATATAATATTCAACTAATATAGTGTGGATATGTATCTGAGACTTTCATGGTCTGTGTAAAAAACCAATCTCTCTTCAAAAATGTTTTTCATCCAAATGTGTAAATTATAAACCAATTATTTTAGCTCTAGGATGTGTGTATATTAATTCACCACATGAGGCCTTATCTAGTGGGACTCATATGCCACTACTCGATCACCTTGCATACAAACTATACCCATACCAATAAATAAAGAATCAAAATAAACATCCTAACACCTTAAAATATCTAATAGCATTTGTATCACTAGTTATGTGAGTATTCTATTTATATTTGGAATTTCTGAATCATAAGATTTATTATAGACAAATTGAACAACATTCATGGTTCTTTCCATAAATGGAATTACGAGACATGAAATTTAATGGACGAATCGCCTGTAGTGGTCGTCTTCCCCCAAAAATTGAAATATGTCAAACACATTCCTGGACTACTACCAAGAATTCAAGGAACTAACCATGTTTTGGAACCCAAATATATATTTCTATAATATGATATGATCTATTAAATGAACATTGATGTCCTAAAAGTGGAATTTACTAATATTTTCATATAGTTAGAGATTTCATAGTGTACTCATCAAGATATAAAGAGTACTATAATGGTCATTAATAGTGGAAGAATACTTTGATATGTCCCTTACAAACACTACCTCAATTGAATTAAGATACAATAGGAGAACCAAATTCATTAAATCCATGAATATTGGTGAAACATTCTTCTGACTTAATGACATAAACAGATATATGTAGATTCCATACCTACTCTGGAATGATGTATGTGGTATATCTAATTGTCTCACATGAACCTAATCGTAGCCTAACCTCAAATCGATCATCGATAAAATAGATTCTCCTTGGATAAAGTTGTAGTGTTCTTCCATCCATGGTCATATATAATTGTTCATCGCTATATGTTGCTTCATTCCACAATAATGAACACAAAATCCAATAGTGTTATCCATGGTATTAGTTAAAAGGTCTAGTGAATCCCATGTTGATGTTATGGGATGGATAAATCCTTTATCCCTTAAGTCTTCAAACTTCTTCTTAAGTTCATGGAGCTTTGAAGGTTACATCCTATAAGGAGGAAGGGAAACTGGTAAAACACCTTGTATAATAGCAATAGAGAAATCAATATCTATCTTACGAAGTAGGACAAAAAATCAATATAGAATACATCCATAAAATTGTCACAACCCGTCCTCGGGGCCCGTGTCGTGACTACCCCAAGCCCGCCATCTATAGGCCAGGGGCTAGCGAGTAGCACCAAGGCATAATTACCAATAAAAAGGGATGGCATTGCCTATGTAAAGTAAACAAACACCTTATAGAAAGAAAACCGAAGTAAACACATAGTAAAAAGTGGGTACAATAGAGAGTGCGGTAAAGTATGTGGGCCAGAATACAAAGTCAAACTGAATGCAAAGTACAACTAAAAAAGGGAGTACAACAACTGAAAAGTAAATCTGATGCCTCAATCCATCTACTGGAAGTCCCACTTGAAGGGTGAGTATAGATAGCCTCCACATCTCCTTGGGTCCAGCCGTCCGCTCCGTGTACGTCCCTCCCAATTTTCCACCTCCAGGTACTGACCTTCTCCGCAAGCCTCAACCACGATCAGCGATATCCATCGTCTCCAACCAACACAATGTAGTGCAGGCATAGCCCATGCAGAGGTGAGTATAAGCTACTCAGTAGGGACCCCGAGACCCCCCGAAGGTCTCCCAGAATCCACAAATGATAATCCACAAAGGAAAGATACAATCACGAAGTAACATCCGACACTACTTAGGTATATGCCCATACATATACCTAAGTCATCAATTCCAGTTCGGCTCCAACATCCGAGCCCAAGTACAACCCAGTCCACCCAAGAAATCACAACCCAATCCACACAGGAAATCATAATGTAATCCACACAGGATATCCAGTCAATCTCATCAAAGATAAGGATTGAGAGTCAAGATTCAGCTCACACAGGTATACTTCTTTGTAAGAAAATAGAGATGATCAGATGTATCCACTACTTCATCTAAGCATTCGGACCCACACATGATCGATATGTACTAACCCCCTCAATGACCCACAAAGAATCGATAGGTAACTGACCCCCGCAATGACCCCCACAGGATCAATAGGTAACTAACCCCCGCAATGTCCCACACAGGATCAAAACCACACAGGATCTGTAGGCGCTGGCCCACACAGGACCGATGAGCGCTAACCCCCACAGGATCTGACCCACACAGGATCGGTAGCACTGATCCACGTAGAATTGCTGAGTGTTGTAGTCATCGCCGTCGAATCCACGGAGGAATTCTGTAAAATCGTTATCGTCGTCGCAGTCGCAGCCAGCTCTAGGTATCCCGCACACAACAAGCTTGTTCGGGAGGGTCCGCTCCATGAGGATAGGGGATGATACATCAACTAACACATAGTCTGGATTGGATTTATCCAAATTTTCCGTATCGTCAATAGGAACTCAACGTGACAGACGATGCGTCGATCGGACGCCCGGTCGGAAAGTTATTGACTTTTTCATCCCAGAGGACCGGTTTGTTTTTAAGTCAAAAAAAACCCGACCATACTCCAACTACGTCCAAACATTTAGCAGAGTAATCCAAACGGTCCGTCTCACTTAGAGGAATCCATAAAAGTCTACGGCACGTCAATCGGACGCCCGGAGCTCATGTTATAAGTGTTTCCGCTCCGAGGGCCCGGTTGGTTTCGTGCTCGAACCAACATGGCTGAACCCAAAGTACTCCGAAACCTCGAGTTTGATATATCAAAATGACTGTCTCGATCCAAGGATCGCATCGCAGCTGATGGTGCGTCAATCGGAGGTCCGTAGCCCATGTTATGGGTAAAAGACAATGAGATGTCCGGTATTATGGGGTTCGGGCCCGGTCCGACCCGGCCCGATACCCCATGGGTTGGCCCGAACCGGGTCAACGCGACCCTGATCCGGGTCCGGCCCTCTTGGGCGCGGCGCGGCCCGGCCTAGCGGCCCGGCACGCTAGCGCTATCCAGGTCCAGGTGGCTCGGCCGTTTCGGCCTAGCAGATGGGGGGGGGGGGGGCGCTACCCCCTGTGTGAAACCGCGGCCCCCATGATGGGTTACCGCTCCTGTTGGCCAGCCGGGGGTTACGAACCCACGACTCCTCCCTTGACCGGCCGGCCCGCTCCGGCCGGCCGGCTGCTGCCACCACGGGACCAGCATGGGTCGGTCCCCCTGCTCCGACGCCGGTGGCCCGGAACCGGCCGCTGTTCCTTGCTCCGTCGCAGCCTCAGCCGCAGCCTTGGTCCGTCCGGCGCGGCGCCCCCGCACCGCGCCCCTCCTCCGCGGCCCGCTCTGGCCGCGGTGTCTTCTGGTTTTTCCGGCACGGCCCAACGACACCGCGACTTTGTTCGATTTCAATTGCGCGGCGCGACGGCGCCGCGCATCCTTGCCTCATGTTCCTGTGCGGTGCTTCATCACCACGTCACATTCATTCAAACCATAAAAACAAAAAAAATAAGGGAGGAGGGTCGGCCGTGTTTGTGTGGTCTGGCCCCCTCCCGTTAATCGAAAGAAAGCTGTCCAATTGAATGAGTAACGTCGACGGAAGAAATCACAAATATCAACAACAACAAAAAATACCATACCTCGAGTGTAGTTTGAATGGAGGTTTGTCACGGAATTTCACATCGCGGAATAAAGCGTCGCATAAGGAGAGTATTATTGGCGTTCGTTGATCTCCGAGGAAGGCGTCTCTCGCCGTCATCTGCCGTCGGAGGTCGGCATTATTTATCGGTGACGGTGTGTTCTTCGCATTCTTCAACGAAGAACGAAGAACCTCAAGACATCTCTTTTTCTCCCAAAGTCTCAACACAACAAAAGCCAACAATAATAAAATAAGTGTCTAGTCTTATTTTATTACTCAAGTCTTAAGAATTTTGAATTTGAAACATTGAATTAAACCACTTAATTAATTCATGTCATTTAAAAGGAAAGTTATATGAGTTTAGGGAATATGAAGGGGTGGGGTTCGTGTGGGCCCCACCGCCCTCATAACCTATCTAGGATAGTTTCCAACTTTCCACATAACGGATAACCACATAGACAAATAAAATAAAATAAAATTGAAGCTCAATTTTATTTTACCTTCAACAATTTTTTTACATCTCTTCGCGAGAAAATGAAACTTCAGAGAAGGTGTTCCTAAGCAATTACCGACGTTGCAATTCCATCGGTGCCCTCGCAATTGGATTTCGAGCACCGGTCCAAAAGTTAGGAAATCCCGCTCGTTCGTTCACTGGACATACCTAAGCTAAACTTTGGATACAAATTCTGGGCACACCGGGCCTCGGAATCAAGTGCCATCATTAACCGCATTATTGTAAAATCTCAAAGAAAATTAAGAATAAATTTCCCTTGAATTTTACGGGTCTTTAAAAAATGATCCATGAATGGGTTAATTAAATGAGATTTAAACCCTCCATTTTCATCAAGGGACAATTCATTTGGGTAGTCATGCAAAAAAACCTTGGACATTTATGTCCATATCAACATTTAATGAGATCCCATTCTCCATTATGGATATTCATGTTTCCCTCCTGTGAAGTGAAATACACACATAGGCAATAAAAATCCAATAGGTCTCAATAACGCACATTCATCGTGAGATATGGTCTGTCCTCAAGTGCGTGAGAGGTAGATCTTATTCATTTTTATAATTGGTCATATCTATAATCTATACATACAAAAGGACTTCATGACTCTAGATATATGATTTCTAGGTGAATCGGTTAACTTCTCTATGATGGTGTAGGATGTATAAAATTCATTCAACCATAGGATTCCATGCAGTAGAGCTTCCAAATCAAAATTTTTATAGACATCAAGCCCAATCATCAACCATTTGATCATACCAATTCAACTTAGGCTAGTCTATACAATGAATGATATAATACCTGGTCATCTCAATGATGAATAAACTCCAAAAAAATGGTACCCACCAACATCAAGGGACAACTCATTTAAATATCTTATACTCTTATCTCTTACTCTTAATAGTGGGACATATGTCACAACACCACTAGAGTACTCTACCAGTAAGCTCATCCTTCTATGAGATGTAGTAGATTGAATGGAGTGTGATAAAACTATATAAAATAAGGCATATACTAGTGTAGAGACTTCTATAATAGCACCTATAATAGTAAATGACCATGAAATATACTCCATATGAATTAGATGAACTATATAGATATTCCCTAAACCATGACATTGCAATAATTTTTGACTAGAATGCGTAGGTCCCCTCTACTAATGATGGAAATATGAACCATGGAAGCATATTCCATAACCACATCCTCATCCTAAATGGAATGTAGAAAAAAACATCCTTCATTATGATGTGTCATATATCCTTCAATTAAATTGGTGCTGGAACGAAACCTCATTTTTATAGTACAAGAATAAATTAAAATCCAAAACACTTAGTGCTCATTTGGAAACGATCCTTCGGAAGGAAAAGAAAAGATAACAGATGACTAAAATATGTTTTTCCTGTTTGGAAATATCAGAATTACTAAAATAAATACAGAGTGCTGAAACGAGGAAAAAGATTTACTCTAGTATCATTGTTTTCTTCACATTTTGAATCGCCGAAAAATCAGGATGATTCCAACTGAAACCTTTCACATGTTCATACATTTTATAAATTCCCCATATTATCCATAGTAATTTATATAAAAAACCTATTTAGAAAAAAAAATTTAATTAATAAATATTGATTTTTCTAAATTAAACATAATTTATAATTTATACAGACTATCAAATATAATTTTTTTAATAATGTGTATATAAATAATGTTGATTATAACTAATTATGTATATATAAATAATCATAAACAATTTATAAATAATTATTATTATAGATAATTTTTATTATGAACAATTATGATTATCATGAATTAACAGTTTATATAAATAATTTATTAATAATTTAGTATTATTACATATTTTAAATTAATTAATCTAAATTAATAATTATTTATAATTACTAATTGTTTTGAAATAATAATTATTTTGAATTAATAATTTTTGTTTAACATTTTTGATTACCTTGAATTATTAATTTTGAATAAATAAATTATATAAATAATTTTTATTATCTTTAATTAATTTTTTATAATTTAAAATTTTGTATTAACATGTTTTCATATTTTTCTGTTTAGGTAATTTTTTTGATATGAAAGATATTGATCGATTTAAATCAAAATTATTATTTTTTGACTTGTTATAAAAAGGTAATAGAAATAAATTTTTCTAAAAGGATATTTGTATCATTTAACATAAATTGTTGATGTTCATCAGAAATGGTGATAGGTGTGGTGTCCGTGAGAATCTAATATATGGTTGTTTTTTATCTTGAGAATGTATGCCCCTTCATCCAGTGTGTATGTGTTATTGTTAAACAAAGGTTATTTATGTTAGTAGAATCAAACCAATTTCTTTTATTTTCCATTAATAATTGTCACCGAACATGGTGAAGAGAAATCCAAATTATTTATTTTCTTTTAATAAGTTATTGATCCAAATACAATGACAAAAATCACAGTCATTTCTTTTCATTTCTTTTCTTTTCTTTTATGAAAAATCAAATTATTTCTTTTCTTTTACTAAAATCTCACCAAACAGAGTGTTATGGTGACCCATACTACTGCATACCAATCAATGACTAAAGTTACTCACACATTAATGTATCTTGTTCATGGTCTACAACGCTGGTGGAATACCAAAAATATAATAGTTTGTACAAATCAGCTGGTACATCCCTCTCGTGTACCATCAAAGCATCGCTTCCTGCCACTGGATAAAACATTTCTTTACAAGGAAGTTGAGCTGCATTATTAACAATACCCCATTCCCTTGGGTTTAAATTTGTTTTGATTGCATGATTGATGGTATCTAAGATATTGGCCAATCAAAATCTGTTCTCCTCTAAGAGAATGGGATAGGAAATCCAATTCTCTATTCTCTTCATAGTTTTCAACACATCACAGGTCAAGGTAGGTATGGAACTCTACAATTCAATGAAGTGAGTTGTGTATTCCATAACTAACATGTCACCTTTATCAAGGTGAAATAATTTTTAAACACATTCAGTTCTTCTAGTATAATGTATAATGCATTCTAATAAGGCCACACTAAGGACCCCCATTCCATGCCATGTTGTTGACTGGACTACTTTAGAGTATCCCATAATCACATGGTGGGGTCACGTATCTTGTAGGTCAAAAGTTTAACCCTCCACTTTGGGGGTGTCTCAATATTCTACAATATTTACACCATATCATCTAACAAATATACTACATTTTGAGGCCTTTCATCCCTCAATAATGTTGAAGGATGATGCTACTAGAACTCACAAGTCATATTGTCCAGAAAAGGGGCATGTTAGGGAGCACCATCCACTGCTTCCATAAAGTGAAGGATGTTATCACAAAACTATGATTTATCACACAATGGAGGATCTAATGTAGGTTCATATGATGGAGATAAATGAGGAATATTGCATGGATTAGGGACCTCCACCTAAAGAGTATGTTCATCACCACTCTCTTAGCCTATAACATGAGGTCTTTGTGGTGGAATGGATCTAAAAAATTCATTTGAATGCCTCTGTAATGATTTATAATAGATAAGGAAAGCAATGATGTACTGGTAAAATCCCATATACTAATGAAACACACCCCTCTACCTAATCCAATAGGATGTTCTGGGGGAGAAGAATGAAAAAGAGAATGATAAAAGAGACATGACCCATTTCCGACAACTAAGGTCAGGTTAGACTAAGGTATCACAGTTTCATTATTATTTCAGAATTTCATTTTATTATTTTACACATTTTCATTTTTTTTATTAGTCTCATGATCTAGTTAATTGTGTAACCAAATAAAACTAAATATTTCCCATACACCATTAAATTGAAATAGGTTCATCAAGTGACTGTATCATGACCCTGACACAAGAAAGCTTGTGTAACAGGTTATGTGGTGTGTTTTGATACGCTTAAAAATATAAACAACTAGTGGTAGAGTTATTGGTCATTTCAAAACATTTACCCATAATATAGAAAACAATTCATACTACTATGAATAATTGGAATGGAACTATGTCAAAAACCTGAGAAAAAGTAAATTCACGTTAAAAATTATTATGGAAAGGCTTAATGCATGTAATTTTGAATCCAATTATGCCTTGTATGATGCATGTTTCTAATATTCCCACATTTCACTAGGACAGTTCTAAACAACCTATTTAAATTAAAACAATATTAATAGATGTAAAAATTAATTAAGTCAAACTATGGTTAAATACAATGAAAGCATAACATGCGCAAGCAATAACCACAACTACATATCCCATGAAATTTTCATTTCCCCAATATATGGGGTAGTTACTCCCATGAATAGGCTCATTATAAAATTCCAATGGACAAGTCTCCTATTTAGGCAAAAATAGAAATAAATAATTTAATATACCATTTGATGAAACATTGTACAATATCTCCCATTTTTTAACTTGTCGGTGCCCCAAGATGGTGGTCAGAAGATCTCAATCACGCCTCCCGAAACACAAATTCCTACCGACTAGTTGTGAGGGCCTGAGTTTTCTTCATGTAGAGACTATGACCCCATTGTTCAGAGTTTTATCAAAAAATAGGTAATGATAATAAGTATAAGAAACATACATATTTAAAAAGAAACAATAAATCGAATTATAATAAAGAATGAAAGCTAATTAACACATTAGAGGTAGGTAAATACTAATATGATACAATAAGATAATTGTGTCATGGTACTATAATAATACACAAATGACTATGTTGGGGTATGAGATAAAAAAATATACAATATTTCATAGAAATAAACAAAAATGGAAAAATTCCAATAGATAGAATCTTGAGCTTATGACAAGTTCTATGCTCCTGAAGCTTCATCCTTGGAATGATTGTGATATTAATCATTCCAATTTGGTTTCTCCATTAGTATAGGTCTATAATCCTAAAGTCTACACATGCCTCAATGGAACTCGAAATGGGTGTGAGATACAAATATCAGTAGGTTGGTACCCACATTTTCTAGGAATTTACATTTAATGAAATTTAAAATAAACACAGTTACTAATAATTTATATGAACTAACTAATAAATAAATAAATACATATATCTGGGTTCCATATAGAGACCCATACAATTTACCTTATTCAATGGAATATGATGTGTTTTAACTAAGAGATCCTCAAATTGTAAATCGTGTGAGATTATTGTTTAAAGATATATTGACCCCATTCTTGTGATTGTGATTATAAGGAAAGTCCATAAATTGTTTATATCATGGGATGAATTCACATTTTTAAATATTCATTTAAATTTTCCTCAATTAAATTTGAAAACATGTTTTTATAAAGTAATCGCACACCCTAAGCCACTCCGTGTGAGTTCAAAGAGACATTACAAGTATTTCTAGAGGGATTTGCTTATAACCAATGCCATGAATTCTATCCATGGAGACCAAAATAAGAATTCCCACATGTGTATCTATGTATAGTGTAAAAAATATCATGTAAAAACCTTCTATTCAATACTAGGTATCACAGGTAGGGGACCAAGTCTATCTCGTGTCTTATTAAGAAAAATTTTTCCTTCGATAAAATACAACGGGTCTCCCCTAAGGAACTAGTTTCACTCGTGTAGAGGAAAATATACATAATTATAAGGGATCCAATCTTAGGTATAAATTATTTCACCAGTGACATGTGTTCTAACCATAAAAACATCTATCAGCATTTCCGAATAGTCCATCCAATGGATCCTTAATTCATATCCCCTCTTTCCACCCTCCCCAATATGGTTGAAGAATTAAATAATACAAACATCTATAAAAGACTATCAATTGGGATCGTTTCATTTAATTCATTCCATTAGATCATTTTATGAATAAAATTCAAGTAATTTCATTTGTAAAACCCCAGATGGAATAAGGATTATGTCTTTTGGAAATTATCCAATTGATTTAGTTCAACTACATCATTATAGGGAATGGATATGTAGTTCAACGAAAGTATCATCACCAAACTATATAAAAATAATTACTTGTTGAATTTAATTATGTAGAAATACTTCAATTGATAATTCAATCAACTATATATCAGTTAAATAACTACTAAATGGATTAGACATCCCATGTGGGAAGACCCTATCAAGGAAATAATCCTCAATAGTGAATGACCAATATATTGGGTCATAATAGAAATGTGAATGGAATTAATATACATTACAGAATAAATTGGAGGAATCAATTGAATGTTCCATTGAGCGAAATAACAAAATAAATTATAGAATTTAATAAAATGAAGGGTAAAATCCCAATCCACCTCCCATTTTTTTATAGAGACTCCCATATCCAATATTTACCACTAATTCTATCTGGGATTGAAGAAATAAATGAAACCATCAAATTTTTCCCAAAATGGGAAAAATGTTCTTCCACCCAAACAGAAAAACATATGGTATGAAAAAAATATACTAGAATGGTTTAGAGATCATACCTCTAGTTCTCAATTAATCCAATGAAAAGATGAATTAGATGTAGGACATAGGAGTTGATTGAATTCTTATGTGGAGAGGAGGTGAGGGTTTCTATATGAGAGTGGAAAAAATACCACTTGATAAACAACATAGAAATAGGATTTTTCTTAAATAATTTTAAGCAGGAAAAGTGAAATTTCACCATCAAAACCAATTATGAACTTTTTTCCCACTCAGTTGGCCATTCCCTATGAAAATTGAATGCCATTCACTACTCTGAATGGTAACATCGCATGGGTAGGTGAAAATTTAAACTATCCATGTGAAAATTGTGAGAAACTTCTCTATCCAAAAACACTTCAGCCAATATGATGGTGTGAGTCGGGTGGCCTGGTAGAAGAAAAACCATGTGGGCCCTAGGCTCCAACTATTTTTAGTCATATAATTTAGTGAAAATTTCATGTTGGAATGAATTGTTTTTACTAAAAACCCCTCCAACTCTTTCCCTACCATTTTAGGGCTCCAAGAATCGAAATAGCCTTGTATACACCAGAGACATCCTTAACTTGATTGAGCATCATTATTATGTATTTAAAATGGAATTAAAATTACAATACATATATATTTGGAGAATCTAAGAGGTTACATAAGATTTTTTTTAAAAAATGTATTTCATTATTACATATTAAAATTTTCATTTGAAAACATATTTTCTCTAATTAAAAAGAATATTTTCATAATTTTTGAGGATCACTATATAGAAATTTTGTTATTAAAAATTAACAACACATAGTCTACTTATAATAATATTTGAATTTGTTATAGATATGCAGTCATTCTTATTTATTATGATGTTTTATGATTAGTGTGACAAGGGTTGAAATATTTTGATACTATTAAAAATATTACCCTATATAGTTTATGATAATGATTATTTATTATATAAATTATTAACAATTTGTCTACCTATTTCAATCCAAATTTTTATTTTTATTATTCTTCAATCCTTTCATACAATGAATTATTTAGACATTGTATGTTACATGAAGGTCCAATAATAGACCCTTGATGTAGTAGTAGGTCTCAAGATATAAACTATATTGTGTTATGGTCATGATCATATATATTTATTTATGTTATTTGATATGGCCTTGATATTATTTTAATTTATATTTTTATGGTCTTCGATGATATATTTTGTGTTTCTTGAATTAAAAAATCTATCATTACCAAATCTATTATTCATATTCATGTGGTAATATAATTAATTAGAATATCCATGGATAAGTTTGTATCCCATGTGATTATTTATATTTATGATTTGATAATTTTATATTCATTATATATTATTCCCATAATATTTCTCAAATTTTATGTGGTTTAACATTTTTACATTTCAATACTTTTTATTCCTATTAATTAATAATTCCTTTTCTGGTATACATACCATTACTAAGGATCTTAGATAACCATTTATTGTTTCATTTTCCCCTAAGCACTATGATGAGTTTAATGATTTAAATTTCAGGATATATTAATGTCAATAATGGAGATATAAAAGAAAAAAATTATTTTTAAGAAATATAATATTAATTTCATATATATATAATTTTTACCAAGACTGTAATACTATTAAGTCCATTGGGATGTAATTTATTATTTATAGTGCTTATTTAATAATGTAACCATTAGATTATGGATACTATAATGGGGTTCATTATATTTGATAGTAGACAATATTCAGTAGAATCCTTGGAAATTATATTTAGGAAATCACATGTTATGGATCATAACCCTCTAACAATATTTATGATAAAACACTAATTTTTTGGTAATATATATCATATCATTTACACTATGATTACTTTTTATAATATATATTTTTTTATTTTATTCAATGGATGAAAAAGTAAGGAACAATGTTAATGTTGAATATGATGGATTGTGAGCTAATTGTGAGAAAAAAACAAGAAAACGACTTAAGTGAAATATATTGTGATTTTACAAATCAATTATCTTGTATATGATTGAAAATGTGAACATAAACCAACGCCCTAACTCAACAAATAATTTACGGATAAGCATTTTATGAGAATAGATAGATGAAACCAAATAGGAATGAAAGTCCACCTTCCTTTATGTCATAAATTCAAAAAGAGGCAACTCATGGAATTTCAAAAAGGAAGGGGAATATTTTTCTGTGTGGATGGGAATTTCAAATAAAAATAATTTATATGTCGTTCATTGACTTATGTCTGGTGAACATTGGAATAATCGCATTCAAAACCATAATCTAATATTTAACATTAATACAGAAGAAGGACCAATAACAATATAATATTTTATGGGTAAGGATTGATGTTTTTGAATTTCATATTCTTGAAATTTTAATTTAGAAGTGTAATATCAATGATATTTTGGAGATAGTAAACATGAAACATCAATTTATTGACCTGAATTAGTTCTTATTCAAGGATTTTCAATACATTTTGAATTCTAATGATGAGATAGACATGTGATTTAATAGTATGGTGATATTTTATAGAACAAAATAAATGATTTAGGTAATGATGACATTTAATATGTTCTTAATGTTTACTTGAGTAAAATAGATTATTGATAATGTAAATGTAATAGTACTGATGACCATGGAACTGATTTTGGATTTGATGACAGGTGGTTTATGTTATCAGTAATTAATTATTGGAAGTTTTTTGATTTTTGAATATTCATGATAATATATGATTTTATATATGCAATGAGGATTGGGATTTCTTTAGAATCAAGTATGTTTTTCTGAGGTTTCACAATTATTTTGGTTTTTAACATATATTATTACAATACATAAAAAATGTATTCAATTATTTACTATGTGACATGTAAGACCTACTCTATGTTATTTTTTAGATTAGTTATTTTTTTATTTTTTTTAAAAGTATCTATATATTTTTTGATTTTTTATTTATTGAATGAATATTTTGAAGGGTTATAAGAAAAAAAATTTATGAAATCGGTTATTCTAATGTGTGGATGTTATTGATGAGGTTTTAAAAATTAATTAAATTTATTGAATAATAGGGGCTAAGCATTCTGAATTTAGAAAAATGTTCAGATCCCAATGTACTAAATTATAGGACTTACGATTCATTAAAATACTATTATATATTATTATTCATGAAATGATAAACATGAATATAAATTTCCATGAATAATAGATGAAGTGAAAATACATCAAAACAGAACCCAAAGATAAGAATATGGAACAAACATGGAAAAAATAAAATAGGTTTATTTCTTTGATTTTATTATATAGATTGTAAAATAGCCCCTCAATATTTGGAAAATTAATCAAAAGAAATTATATTGAATTTTCTAATAGAGTCATCAATGGCATTGAAACCTATCAACGAGTTACGATTTGGTGATAGTTACCTCTATCATGACCATGTTATCAATCAATCTATAATAAAACATGGGTGTTATTGTTTTCATATATATATATATGATAAATTTTCCCCAATTTTCTCATATTCTAAAACCTCATTTTGTTTTAAACATCATAACAAAATTTCCACCTTCTTATGAGGATGATTTATTAACTTTTTTTATGATGTGGATTTTCCAAATTGGTATATCCATATATCAAAACCTTGATTACCGATCAGAAGTTTAAACTATGAGGATGTAATTTTTTTTGATGAATGTAACTCTATGAGATTTTAAAACAACACTAGGATTTTTATCATATAAAACGTGAAACACATAGCTTCAACAGAATTGAAAATATTATTATGTTAATATGAAAATTACAAATTAGATGTTTAATTTTTGGTTAGTAATATTATTTACCAAATAATGAAATAAATTATGAATGGACCAAAATAAATCTTTATTCATTGAAGAAAGTATTACTTTTTCAGAAAATAATTATATACATCAAAAATATAATTTCATCGAAAATGATTAATACAAATTTTTTTGATATAATAAAATAAATAATTT
Source organism: Viscum album (assembly GCA_963277665.1). Classification (NCBI taxonomy): domain Eukaryota; kingdom Viridiplantae; phylum Streptophyta; class Magnoliopsida; order Santalales; family Viscaceae; genus Viscum; species Viscum album. The sequence goes on from OY728146.1 coordinate 1,468,622,336, forward strand.
ATGGAACATTGATAAATTGTATTATATAAAAAGTATAATTTTTTAAATCAAAATATCAAAATCCTATAATAATGTCTATTATGGGTTTTTGTGCAATGAAATATTTTCTAGTGAATATTAAATATACATATTTTTTTTCAAAATAGTAATTTATTTCTATAATCTTACAATTTACATTATATTTTGAAAGTATTTAAATGTTAAAATATATCTATTATATTATTAATAATACAATTACGTTCAATGAACACAATTTTATAATTGGATATTATATAAGAAATATATACATAATGTGGATCATTTCTTAAAAACTATTTGTTGCTGCATTTTTCATTTTATTCATAAAATACCATCTCATACATAATTAAATTGAATAATAAGTAGTGGATTCTATTTTATGAATCATGCTGTAATAATCCGTTTATGAGGTCAGTATTTTTTAACATTATGAATAGTATCATTGTACACTTTTTATAGTTTGTTGAAGTGATATTTAGATAACTAAGGTTAATAATAAAATTATAAAGACTAAAAAATTAACATAAAGCTATCCATAAATTTATATTGTGAGTTAATATATTTCATATTCCACACATATTATTTTAATTGTTCTTTTATTGTCATTTGTATCATATTATGATATTTATAATATTTTATGGAAACAAAAGTAAAAGACGACAGACTTTTTTTAATAGCTATAATATTATTATCATATTGAACTACAAACGATATGTTATTATATAAATACAATTTTAAAATATAAAATATTTATCTTAATTATTTTATTTTATTTTAAATTTATTTTAAATATTATTATTTCAAATGCATTCAAAATGATGATATAGTAATTATTAAATTAATGGAAAAAATAAAATAAATGATATAAAAATTGTTAAATTTATAATAACTTGAGAGAATTTATGTTACCCATTAATCATATACTAATAAATACCATATTATAGGAATTTATGATTAATTTTATTTGAACAGTTTTTTTATTTTTAATAGTAATTATAAATAAAATTATTTATTCTAAAATTTACATTTTTGAAAAAATATATGAATAATATTTAATTAATTTTTTATAACTAGTTACAATAATATATTTTTCCAAAGAAATGGTATATGATCAATAAAAAATAAAACGTATCATTTGCGGATATTTTGGAATTTTATTGAATCATTATTGACACATAATGTGTATAAAAGATTAACAGTATGGTGATTTCCAAAATGGTTAATGACTCTTAAAAAAGAAAAGGGAGAGAATACACCAAAAAAATAAAAGAGATTTGGGGCCCATTATATCCTCTTGATGCATCAGTAGGTATCATTAGACAAAATGGACTTTGTTTTGGCTAAGGCCTTAATTTTTTTTGTAAATGTCTAGGATAAACTAATTTAAAGAATTTATAAGCATTATGGTTGGGGCCATGATAGAAAGTTTTAAATTTTTTGTACATATAAATTACATCATTCTGAAATGATTAATTAATATCTATGTGAACAATAAATTGGATTGAATAATAATGATTATCATTCATGTTCGTGTGACTATAGAGTTAGATTATTAGATCATCATTAATTCTAGTATTTTTGTCATCATTTTATGTTTTAAATGTAATTTGTTTCATTTATTTACTATTCCATAGTGTTCATGGTTATTTATTTATGGTAGCATCTAATATACATATTCTAGTTCATTGTATTTGAGCTATACACTTTTTTATGTTTTATGTTACCTAAAATACCAAGAAGATTTTTTTGATTTAAATTTAGGAATATTTTACTATTAATAATGGTGTTATCAAAGAAAGAAATTTTTTCATTTTATATTTTTAAAATTTATTATTAATTTTATGTGTGTGTCTAGTCCATGATGACATCTAAACTATTTTACATTTGGGACCTTGCACTAATTAAATAATGTTACATTCAATTACAGGAAACTAAAATCATGATCTATAAATATTTTTTGGGGAGATATTAATTTTATAATGGATTTAATTTAATATAATGATTCTACGCAGTGGAAGTATAATCGAGGATGAATGAATTTTTTTTATGTAATGAATCATTCTAGTAAAATATGTAATATGGTAAAATATAATAATGATAGTGATTCTGAATCATTTTATGATTTTTGGTATGAAATTCTTGATAATTTCATATAAGATGAGAATAAGGAGAAATATCAATGTGAAAAAAATAAAACTATCCCTTTCCCATTGAGTCTCAATATAAGAAAATCTTTGATGAGAAAAACAGTACAAATTCTGATATTTTAGAAAATATTATTGATAATGATAAACTCAAATACTCAAAAAAATAAAGGATATTATTTTCAAAATTAACTGTAAATAATAAAGTAATGTCTATATTTTATATGATAACATATTTTAAGTGAATAAATAATATTAGATTCATTATATAGAAAATTATAAATTAAGATGTAATGATTCTTGATAAAATTATAATATTTGTAACAATTAATAAAATTCATTAAATGTTATAGAAAACTTAAATGTTTAAAAGGCCAATAACATGAATGATATTTAATTAATGGAATATTCAATGTATTGAATAAATATTTTAAAAACTATGTATTAATAAATATATTTATTATTAAAAAATGTGGTGACATTTTTAAAGGATAAGATTATTAATCAATTTTTATATGATTTAATAGAATATTACATGGTAACTATGATTATTGCGGTTTAGATTACTTATTTAACCCCTTGAGATTTTAAAAGATGAACACTATGTTCAACTGAATACATGACATGCAACACCGAGCCTTACAAAACATAGATATATTTTTTTAATTGTCCAATTAATTACCTATTCTTTAAAAAATTGTTAAAAATAATAATTTTTTTAAAAAAAAAATTATACATGTTTAATATGAATAACATTTATTGGTAAATAGGATCTATGTTCTATGTAGAGTCTTTACATGCCCCAGAAATATATTTTTTTTATCAAAAATGATTTTTTCCCCCAGTATGAGAAAATAAAATAAAAAATTTCTTTGAATTATATATATTTTAATTTAAAATATTAGTTAAATTTTTAATTATAATTGAAAAATTAATATATAGTGAAATTGGATTTTCTGAATAGATTGATTATTCTATGAATAGTGAAAACCTAATTTTTTTAAAAAAAAGGCATTTAAAAAAAAATTATTAATATAAAAGTAAAGGATTTCATTAATTTTATTTAAAATAATTAAAAATATTATTTGTATATTAATTTTTAAATCTACTTAAAATCTAAAAAAAATATCACTGGGTTTGGTAAATAATTATTTTAAGTCATAATAATAAATTTTGATGTAAGGAATTATTTAGTGAATAGTTTTCTCTATTTTATTTAATTAACATAATATTAATGATGAATTGTTTTAATAAATTTCATACAATAATTCTATTAATATATAAATTTAAATTCATAAAATATTTATCACTATTAATGTAGTTAATTTTAGATCATCTCATTCTTGAGAAATGAATATCTTTAAAAAAAATCAATGTGATTTTTTGATTATTTTTTAATTAAAGACTAAGAATTTATGAATTCAATTTTAAATAATATATTATTTCAATTTTTAGAGTCTTAATAATAATAATTATTTATTAATTTCAAATTATTAATTTTATAATTAGTAGTAAAAAAATAAATTTAATTACCAAGATTGAGGTTATTTCAGTTTTTTGAAGGGTTTAACAAAAATATAACAGTTTTTTATCCGATTAAAAATTTATTAATTTTTTTAGATGGAAATATTTAAATATTATGATATTAAAACTTCTAAAAATGTACATTGGGATCATTTTTCATTGGAACGATTTATCAATTTTTTTGGAATATTTCCAAGTGGTTTCCAAGAACGTAATATTCACCAATTATAAATGGGAAACACTACTTATCCCTAATTCAAACATATTGATCATTTTAACTATAACGAAATCAGAAAAAATATCTCCCATAAATCCATATCCAAGTTCTTGAATTTAGGATGTTTCCCACTGTACCAATCTCATGGTCCTTAATCGGTGATCTAAATGTGGTTTCCTTAAGTGAAGGTGGTATTCTTTATCGCGCTCTTTAGTTTTACCCAATATTTTTTGACCATAAATTACATCCAAACAATTAAATTTTAATAAAAAATATATTTACAATATTTTTAGATTTTATTACGTTCCTGAAATAATTTTCCCCCTCTTCATCAATCTAATGGGAAACAAATCCAACACTCGTGTGTACGTAGTACTACTGCCTCGTAAACAGATGTAACGTTTTTTCCTTAACTGATTCATTTTTATTGACATAGTGATTTAAATAATGAATATATATGATACATATAACATGATTTTTATAATTTCAAATTAATATGTCATACAATTCCTTACAATTTCATACATTAATTGAATGAAAACTCCCTTCGAACATACATACGACATACCATTTCATTGAATAGTTATTATTTATTTTCCCTATAGAACATTAATTTTTTTACTAAAAATGTATCCAATGAATAAATATGATTATTATAACATTAATATAATTCATTCAATTATATAGAAATACCATATTAATTAGAATTGTGTTATTTGCAACTAATCATGCCCAAGAGAACAAAGTTCCAAAAACATCAAACAATGTTCATAAAGAAATACTATTAATGAACTAGAGATAATATGTAATAATAAGATAAAATATGATATTATAAATATTAATATGTTTTTATAATTAATTAATAAAATGTTGAAAACCATTCTACATGGGATTAAATCATGATCAACTAAATAGAAATGTTAAGTATGGAGCTTCATATCAATTACCCTTCATTATAGAATATTTTAATGTTATGAACCTAATTTATTTTATATGTTGTATCTAATAACTATTATAAATATTATATCATGAATCATTCCCATTTCATTTTAACTTGTGTTAAAAATTTTATTAATTTATCCAAATGATTTTAATTAAATGTTACCAAGTGTTATTGAATTTCATGAGTAAATTTTTTTTCATTAGGTAATATTACGTCTTTATTTACATTATTATTATAAAATTATGTGTGTAAATTATTTTTCAATATTTTATATTTTATTTAATTTTATATTATTTTTATTTAAATATTTTTGAAAAATCAATCCATATATTAATCCCCACTGCCACTGTATGATCATTATAAGATATTTCATTTGAAATTTAAAATAATTGAGACTTATTTGTTATTCTAAATCCTTTTTTTCTATGAGTTTTATCTACTAAATCTTTTATATTTAATATTATTAATATATTAATATTAATATAATTTAATGTTTCCAATGATTTCATTTTTTAATTGGTTTTATGATTGAAATTTGACCAAGATGAAAGGGATTATGATTTAATTTTGTTTTAATGAGGATTGCTTATGCATGATTTTCTATTGAAGGGATTTTTTTATATTTTCTAATACACTCTTATAACTTTATTATCCTCTACGCATTTATTAATGTATGATGTTATGTTATATGTATCCTCTCTTTTGTAATATGATTCATCATTCATTGGTATTTAGAAAATAAAACTGTATTTCTAATTTTAGTGGAAAATTTTTTTTTTCTATATACATTTATTCTTTAAAGATATTTAAATAATATTTTAATACACTCTAATAATTTATTAATTAAATTTTCTTCCATATTTTTTAGTTTTGATTAAATTTTTAAAATGTATATTCTTGTATATTCCATTATTGGTACAGTTTTTACTTTTTACAAAAATGTGAAAATAGTCTTTGTTCTAAAATACACTAAATGGGTGGAATATTTATACAATCATATGCAAATATTATATTAATGATTAATTTAAAATTATATACTTTCCATTTCAATGAATATTTTTTGTAATATTCATTTAATTTATATTTTTTAAATATTATTTTCATAGTAAAAAATTTATTTTCATTAAGATTTTAATGAAATTTTATGATATTTATACTCATCCACAACAACATACCATTATTTTAGTAATACTCTACTAGAGATATGTTTTAATGATATCATCTTTATTGATTACAAGGATGTTTTTTGATCAATTTGAATAGTGAAATTATTTAAAATAATTTTCAAGGTTAAATTTTAAACATGAAATTTCCCTTGAAACATTAACATTATATTTATCAATAAAAATAATATTCCACTTAAATATCCCAATTTATTTTATCAATTATATTAATATTTCTAATGCATAATTTCATTTCTAAAAATTTGTTTTTACATTGAAATTTATTTTATTGTCTTTTTAATTAATTATAATAGTTATTAATTACTAATTTGATTGTCTTTTTATGAGATATAATTTTTATTAATTAATTATATCATTCAGATTATTTATAATGAAATTTACATATCGTGATAAAGATTTCTTATATTTATATATCGGCTAGATGCATCAACTGGTCTAATGAGACGAATCAATAATCTAGAACTAAATGGTTTTTTGTTATATACCTAGTTGAAAATCCTTTGGACATGGTATTGAAACTAAATATATCGTGATTTATAAGATAATTAAATCCAATATTAAACATTTCCTTCAATTCTAATTCCTTATATTATTTTCATAGATATTAGTATATTAATTTTACCAAGTGATTATATTCATGATCATGTTCTTTTTTATATAGAATTATTTGACATCATCTATTCATGTCCTATTAATCTTCCTGTTCATGTTATTATTTTATTGCAATGTGTTTTCATATATTTACCATAATATATTTTTTATACCTTATTAAGTCATGATATCATACCTTGTATATAAACTTTACTCATAATTCGAGTACACCATTATTTTACCTTCCATCCCCATTATATATAGAGTGAATATATAAATTAAATAAATCATGCTGAATATTTAATATCAGTATATTATAATTTATATTTTAAACAATTATTCCACACCAATGTATTTATATATTTTTCTTAGACTATTATACAGTTTTTCCCTTAGGATGTGATATCTGGAATGTAGAACCATTGAAATAAAGTACCCACTAAATATGATATATTAGGGTTGTGATATTGAAATTTGGTTTTAGTGGAATTTTAGTACAAACCATAATAAATATATTTAAGAAAATAAATATTTTAACAAACGTATGATATTCATTGAGTATTTTTAAAATTGTGGAATTACATCCTAATTTATTTCCAATAACGTATTATGAGGGGTTTCAAGAAATTAACTCCATTTTGGATGATATAAGTTAATTTCGCTCTAGAATATATGTATATGGGACTAACTACTCCAAAAAATGAGCTTTGGGAAATGGTATTACTTCCACCTAGTGCATAAAAATTGTAATGTACCGGTTCCAGAAGCCACCCAGAGGTTCCCAATACCCAGTTGGTCACATGGCCTCAAATGCATTTCCCCAAAATACAAAGGCTGCTGACTAGTATCAAGGGCCTTGGGTGTGATAGTGGGAAAACTATGCCCTCATTGGAAGAGTACGCAATGGATGCAAACCAATACATAAAAGAGTAGAAGTAGTAATGATGACATATAGTAGTAACAATAGAAAACTGAATGTATTAACTGGAGAAAATATATGAAATGATGCATGATACATATGTCTATAAAAACAGCTAAACAATTTAAAATGATGGAATAAAACTATGATAATCCAAATTGAAAAATAATGGAGATAAACTCATCAGCATCACAGGTCATAGCTTGGTCCCATTCTCTCCAACTACACAGAAAATCAAGTACCGGATGTTAAATGGCGCTTTCTCTAATCTGTACCAGCAACAATATAGTATGTTGGGGCCGTAAAGCCTGACCCAAATGGTCTGTGAGGCTAAATCCCAGTAGGAAACCACCTGAATATCGGTGCCTAACAATCAGTGAATATATGGAAGGTTAATGTACCAAAATTAGTAAAGAGGAAATCAATAAGAAGTAAACAATCCACATTTTAAAGCATTCAAATCACCCCACAACATGCAATAGCAAAACAAAGAAGATAAACACAATAGGTAACCGTCTGTAAAGTACTCACAACAATCCCCTCTGGTCCTACATATGAAGTACAGAAAACCCAATTGGCAGTACACAAAGCCTAAACCCTCTGGTTTTGTCATATGAACTAAATAAGATACTCTGAGGAAGCGCTCACAGTTCTTCCCCTTATAGTCAAAGTTAAAGAATGAATCTCTAAGGAAGCTCATACAGTATGTTCCCCATATAGTCTATGGTAGTCAAGTACTCTCTAGGGAAGCTCAAACGTCAATTCCCCTTACATCACAAAGGTCTATGACTCTTTGAGGAAGCTCACTCGGTCAATTCCCTTTATAGCCCTTGTCATCCAATTCAATTAAAGACTCTCTAAGGAAGCTCGTGTGGTCAATCCCATTACAGTATAAATCAATAAAAGACTCTCATAGAAAGCTTACTTGGTCAATTCCCCTTATAGAAGCAAGTGGTTCCAGGCCCTCTGAGGATGCTCAATTGGTTAATCCCACCTTATAGCCTAAAGTTATCAAAGACTCTCTAAAGAAGCTAACCCAGTAAATTACCCTTATAGTCTACTACACCAGGTTGTCACAGCTCTGTGTATGTCAATGAGCATAGTAGTATAATATGGAAAAGATGAAATGCAGCCAAACTGGCTAAACAAGACCAAATTGTCATAAACAGAACATTCAAGGGGAAAACATCCAATGAATAACAATCATCACAATTAATATCCAAATTACCTCTACAAAAGCATACAAGAACGGCAGGAAAACACTAGGGGTAAAACGGTAAACAGTCAATACCCCGTTTAAGGGTTTTGGTGAAATTTTCACATAATACTCAAAGACATTGAACGTAAAGGCACAAACCACCTACCTCTGGGATATAAGATAAATATAATTGAACCTATAATCTTGAATCTCTTTAGAACGTTTTAGATCTATGAAAACATCTAAAATGTTCAACCTATGATAACATGGAAAAGAAGAGGAATTAGAAGGTGATGCTCTAGGAGAAGAGAAAAATCACATATTTGATACTAACACAATCAACGTTGTTCAAATCGAAAGATGGATGGGGGCTCGAGGGACCGTCGAAGATCTGTGTCCGTATAAATATCTCGGTCGAACGAGACCTAAAAGAAGTCGATTCTGGTGATTAGACATGAACCTGATGTGTTTAACGAAAAAACATTAAACGGTATGTAATTTTGATATCCATGGCATGTACTCGCCTTTTTTGTACTCTAATTTAAGCAGCCTCCAAGTCAATCCCACACGTCCATGTGTGTGTTGAATACAGGTCCAACACACGACCGCCTCCAGCAAGGATGTAAACGATGTGTACTCGTAAAGTACATGTCGTGTACTTAGAATATTTCTAGAAGAAGGGTGTCTAGATACTACGAGGCCATGTGTGTGGCTACAACACGTCCATCACATGGCCTCTTATGGAAAGGTAGTAGACAACGTGTACTCATAAATTACACGGTGTGTACTTAGAAAATTTCCATAATTTCCTATTTTTCTCCAAAACAACCATAAAAAGAAAAAACATACCTGGAAAGAAGATCTGGGTTCTTATAAACATCCCCCTTTAAAAAAATTCATCCCAACATTTCCCTAGCACTGCATAGAAGAAGAACTCTCAAATAGTTTCAGCTATTATTCTCATACATTGGCCTCCCTCTCCCTAGTCTTGTCATGTACTCATCTGTGCTTCCATAGCACTTTCCCTAGAGGAACAAACCAGCCATAGAGAACCTTTGTATTGTGATCCACAATCCGGATAGGATGCTCCTCAAAGGACGCATCAACATTAAGATCAAACATCTAGGGTTGAATGACATGAGACGAGTCTAAAAAGTAATATCGAATCTGAGAAATGTGGAAGACGTCGTGAATAGGCAGGAACCTTTGAGGTAACTGTAACTGATAGGAAACTAGAACAACTCTCTCCAACACCTCAAACAGCCTGACGTACCTCGGTGAAAGATTACCCTATCTCTTAATCCTCATGTGTCCCATCCTTTGTGTGACATGTAGGGATACCTAATCCCCGACCTCGAACCCCCGAGGACATCTCCACTAATCAGCATACTAATTATGTTGATACTATGAAGTTGAAAACGTTTTTCAAATCAACTATATCTACTCTTTGGTGTCCTGAACAATATGAGGTCCCATCAATGCTGCCTCTCCTGCCTCCAGCCTACAAAAGGCTGATCGGCAAGGAATAATGTACAAAGCATCAAAAGGAACCATATGTATAGTTTCTTGAAAGATATTATTGTAGGTAAATTACACAGGAGATATATGATTCTCCCATGAACTTCCAAAATCGAGGATGCATGTTTGGAGCGTGTCCTAATGCACCTGAATTGTATGATCGTACTAGCCATATATATATGGGAGGGTAAGATGTACTCAAATTTACCTGTGTACCCAAATCCTTCTGAAGCCCCTACAATACCCGAGAAGTAAAACACACATCCTAGTCCAAAATGACGGAGTGTGGAACTCCATGAAGACGTACAATATCTCGGATGTACAACCGTCCCATCACATCAACACTGAAGGACTCCTTGATATTAATGAAGTGAGCATCCTTCGTGAGTCTATCAATGACAACCCAAACCATGTAATTCCCTCGAAGAGGCCTCAACAAACTTGTCACAAAGTCCATCGCGATGTCATTCCACTTCCACTCGGGAATTGGTAACTACTGTAAAAGCCCAGCTGGTCGATGAAGCTCTGCCTTCACCTACTGAAAAGTGGAACAACTCATGACGAAACTAGAAACATCCCTCTTCATACCTGGCCACCAATACTGATGGTGTAGATCACGATACATCTTGGTGATTCCATGATGAACTGCCCAAACATAAGAATGAAAATCCTGCACCAGCTCTTCGCGTATATCTTCTGGCACCCATACGCGCCAATGGAAACACAAGATCTCCTCCTCACCTATGGTCCTTCGAGTAATTGGGTCCTCTCCTGACATGCTTTCCCTTATAAATTGGCATTCAGAGTGTAATAGGTGCATCATTCGCACTCAATCTAGAAGTGTTGAGGTAGAAGCTATAGAAAAAGAAATGTCTACCTTTTCAGTCTTACACCTCCAAATGCATCCTAGAAAATAGAGCCATGAGATTTCACTCACTCCTGTAATCCTAAACTAATGTTATATGAGTCATCCTACTCAACACATCAGCCAATGTGTTTCCTTTCCTAGGCATTTAGGAAAGATCAATGGAAAAAGACTGAAGCTACTAATGCCACCTTCATTGTCTCTAAATCATTACACACGGAGTGAAGATTTACTTGAGGCTCTTGTGGTTTATGAAAACTAAAAAATTGATCTCCCTGAAGATAATATCTCCAAAAGTGGAAGGCATGAACAACAAGTGAAAACTCCCGATCGTGTGTTGGTTAATTCTTCTAATATGGCCTCAACTACTGAGACATGTACCCAACAACTATATCTCCCTACATAAGCACAGCTCCCATCCCAATGCCTGACACATCAAAGTAAATAATATAGCTCTTGACTGGATCTAGAAAGAATAGTATCGGTGCAGAATGAAACCTCCCTTTCAGCTCCTGAAAGGCTGACTCACAATAATCTAACCACATGAACTTCACACCCTTCTTAGTAAGACATATCATTTGTGCAGCTATGCGTGAAAAGTATTGTATAAAACGTCTGTACTTTCCAGCCACCCCTATAAATATTTTCTCCTTCACGAAGTTCTTCGGCTACTCCTAGGAAAATGCATCTCTCCCTTTCGCTAGTTCTACTAATACCCCATCCTCTGAGATAAAATGACCCCATAAGTAAATCTGATCCATCTAAATGTCGATCTTTGAGAGATTAGTATATAACCAATGATCCCTCGGTGTACTAAAAATGATCTCAAGATGGGTAGCATGGCCATGTTGAGTGTGAGAGTACCCTAAGATATCGTCCACAAAGACCACCATAAATGGATATATGTATGGATGGAACACTCGGTTCATTAGTGCCATGAAAACTGCAGGTGTGTTCATAATACCGAATGACATAACCAATTACTTGTATAGACCATACCTACTTCAGAAGGTTGTATGTGTTATATCTGATGGTCTAACTCACAGATGATTTTAACCGGATCTCAGGTCAATCATTGAGAATACACGGGCTCATACAAGCTGATAAAATAGATCATTAATCGTGGGAAAGGGATATCGGTTCATGACTAAAAAATGGTTCATCTTATGATAGTCCACACCAAGCCTAAAGGTACCATATACCTTCTTCTCAAAGAGAATAGGAGAACCACAAGGTGAAGTACATGGTCGGATGAAACCCTTTGCTGACAACTCCTCCAACTGTTCTTGATCTCCTAAAACATTGGTGTAGCCATCATATAAGGAGGAATGGACTCTAGTGTCCCTCCTAGAACAATATCAATTGAGGAGTCTGCCTCACGCTCTAAAGGTAAACCAGAAAAGTCTTCTAGATCTGTACTACTCACCTGAACATTCCATTAACCCCTATGAAAAAAAATCCACCTTCTGGTTATATGAAACTCACCTTATGGCGATAATAGTCGAAGACATCCTGGAATGGAACTAATCAGTCCATCATGAGAATTACATCATAGTATGTCTTCTCTAGGACATGGAGGTCCCATAGAAAGTGACATCCTGCAACCTGTATAAGGAACTCACTGCACTGATGTACACTAGTTGTTCAGGTCCCCAATAGAGTGTCTAACATCAAGATATCAAGATAAGATAATATGCAGATCCCAAGGCTCTCCATGACAGCAATAGACATAAATATATGAGAAGCCCCTATACAGCCATATATGGTGTCTGATCACCGCCTGGAAACTAGAGTACAATTGGAGAACATCTCAGTGGAATGACTCTCCAAAGTCAAGCACTCGCATTAGAACAAGATTATTGGGGACTGAAAACGAGGCTGTAAGAAGGTAATAAGAGAAATAAACCACTCATGTTCTACAAAACATGACTACATGGTGTTTATATTTCCATCATGGTTTGTTCCCTGAATTCATTAGCATGGGCGTGCACTCTAGTCTAAACTAGTAGTGTAACCCCCCAAACACACAACATTTTGTCTTGACACACGGCGTGTACTTGAATCCTATTTCCATGACTGAGTCCTTCTACATGGTTATGCCACAAGGATCTCTTACGGAAAGACTACACGACATGTACAATTTATTCACGGTGTGTAATAGACATGATTCACCGGGACCAGATTGATAGTGACACGGCCTGACACACAGTTCAAACTACACGACATGTTCTAGATGGACACGACATGTATGTGAAAGGATAACACCAACCCATGTTGTTCGCGACACGGTTGTCTACCTGGGATAGACTACACGACATGTTTAGACAGCACACGAAGTGTGTTAGACAACGCTCAACCAACCTGTGCTGTTAGTGACACAGGTGGGAACTGGGTTGATAAGACACGACATGTATAGGGTTTACATGGCTTGATCACTCCAAGTTCTCCCTATCCCGTGTCCCTTCCCATAAGGCCAAAGAAACAGCTAGAGACTACATGGTGTGTACGTACAGTACACGACATGTTCCCACCAGACTTTTCCCCATCCCATGTCTCTGCCCACATGGCCTATGACACTGTTCAGAGACTACACGATGTGTACTTAAATTACACAACAGGTACATAAGAAATACTATTTCATCCCTAAAATAAGAACACACGGTGTGTGCTTAACACTACACGGTGTGTATTCTGTGTTTTTCCAGACAGTAAGCCTCAAAAATTACTCAGAAACCCAGAAAAATCTGAATCATGCTTTGAAAGTGCCAAATTCTTCTCAGTGAGGGCCCATTCTCGCCGCGAATCAATGTTTGAAATCTTATACTTATTATAATATGGAATACAAAGAAATTATCCAAAAAATATCAGTCCATGAGGGACTATAACACCTCAAGAACCAATGTTTGGTGTTCATTCAATCAAATCTATTAACAAACAATACCCTATAAAATAGCAGGTATTTCTATCAAGGAAACTATAACAACGACATGCATATTTTACAAATCATCTATCATAACAACATGCATTCACTAATGCATCCTAGATGGGATCGCAAAAATGCAAGACATGTGATTTCCAGCATTTTCTTATATAATGCAAGAGATGGAATACCCTCATCTCATCGGGTTGCAACAGAAATCGATCCTCCATAACATTAACAAAAATATCACAAATCAAGTGAATCAAATAAGGTGAAATAAAATATACTATAATAATTGAAAAACCATAAAATTTAAATTTAACGAGGTAAATTGGATTTTCCCTATACCCGAGTTAGCTACTCCCGAGAACAGAATTTTACCAAGTACTCATTCCCTCTTATCCATGGATAAGGCTCCAAATAGTATCTAAAGAGAAAAAAATCTTCTAATACCACTTTGTAATGTCCAGGTTCTGAAAGCCACCCAGAGGTTCCTCGTACATGGTTGGTCACATGGGCTCTAGTTCATTTACCTGAACACCAGATGCTACAGACTAGTCGTGAGGGCCTTGGGTGTGATATTGGACAAACTGTGACTTCATTGGTAGAGTACACATCGGAAGAAAATAAATAAATACAAGAGAGGAAGCTGTAATAATGACTTACAACAGTAACAACAGAAAACTCAATGTATACACTGGTGAACATATTTAAAATGATGCATGATACATATATATAGAAAATCAACCAACCAATTCAAAATGCTGAAATATAACTGGGCTAATCCAAAGTTCAAGAGAAATCAGTTAAACTCCTCATCATCTCAAGCCATTGCTTGGTCCCATTCTCTCCAGCTCCATATCAAATCAGGGACCTGAAGTAGAAGGGCGCTTACACTTATCTATACCTACATCAATATAATCTATTTGGGCCCAAAAGCATGACCCAAACAGGGTCTGAGACTAAATCCTAATAGAAAACGACCCAAAGATATGTTCATAATAGTCAGTGAATATATCGTAGGTAAAAGTACCAAAAGCAGTAAACAAGAATGCACTATGTAGTAAAAAATCCACAATTTATTGCAATCAAATCACCACACAACAATAAACAACTAAACAAAGGAGATAAAAACAATAGTAAACCCTTTGGAGAGTACTTTATGACATCCCCACTAGTCTTAAGAAGTATAGACAACCCTCTGTGGATTACACACTACATTACCCCTTTGGTTCTGTCATGAAAATTTAATAAGACTCTCTGATAAAGCGCTCAAATCCTATCCCTTTATAGTCAAAGGTAATGAAATACTCTCTGAGAAAGCTCACACATTCCATTCCTCATATAGTCTCGGGTTTCCGAATACACTATGAGAAAGATCACACGTCAATTCCCGTTATATCCCCAAGGTCTAAGACTCTCTGAGGATGCTCACTTGGTCAATTCACCATAGAGCCTTGGTCATTCAATTCAAACTATGACTCTCTAAGGGAGCCCGTGCAGTCAATCCCCATATAGTCTAAAGAAATAAAGGGTTATCTTTGGAATATCACTTGGCCAATTACCCTTATATCCCCAAGTGGTTGAAGGATCTATGAGGTTACTCACTCGGTCAATCCCCTCTTATAGCCTAATGTAATCAAAGACTCTCTGAGGAATCTCACCCTATCAATTCCTCTTATAGTCTACCACATCAGGTTCTCACTGCCATGTGTAGGTCAAAGAGCCTAGTTGTATAATATGGCCAAAGTAAACCTACAAAATTACATGTCTAAACAGTCTATAACATATCAAGCATGTCAAAATAAAAACTCTCAATCCTATAGCAACAAGCATGGAAAATAGGTAAGGCATCCAAACTGGCTAAAGAGGACCAAACTGTTGTAAACAGTACATGCAAGGGAAAAACTTCCAAATCATAGTAATAATTCCAAATCATATCCAAATTACATCTAGACAAGCATACAAGCATGGCAGGAAAATATTAGGGGTAAAATAGTAAACATGCAATACCCTGTTCAAGGGTATTGGTGGAATTTTCCCATGAAACTCAAAGATATTGAACAGAAAGCCACAAACTACCTACCTCAGGGTTATATGTTCAATAAACATGAACCTTGAATCTTGAATCTTCTTAGAATAGTATATATCTAAAAAAATGTCTAAAATGTTCAACCCATGATAACATGGAAAAGAAGAAGAATCAGAAGATGATGCTCTAGGAGAAGAGAACTCACCTATTTGATTCCAACGCAATAAACGGTGTTCGAATCATATGATGGATTAAGGCTTGGGGGATTATCGAAGATCTGTGGTTTTATAGAGCTCTCAGTCGAACAAGACCTAAAAGAAGTCTATTATTGTGATTAGACACGACCTTTGTGTGTTTAATGAAAAATGAAGAAATTACACGGAATGCACTTTTGAAGTACACAGAATGTACTCCCCTTTTTTGTAATCTGCATTAAGTGTTCTATAAGTCACTCCCACACTATCGTGTGTGTGGTGGATACACGACCAACACACAGCCACCTCGGACAAGGATTTACATGGCTTGTACTCGTAATGTACACGGTGTGTACATAAATAATTCTCATAAGAAGGGTGTGCGGATACTACATGGCCATGTGTGTGTCTACCATACGGCCAGCACATGACCTCCTGCAGTAAGGCAGTACATGGCCTGTATTCATAATGTACACGGCCTGCACATAGAAAATTTCCATAATTTTCTCCACTTCTAAAACATGACCAAAAAAGGAAAAACATACATGGATAGAAGATCTGGGATCATACAAAAATGGACATTACTACACACTTGGTAAACACTCTCATGGGATATAATAGTGTTCATTAAAAAATTTTCTATATAAAATATGTTGAATTAGAGAATATAACCTATAGAAAACATTTATAAGCAATAGTTATATTGGAAAAACATAATGTTATATGGGTTATAATGTCAAAAGGTTAATCATAATATTATTCTAATATATAGACTTTTGATATGTTTTTTTTCATTATTATATAACATGATTTAGGATATTTTTGGGTAAATATTAATGGGAATATAACCCTTTGATTTACAATATATTTTAAAGGATATGCAATATATAAAATGATTAATTAATATTTTATATTAAAATATCAAAATGTTCGAATATCATTTATAGTAAATAATAACATTAATTATAATGTAATAATATTCAATTAAGATAATTTTATTTTGTATAAAAAAGTATAATAAAAAACATATTCTAAAACATGTTATTTAAGGATTAATGTAAATAATCCCACACTAGTACCATAGAGTTAGGGGTTAAATTATTAAAATTGAATCATATAAATGGAATATCTAACAGAAGGGATAAATAGTATATCTACATTGGTAAACTAGATACATTCTTGAAATTCATAGTACAATTGAAAATATATAATACATAAATCATTTTTTACTCTATATTTTCCAATTAGCATATCCCTATATATCAATCATCAAAAACTTCCCATTATCCTATGAAAAATAAGAAATAATATCTATGTGATCTTAATATATCAATTATTGTATAGAAATCCAGTAATCTGTCAATTACTAAAACATAATAAATATTGAAAGGAAAATTACTAAACGACATGGCATTTAATCCCTAAAATGTGAATAATACATTATAAATAAATAATGATCAAATAATCCCATATATGTAACCACATGAGCTATAAAATGTACTATATATATTATATCAAATAAAAAATCACATGGAAATCAATGACTAATATCATAATAGTTGAATCTATAATGTTTGAAATCATAACCTTGTTTTCAAGGCCTTGTACCGAGACATATTATATTGTTGGGTAAGGTGTCATTCAAATACCCAATCATTTTTTTCTCAAGAGACCTACCAATGCATCAAAGGGATATAGAGGCCACCACCAATTACATTTTACTCATATTAGTTACTCAGATGTATTGGGTGAAATGTAATAATCATAAACATTATTCTTGAAAAAATATCATTTAAATGTTATAACTTCCCCAAATCAAAAAATATAATCATAAAATATCAGAGAAATATGTAAAATGGAATCCAAAGAGTACTTCCCAACAATTAATAATAATCAATCTAGTGAAATATTAATTATTCTAAAATTACAATATATTTCCAATAAATCATAATTTAATGAAGGTCATCATTTGTAGATAGAAATAAGATAAAAATTGTTTTATTAACATTCACGGGGAAAATATATATATTAAATTGAAAAATTATATTTAAATTGAAAATGTTAAAAACTATTTTTAAAAAATATTTATTTGGAATAAAAACTAGGTACATGTAAAATAATCTTCAAAAACATATGTGTTCATGTCACTAGTAAATTTTGTATATTCTATATAAGATAAAATATATTCATTTCACATTTTTTGAAGGAAAACTTCCCTTGTTTGAAAAATGAAATAATGATTCCATATAAAACATTTAAAAGTAAAACATGTGTGAAAATATATTCAATATATCATTTTTTTAATGTTGAATGCTTATTTGAAATCCTTTTTTATAAAATAGATGTTTCGATGAGAAGTTATTTTTTTCTTAAGAGATAAATGATGTCTGTTATTATTAAAAAAAATTCTCAATAATTTTTAGTACCAAAGGGGGAAATATTGTACTATTAATTGAAAAATTAACTTATTACTATAGGATAAGAAAATAGAATTTGAATATTATAAAATGATCAAATAAGTTTTTTAGATGAAAAATCAATTATAAAAAATCCCAATTAAAATAAGATTGGAACATAAATCTCTTACTAATTATGATATTTATAAGAAATAATCCTATTAAAAGGAATAGAATAAAATATTAATTTAAATACCATTAATATCAATATATTAATTATATTAATTATATATGTTTATTTGTATATATAACAAAATGGAATAAGTGGCCAATTTGAAATATGTCTCACAAATGTTAAAGTGAGAGGAGAAACCATTACTTTAGGACTGATTTTCATCATAATTATTCCTAACTATAATATAATAATTATGTATTTTTTAAAAATAAATTATAAAAAATAATCATATATTTCAGACTATATATGATTTATATATAGACTTTTATCGATATTTTATCAACATTTCTTTGTTAAACCCTCACTTTAATTTACAAATTTCTTTATTTTTCATGTATGTTTTTGTTCAGTAATTTTTCCCCTTTTAAATTTATAATTGATAAATCATATATCATTTTTAATAATTATATAAAAATAATAAATTTTAATTATAAAATTATTTATATAAATCTAAAATAATTATAGACAAAAAAATGTGTTACATCATTCATGGAGACTATAGGACTTACAAATTCATTAACTTCATTTCCATATTTCATGATCGATGTCATGAAAGGAAAATAAATATGAATTAAAAATTTCAATGTAATTATTATGTAATATATAGGTCTTTCATTAAATAAATATATCCAAATTACTATTTATTTAAAAATTAAATTAAAAACATCTCATATAATTACGTGGAGGAGGTAGTCCACTCTTAATCATGAAGTGAATTATTATTCGTTAAGAGATTGGGAAAAAATATGTTAAATATTATATGATATATATAAGTATTTTAATGTTTTAAATATTAAATATATTGATTAATTTTAATTATAAATCCTTATAATAAATGTATAATATAAAAACAAACATCATCGCATTGGAAGGCTGTAGTTTGTCGCACACACGGACGATGCCATCGTATATCCCCTAGAATGGAAAGTAATACGGAATATGTTATATAATATTTATATTATTATAAGAATTTAAATAATTTAATGTAAAAAATTTAAATAAATTTTTATATCTATAACTGAATGGTGGTGATAGAAAGTGAATTTTTGTTGTTTGCGAGCCTGTAGTCCAATATACAAACGATTGATGGTTTTTTCCCATTTTATTGAATAGTAGATAGAGATAATTTATATAATTAACATAATAACATATATGTATATTATATAAACGTGTATTATTATATTATTATATTTTAATATTAGTTAAATGAGGTGGAAGAAGAAACAATAAAAATATGCACGTTCATGAATTTTACTTCATCTTTGGATAGCCTCTTTTGGATTATACCTAAAGCCTTCATATGGGGGATTCCAAATAAAAATAATTAATAAAATATCTATTAATTGATTCAAGGGGTTTATTAAGATTTGTCTTGTCCAAACCAAATTGTTTTTTATCTATAAATTAGATAAGAGAGATGTTGGACTATCTATTTACCGCAGAAGACATATAATGTTGTTTTAAAATATAGAACGATAACCACATTTTTATCAATCCAATAACATCCAAATGGGTAATTATAAACAATAATATGTGAAAATATAGATATGTGGCCCTAAAAGATGTTTTTTAAGGTTATAGGTCAACTATTATGGTTATATTCATAGTTTAACCACATGGTAAAGCCTTTTAATATTAACCGGGGTAGTTAATTTATATAATATTAATATTTGTTAATTTTAAAAACTAAATTTACATAGTTATATAGTATTTTATGTATTATTCTAAATATTCAAAAAAAAAATTCAATTTTATTCAAACATATGTGGCATAATTCAATTTAAAATTAAACCTTCAAAAGCGTTGAAAAATGGTCTTTTCAAACAAAAAACATTTAAAATCATATAAAGTTTTTATATTTTAATTAAAAAATATATTGTTTTTAAAGAACATAAATTGTTAAATTTTAATATATTTTTACTTATTTCAGTATGATTAAAATTATATATAATTTAAAAATTTCAATAATTTAAAAGGAAAAGAATTATTCAATAAATATGATAATTTTTCACTATTCATCGAATAAATAATCATTACATAAATTTATCATAAATTTATCCAAAAATAATTTTAACAAATAAAATTCATAAATGATATTTTTAATTTATCAAGATGATTTAATATTTTATTTTCAATTATTCACATGAATCATGTATACAATTCATTTTCTAAAATATTATTTTCTTGAAAAAAAATTATTTAATTCAAATGATTCATATTTTTCTCCTTTAATGTCACAAGGGATTACATTTTCCACATAAATAAATTTCACTTCACAAATTAATATTGATCTAAAAAATTATGGGATATATGGTGGAAATATACATTGTTGGAAACCAAAATCATTTTGACATATTAATAAAACATCTTAGTTTTGTTGGAGAAAGGTAAACATACTTTTCATCTAGAATAAAAAATAACTAGGTATCCAAATAATAGACCATTGGTGGGTTATGAATATATGGATGTGAAATAATTGAATAAATAATTATTTAATCTTATAGATGTAACTAATCAGAGGAATGTTGGTTATCTAGATACAGTTAATTAAAATATCCATAAAACTATAAAGGGTTAAATGATCATCACTTAATTAGAAATAAATATAATAAGATATTTTTTCAACATAAGTTTTATGAATTGTATTATTTCTTATACTGTGTAAAATAAAAATATAAGAAAATATAATATCAAAAAAAGTATTATTCCAATGATTAATCTACTTACACAACAATAAATTATTTTTCTCCACAAATATATGTATTTTTATTGAATTTTATGTGCCTGAAGCACTAAAATGAAGAACTAATAGGTTATAAGATCAATATAATAAAGTAAAATCATTCCATATGTATTTTCTAATATAAAAACGGTTATTATTAGTTATCATATAACATCTAAATTTCATCTAAATAACATTAATAATTATTTATCCTTAATACCCATCAAAAATTTTTATGACCAAATTCAATGTACTAATAATTTTATGGAAGGCCACTAATAAGTGTATTATTTTTTCCCTATACAATATAATGTGGATTCTTAATTTCACATTTTAAATATTAGAATTACATGATCAATATAAAAAATTTAAGAAAACATATATCCATTAAAAAATATTATTTTTCCCCTCATTTAATAAATAAAATCTCAAGTTATTAAATATATTCCATGTGACAAAAAATCCCTAAATACCATTTGAGGTAACATAAACCATAAAATACAAAACCAATCATCATGTCCCCAATTCTATATTGTAGTCCTATCTTAATTAAATAAATATACGAACATAGAAAGTATTAGTGTTTATATTCCCCCAATATCATTTTTTTCCAAAAAAATCACATCCCTTCTGAATCAGCTTTCATGGACATCAGTATTATTTGATATATTATTTCAAATAATTAAACAAATACTAATATTGAATATTTCTAATACATTTAAAGATTATTATAACTATAATATGACTTATAAATTATTTCTATAACATATTCTTCAATGTAAATAGATACATGTTAATCATTCCAATTCATCTATAATTATATCACACGCTTGACCTTTATCCGTTAGCATATGCTTAGGTATATTCAAGTTACATTGGGGGAATTTTTTAAATAGTTATTCATAAAAATATTTTTTAGTCGTTGAATATTTACATTCCTTTCATTGATTTTAAATCATGATTGTGATGCACTTTTTCATTACACTTATAGTAAACTCTAATTCCATTTAAACATGTTCTCGTGTGATTTGATACACAATTATCACACGTGGTAAAATATTTATTTTCCTTCATCCCATTTTTATTAATTTCCTCAAATCTACTCTTATAATGTTCTATCCAATTTATGACATAAGACATTGAGAATTATGGAATTTATTCATTGCTCATGATATTTTGTCCTCATATGATGAGATGGTTTTGGAGGCTAATTATTTTTAATTAATAGGATTTATCCAATCAATTTAATAGTTCTTATTTCTATTTTGATTATGAACAAATTAAAATTATTTCATTTCTATCTGGTTAAATTTTTATTTATACATAGTATTTTTCACACTATCATTTTTTGGGACTATTGAATGGTCTCTCTATATCTACTCATTGATCATGATGAAAATAATTTTCCACGAAGAGAACTACAAAATACAACTACTCAATTATTTATATTTCATCATCATCCTTAGTGTACTAAATCCATGTACACCATTTATCTACATCTCATACGATAAAAAAATACCATGGAAACATTATCCATTCCATTATGTCCCAAAGTGAGAAAATCATCTATAAATAACATATCTCTTTTTCCTTTTCAGAGGTATTTTAGTCCCATGAAATTGTGGAGGTTGTATAGACATAATGTAATATAAAATTTTTTCACCATGTGGTGGATTCGTAGAAATCTTCATTTAGGTATTTTAATAACTCATAACCTACGTCAACTGGATAAAAATGGAAATACATTTTTTTCAAATACAACTCTGACTCATGGTTCATTAAAATTCGAAGGAAAAAATCAATAAATTTAGTATTTGAATTCATATGGTTCAAATTACATCTAATATGAATTTTTTTTAAACAATATTGTACAATTTATTGGATTATGACATTTTAAAAACTAATTTGTAGACCCAAAACTGTTGAAACACTTATTGTAAATTAAAATATTTCCGCATGGATAATATTAAAATAATAAACATGGTTTCTATGGAAATATTTTCAAATAAAAAAATATTTTCAAATAATTAATATTGTTTCATAAAAAATGTCATTTTATCTAATCATGTATCTTGAGAGTTACAATATATGTGTGTTGAAGGTTTGTTTCAGTTTACATGGTGACCCCGGAATCAAGACCAACATGACCTTTTTGGTTATTACACCCTATTACATCTATCTGAAATCCCCATCCACCTATTGTATGTAAATTAGGATTCCTTTAGAGGAAAAACAACATAATATATTTATCTCCAATTCATAATTATGTTCTTATACACATATCATAAATTTCATTTTGAGTATTATTTTATCTAATCAATGTTTTCCAAAAATCCTTTTCTAATAGTATGATGTAAATATCCAATGATTCCAACTATAATTAACCCATACTGAGAATCCCATATTTTTTGGGATACATTATCAAATTTTAATAAGATATAATGAATTATATCCCTTTATACTAAATAGAATAGTAGTCCTCATAATATATACATGTACATTAAATTAACATTTTAAGTGAAAAATTAAAATAAGAAATATATTTTCATTACAATGACATATTTCCTATTAGAATATCCATCAATATATTTTATGAAACACTTCTTTTAATCCTAGGGAAAATAAAACATTAGAAATGGGAGATCTAAAATTCCAGGTATGTTTTTGTGTATATAAAAAATTATGAATAAATAAATCAAAATCAATGTGTAAAGGTAAATAAGTGAAACACATTACATTTAATAGAATAATTCATAATAATAATGATGTAATATTAAATGATCAAATAACTCCATATAATTAATCAAAAAATTTTAAAAAAATTCGTTGGACATATTAGTTTATCCAGTTATCAAATATAAAACAATGAGTGATCTCATAATGATGGAATATGAAATTTTCGACATCATAACTATATTTTCAAGACCGTGTACCCAAAAATATTATATAAAGGTGTAAGACCTCAACCAAAAACCCAATATAGTATGTATCATGATACATACTAATGCATCAAGGGGATACAGTGGACCCCATTGGTCACATTTTATATTTAATTCATTCCACACGTGATATGGGGAAATAAAATCTACATAAAATATAATATTTTAATAACTAGTTTATGAAATGTTAATGCCTGACCCAATCGATAAAAATTCTCATAAACCATTTTTAGTAATATATCGAATAATATAAAAATATTATGTCATAGTAAACATCATATAAACCACATATATATAATAAAAATAATATCATTACATCATAATAAAATTTAATATAAATGAAAATTGAGACTTTTTATCATTGATGAATAATAATTCCATAAAAATACATTATATTCATTATTGAGGAAAATATATTTTTCATGTTGAAAATTACTTATTAAAACTAAATGTCCACATAATAGTATGAAAATTATTTTCTTTGACAATAACATTGGAAATATCTATATTTATATTTGGAAAATTAGTTGTTCAAAAACAACATGAAATTTATAAGATTTAAAAATAATTTGTTACCCATTTTCAATAAATACCAAATGAGAGTTATTTAGAAAATTAGATGAAAAATATATTCAAAATATATTTAAAAATAATTAAAAATTTATTTAATAAATCATTTAAAAAATGGAAAAAACATGTTCAAAAACAATTTTAAAAAACATGGATCTATATGAAAACTTATTTTCTACTAATGGGAAATGTGTAGTAAGATTTTATTCAATAAATTTTCGGAATAATTTTTAGTGTCAAAGAGAGGAAGTTATTAGTACTACATGAAATATTAAAGAAAAAAATAGCATAAATTAATTATTTTATTTGATAATTATCAAATAATTTCATTGAATAAAAATTCAAGTATTTACAATCCCAATTAAAATGAGATTAAAACATAAATCTCTTACACCATTGGTAAATATTATATAATAATAAAAATTAAATGAATAATATATGATTAAAATTTAAATAAAGTTGATAAAAATACATTCAGGATAAATATTATAAAAGGGTCATTATTGACGCAAGAAAAAGCGTTTGTGGAGAATACATATTATATCACTGATATATAAAAGTGAGGCAAGAAAACCATACCTTTGGTGAGGATTCATTTACATGTGTTTGAAAAATTTATATAATATATATCTCTTCAATAAATATATTAAAAGTCAATAATCATACATTTAGGAAAAAAATATTATTTAAATGAAGTATTTCATTAATCATTTATTTTTTTAAAAAAAATAACTATTTTCGGTGAAAATTGTTTTATTTTCATGTATATTTTTTATCATTAACTTAATTATTTTTAATTTAATAATTGTTCCATACAATAAATAGTTTTATCGTTGATATAAATATCATATATATTCATTATATATGAATTTATAGTAATCATTAGGATCCAAGTATATAGAGTTGATTAAAATATTCAAGGTCATGGTATTTCTTATGTAAAGAAGAATACTATTTCTATTTTATTGATGGATGAAAAAACATATTTATTAATTTTCTATTAAACAATAATAATTATTTTATATGTATAATAAATATTTAATAAATACACCCCCATTACCATCCCTATAAAAATAAAATAAAATAACATTTCACATCACAATGTTGAGGGGGTAGACCCCACACTCATAATCGACATTATTATTTTCTAAATGATTGGAGGATAAGAGTTTAGAAATTATATTATATTTATATAATAATGAATATAAAATTAATATATCATATATTAATTAATTTTTACCCTAATATATTCAATGTATATTTTAAGATAAATTCGACTAACACCTCTTTGTGCCGCGATAGTTTGTCGTACGCAGAAGCCACCCTCTCATCTCCCTCATGAAATGTAAATTATGAATTTATATATGATAAATTAATTAAATATGTATAGTAATATCTTAAAAAGAATATATAAAATATTAAATAATAACTGTATCCATCCTTTGAAGATGGTGGTGGAAATTAAATTACTTCGATTTGTGATAAGTTATTTTGTCAAACACAAGATCCACAGTTTCATTTCCCATTAGATGAATTAAGAAATATAAATAGTGTCTTTTATTAAAATAATAACATATAGGAATATAGGATATAATTATTTAATTAAATTCTTAAATATTTATGAATAATTTATGGAGGATTAAGAATAAATAAAATAAATACCAACATTTAATATTTTTTCCACATCTTTGGAAAACCTCTAGCATAATATCAAATTCCCTTATAATAGGTATTAATAATAAAAATAAGTCTTTTATGATATTTGGAGGAAATTAAATAATGTATATGGGTAGGTAATTTTGGATCCCATGGGTTTCTATGTATGGACAGGACAAGAGAGTGGGAGTCCTTTTATATGTCTGGGACATAACTCGAATGTAATATTGAAAAAAAAGTGATACCCAGATATTTCGATTAAAACATCATAAAAAGGGATAAATTATGACCATTATAGACTTAAATAGAGAAATATATACATAAAATTGTTTTTTTAATATTTTAGGTTATCCATAAACTTTATTTTTTTAGTTTAAAATCGGGTAAACTCATTTTTTCCTTATCAATGATAATTATTTTTTATAGTTTTTAATTTTAAATATGGTAAAAAAATTAACATGTAATTATTCTATATTATAAATTATAATTATTTAAAATATGGAAATTCTTTTTAAAATTAACTTCACATATGTAATAGATTTAAATTAAAAATTTTGTCTATAAATATGTCAGAAATAGAGTTTTCAAACGAAAAAAATATAAAACATTAAAATTATTTATATCATCATATAGTATGAAATTTATTCCAATTAACCAAAAATAATAAAATTTTAAAACAATTGATTTAATTTTACATTAAATCCAATATAAAAAATAAATTTACTTTTTCAAATTACTAAAACGAGAAGTTATTTTACCATAAAAATGGTATTTACCAGGGTTTATCAAGAAAATAATGTTCTCTAAAAAGTATAAAAAATTCACTAAAATATAATATTTATATGTAGATTTTTAAAATTATGATTTTTTTTGTAAATATATTTTCTAACATTTTAAAAAAATTAATGGTAAATTATGCATGAAAATGGATGGTAGCCCCCTTTTAGAAAATTCATTTATCATATAACATTTTTGTTTCTATCAAATGATTCTTATTTTACTAATAATGACTCTATAACAATTGAATTTATTTTATATAGGTTTAAAATATATATTTTTCCAAATTCTGTTATTACTATTCATACCCTCTAACTTAATGGAAAATTTATAAGTATCATGTTTAGATAATAATATTTATAATATATCAAGGTTTGTAAAAACATGTTGTTTCATTTTATGAAACCTATATAAGAAATATAGTTTATTAAAAGAAATATAACATATAGACTTTTTGTACTACATTCCGATCTATTCAAAGTTCTTCCAGGACATTTACAATATAAACTATGAAATTTTACTTTTAGAATCTCATGATGTTAAAAATAATTATTTCTTCAAAATTGATCACTAAATACATCGAAACATTAAAATAATTATATTAAAATAAAATTAAAAAAAGAAACCCCTCATGATGGGCGACAGCATATCACACATAGAAAGGTAATGGGGCTTGAACAAACAAGTGAAGGGTAAAAAGGGTGTAGTGCATACCACTAACCAACACAATCTCTGGGTTAATATAAATTTCATTATTATAATTATTTGATTTATAAGTACAAAGGGAATTTATTAAGTTAATCATTGGTTGTCAGAATTCATGTTTTATATATTAATTTTTTATATTAGATACCTCGTCCTAACCATATTTTTTTTAAAAATATATATACATAAGATGTTCTTTCCACTCTGAATATATTATGATAAACCGAATATTAATTTAACAATCTTATTAATTAAAAAATATCACAGAAATTAATTTATTAGAGTATGTAATACCAGGTAAATTGATCAAACAACAACCAATTGGTTAGATTTATCTATTGAAATAAAAATATTTTAATTAAATATATATTGTGTCTTCTCTATCATGAGATTTTATTTATCCCTCAACCATATGTAAGTTATCTTCAAAAAATATATCATTTTAACTATTCCATCATATCTGATGAATTAGTGGTCTTATAATTCATAATGAAATAATGGTTTTATGGTGGATAACTTTATCGTGACTATGTTTTCTATCACACTATATTAGTCCTCATGCATTATTTGTCTCCACCATGTCCATATTTTCACTTCTCAATATTTTAACATTATTTGGAAAACTAATTTTATGATTAAATTCATATTTTTCTTTCTCATATTTTTATG
This sequence comes from Viscum album, assembly GCA_963277665.1. Taxonomy (NCBI): domain Eukaryota; kingdom Viridiplantae; phylum Streptophyta; class Magnoliopsida; order Santalales; family Viscaceae; genus Viscum; species Viscum album. The sequence goes on from OY728146.1 coordinate 1,468,651,272, forward strand.
GAGAATATTTCTTAACCCCCATAAAATGTAGGTTTTTGTAGAAAGGAGTCTTAATTTATTTAATATATGTTTTCCTTAACTTAATTTAAAATTTTAAGGAACTAATTTTTTGATGTTGGTTATAATATTACACCCCATTATTTTAATGATTTACCCTTTGTTTCATTGCATATAAAACAGGGAACATCGAACCTAAATGAATTGTAGTATAATAAATAAATTTGATAGTTTTGAACAAGATGTAAAAAACATGAATTATGAAGAGATGTAACCACTATCAAGAATTATTTATAAATATTGTAGAAAATTTAAATATTATTTTATAAATTGTATTATTTTTTATTATAATTTTTATATTCATAAAAAAATATTTTTATCATTAAAAATGTATTTTTTACATTCTGTGAGAAAATATTAAAATTAATTTCATTCAATTTTTGAATTTTATAGAATGAAAAGCATATAAATTTTGAAATAATCATTTCCAAATTATTGTAGTGTTAAAATTTTGATTTTATGAATGGGGTGATTGAACAATGAATAGTGAATATAATGTTTTTTTGTAAAAAACATATTTATTTTCCAAAAACTGAGTAATTTATTTTTAACATTATAATTAATTTAAAATACCCATTGTATTTTGAAATTTATTAAAAATTAAAATAATTATAATTTAAAAAATATTTTACATAATTAATTAAATTATATTAATCAATATATGTAACACCCCAAGCTTCTACGGTACGCTTCTTTTGAGATAACGTGATAGCGTGTGTTGTACGCAACATCGAGTTCTAACACACCACAACCAATCAAACTAGCCATTATGAATAGTCATACCTACTTTTTGATATTATATATATTTTATATTTCAAAATGGACTTCATTTTTTGGATTCAGAATATCAAAATTATCTTAAGTTGAATTTTTGGTATTTTTTTGAGAACTTCGAATTTTTATGAATAGTGAAAAATACTTAAAAATGAATTTTTTTAATCAAAATAATTTATAGTGATAAATTATATTATTTAGTGGTTTTAAAGTATAATTAGAATATATTTTTACCATTTCATCAAATGGTGTTCATTATAATTAATTTCACATTGAAATTGGACATAAACAATTGACAATCTTTTGATATATATTGTTTCTTAAAAACACGCTATTTGTTGTGACAGTGGGAATTAATTATAAAATTAATTAATGCAACTTTTATGTTTGAAATTTTATAAAATAGACATCATTTTTGAATTCGCAATATCAATTATAGCTTAGGGGTAAATTTTGGCATTGTTCTGAAAAACATCAATTTTTGATAAATAGTGAAACCACTTAGTGGTAGTTAAAAAAACTGAATTTTTCATAAAACATAATTTTACCGCTTCTGTGATTGGAATTTAAAAAATCCGAGAGACACGTTTAATATCAAGGAGTAAAATGTGGTTCAATGAGATGAAAATAATTTTTGGTGAATAGTAACTTTTTTCTTTTATTTACCACGGTTAAAAGTAAATAGGGTAATTAAGGGTAAAAATGTTATTAATATTTCCCTAACACATGTACTAATTCTATTGGATAAGCCTAATTTGACCAAACACAACCTTAGGAATAAAATATTATAATTTAGGACCACTAGGATTAGACTAGGACATTTATTATTATTTAATTCAAAGAAGAGTTAAAAGAGTGAAAATCAATGTTTATTTACTAAAACATTTTTAATATAGAGTTATACATAAGATAAATTCAATTGTAAAAATTCATTAAAAAGATAAAAATATTTCCTAAATAATGATACATTATTTATAATTTTTAGATATTAACAAATCTAATTTATTTATAACACAATGATGATGCAGTTATTACCATAACAGTGAAAAATTAAACTAATTGATATTATAAATACCCAAATAAATATAATTTGAGACTTTTAATGAATTACACTAATTTTATAGGTTAATACTACATGTTAGGATTGACTTAAGAAAAATTTTTAGAAGTAATAATTATGTTATGATTTTCACAAAAATCAATTATTTAATAGTGTCAAAATTGACATAAAAGAGTTTTTAAAACAAATATTATATTATTAATTGATATTAGATTCTTAAAATTATGAGGTTCAGGAAAGAGACTAATATCATGATAGGTGTTTCATTAATGGACCACTTGGGGGTCGCTTGGATGTATATAGTATGTTTATTGACCATATAATATAAAAATACAAAGAGACATTGTAAAAGTGAAACTAATTAACTAAGAGTTAATACTTAATGATAAGGTTAATATAGTTACCCAAACCTGTCTAAATTCTATTGGTTGAGTGGTTTTAGACCTATACCCACCTTAACATTTAAATTATACACATTGGATCCATTAAAAACCTAATATGGATTTATTATAAAATAATATTTCTAACTTTTCCAAAGGTACCCCTCACCCCTCTTATAAAAGGGAACTCCCCCTTCTCATTAACTCACACATTCAAAGCCTTTTGGTTGGGCCAAACTCTTCCCAAATACTCTCTCAACTTCCTCCACTTCAACCTAGAGGCCTTCCTTTAGTCCGAAATCCAACTTAAAAGCCCTTTTGATCAAATCAAAAGGAAGAACCCGAAGAAGAGGTAATGATTTCACCACCCTTTTCCAAGTTCCTTTCTTCTCCCACTTCTTCCTTATTTGTTATTGCCATTATAAAATAATAACTCCAGTATCATATATATACTGTGATGTTATTATTAATATGGTACAACCATATTCAGTATTATATCCATCCTTTGAATAACATGTCACCATACGTGTGCACGTACGGCTTACCATCTCCACGTCGTGGTGTAATTGTTATTCAAAAAATTATTATTTGGATGGGTATAATAATGATTTTTAATTCATTTTAATAATATATATAACTTGATAATGATTCTTTTTATAAGATATACCATCCAATTATATATTATTTTAATATCAAAAGAATGATATTGTCGCTCGTGCGTACGTACGGACTACCGTCTCCATGAACGCGATTAGATTCATTATCCATCGTATCCATTCAAGTATAATTCTCATTTGATGATTAATAATAGTATATATGGACTTGATATCAATCTCGATATTATTAAGATACAACCTATCCATGAAAATCATGGCTTACATAACAAAACATATAAAATAAAATGACTAAGTTAACACCCGAAACGACGATAATTCTAAAATATTTTTAACAAAGCAATGTTAAAAGATCATATATGATATCATATTAATATATATGATTATTTTATAATTTAATAACCATTATTTAACGATATTATAGGAGGTTAAAATACCCTCAAATAAGGAAAAGTACAAGGTAACAGTTTATTTCGCAATCTCTTCATTATTCGAGGTTGTTTATACGTAATAATCTACCGGGATCTCTTTATCATCCACATCCATGTTTCTTAAAAATGTATTTTAAAACATTTTTACTATTTACAATAATATGGGTTAAAGTCATTTATACCCTTGTTTGAATTTTTATAAGATGTTTAAAAAGGAATCATTCCGTTGTTTTCCAAACAATGTTCTTTTTAACCTTTTCGACAGAATTAAGGTAAGAATGTTTTTTTTACTTATACGGTGGGTGCGACTATTTTCCGTCGAAACTTCCCTTAAAAGATTATAAGAATATTTTCAAAGAAAATGTTTTATTTTAGAAATATATGACTCTTAAATGATTTCAAAATAAAATGAGATATTTCTCTAAAAAGATTTGTGATTTTATCTATGTCAACATCCTTTGATGGATTTTACTCTTATTTGATGTTGATTTATTATGAAACAAAACTTCTATATTGTATTGAAGTTTTTGTGATATATTTGACTGTGGATGTGTTATTCATGGTTTATAGATGAAGTATTTACATTTCGTATGCTAGTTTTAATAAGAATGTTTATGTTATGTTTAAGCCTTTTCATATGGGAATGCATTGGACTTAATATGTGATGGGTGGAGCACGTTATAGATCCTCGATGCATCAGTAGGTCTCATGAGACAAAATAGTGTCTAGGAACAAGGCCTCGACAAAATCTTATTTGTAGTCTTGGCACAAGGCCTTGGATATGTGGTTATGAAAGTCTGGAATTATGCATTCCATTATTATGAAAGTGGTTATCGATATTTCATGTGATTAATATATTAGTAGAATATCCCTGTGAATAAGTAAATGGGATTATTTCATTTTATTTTTTCCATTCTATGTTGAAGTTCATGTTTAAAAGGATTTTGTTTTAGTTATACACTGCCTTAAATGTTTACTCTTATTTATGAATGTTTCTGCTATATTGTTATCCTTACTGGGCATTTGAGCTCACCCCTTTTCTATGTTTTATTTTTCCCAGGATATGAAGAAGTAAATTATGAATGTCCTACAGGGTTATTATGACGGGATAATAGTGTGGACTATAGAGAAAATATGTTGTTGTAGTAGTTTTTCACTTAATGATATAATGTAAAACTTTATGAATATATCTATTATTTCCAAAGATACTAAACCAATCAGTATTTTGAGATTTGATCATTCTTGTTATCATTCCAATGTTATGTAACAATGCACCGACTCTGGGTAACTGGGGTCGGGGCGTTACAGTTGGTATCAGAGAAAGTTTATTACAAACCTTGAAATCTAGATTTAGAAAAACTCTGATTAGAGCACGTAGACCTAAGATGAACTTTTAGGATTAGTATAGAATAACTTCCTAGAATTTTGTGTATTGTAGACATTTTGTGAGTTTTCCGAGCAATACATCCCTATCTGGATACGAGCAGGTAGAGGCGGCTCTGGCACAGATGTACCTATGGGTAAAACCCGAAAACACCACTTTGAGCTAGACTCGAATGAGAACTGGTGCGCGAAAACGGTCCTTGCTACACTCTTGGTTATGACACTCCCCGGGGATATCCTTAGGATAACTCTCATTTTCTTTACAAATCACAATGACGGGTTTATGAGTATATACTTTCTCAAATAAAACATTTATATGATTATGGATTATATCCATAAATAGTTCAATTAATGTTAAGTGTTTTATAAGAATGAGATTATGTATTTTGATTTATAAACTGATCTAGTTTATTCCATTGTTTAGAAATGGAGACTAGTGGAAGAAATGGAAGTCGTATCAATGTACGCACTCCATGTAGGGATTTCCCTCCTGCTCAAGATAATTATAGTGGAGCTAGTGATGCAACTGGTGCCGATCAGCTAATCACATTACTGGGACTACTCACTCAGGTTATGAATAATAACCTTACCTGTATGGAGCACCCTGATCCGCATCGTGGAGGATCAATGTTAGATCAATTCATGGGGAAACAACCACAAATGTTCAATGGGAGTACAAATCCCTTAGAATATGAGCAATGGATAAATTCCCTAGAGAAAATATTTCAGGCTTTGGGGAGTAATGACAGGGAAAAAGTTATCATGGCAGTTTACCACCTCACTGGAGATGCTGATCAATGGTGGTCATTGAATCAAAACATGATGGAAAATGATGAAGTATCAACTATGGATTTGAGGGAGTTCAATGATTTGTTTTTAGAAAAATACTTTCCTCGGGACCATCGAGCAGATATGGAAAGGCAATTTCTGTGTCTGAGACAAAAGGAGGATGATAATGTCGCAAAGTATGAGGCTAACATTACAAGGTTATCAAGGTATGCTAAAGATTATATATGTAAACCGAGAAGTAAGATTGATCGTTTCTTTTATGGGATAAACCCATTTCTCAATCGAGCATTAGTCTCACATTCCTTCTCGTCGTACGAAGACATTGTCTCATGTGCTATCAAAATAGAAAAGGAATTCTCTAAGTCTTATGACTTCAATGCAAAGAAACAGAAGAAGAGATCTTCTGATCAATTTGGGAATGTAAATAAGTGGAATAAGGGAAATGTTGAATATCAATCTTGTTGTAAATGTGGGAAGAAACACCCCGGTACTTTCTTGAAGGGAATGGGTGTTTGTTACAAGTGTGGTGAAAAAGGCCACCAAGCTCGTGAATGAAATGGGAAGAAGGAAGCTACCAATGTTCAATGCTACAATTTTAGGGAGATGGGACATTATGCAAATAGATATCCTAAGGGTCAGGGGAACTTACCTCAGAAAAGGCCAAGGGATCAAGGCAGATCCTATGCTATCACTACTACTGAGGTAGAAGCTCTAAAAGAGGTGGTGGCAGGTAATTTAATGGTTTCCTCAAGTTTAGCAAATTCATTATTTGATTCTGGATCATCACATTTTTTCATATCTTCCCAGATTGCTAATAAAATTAGATATTTCCAATTTGATTTAACAAGGGAGTTGTCAGTTAAAACTCCTAAGGGAAGTATCATTGTAACAACGTTTTGTGAATCAGTCCCCATTAGAGTACATAAATGTTCTTTATCCGCTGATCTCATCGTCATACCTATGATGGAGTTTGATATAATCCTCGGTATGGATTGGCTTTAGGATTATGATGCGAAGATTTATTGTAAGAAGAAAGAGGTTACGATTTTTGATGATGATGATAAGGAACACCTTATCTTTAGAGAAGAATCATCACCACCTAATTCTTATCTAGATCCACCCCCAGTAGCTCAACTAAATTCAATTGTTGGGGAGGAAGAGAATGAAATGATAGTGGGTGAGGAAAGGAATGTTCAAATAGAGGATGTACCTGTTGTTAAATAATATTTAGATGTGTTTCCAGAAGATTTACCTGGACATCCTCCAGAACGAGAAGTTGAGTTTTCCATTGATTTAATTCCTGGATCATGGCTTATATCGAAGACCCCTTATAGAATGGCCACTGTAGATTTAGTTGAACTAATGAAACAACTATAGGAATTGAGTAATAAGGGATTTATTCGCCCTAGTGATTCTCCATGGGGAGCCCCTGATCTTTTTGTTAAAAAGAAAGATGGATCTATGAGGGTATGTATCAACTATAGGGAGATCAATGCTATAAAAATATAGAACAAGTATCCCCTAACTCGTATTGATGATTTATTTGACCAGCTACATGGATCTAAATAATTTTCAAAGATTGACCTTCGATCTGGATACCATCAGTTGTGTGTATAGAAGGAAGACATTCTGAAGACATCATTTCGAACTAGGTATGGGCATTACGAGTTTACTGTAATGCCTTTTGGATTAACTAATACACAATTTGTATTCATGGATCTGATGAATAGAGTTTTCAAGGAATATCTCGATGAATTTTTGGTGGTATTTATTGATGATATCTTGGTATACTCCAAAACCTACGAAGATCATGAAAATCTCTTGCGCATTATCCTGAAGACTCTGAGAAGACATGAATTATATGGGATGTTTAGCAACTATGAATTCTGGCATCGGGAGATTTATTTTCTTGGAAATATTGTCTCTAAAGATGGAATCTCTGTTGATCCTTCTAAGACCAAGTCAATTCATTAATGTCCAACAAGTACGAGTATAACTGAGGTACACAGTTTTATTGGTTTGGCTGGTTATTATCGATGTTTTGTCCAGAATTTTGCCTGATTGGAAAACCCATTAACGAAGCTCCCACGTAAAGGGGTTAAATTTGTTTGTACAAATGAGTGTGAAGAATGTTTCGAAAAACTGAAGAGCGGATTAGTCAATGCTCATATATTGACTCTACCATTGGGGAATTATGTGTTCGTTATTTATAGCGATTCTTCGAAAAAAGGACTTGGTTCTGTCCTTATGCAGAATGATAGGGTTATTGCCTATGCATCACGACAATTGAAAATTCATGAGAAAAAATATCCTACTCATGATTTTGAGTTAGCAGCTGTGATCATTGTTTTGAAGATATGGAGGCACTACCTATATGGGGAAATATGTGAGATTTATAGGATCACAAGAGTTTGAAGTATATTTTCTCACAAAAAGAACTCAACATGAGGCAAAGGAGATGGCTTCAATTACTCAAGGATTATGATTGTACGATACACTACGACCCGAGGAAAGAAAACATGGTGGTAGAGTCTTTGAGCAGAAAAGATCATTGAGTTTTGAACAATATGAGAATTGAAAGGGATCCAGTTTTCATGGATCTAGTGAAGATGGACATGGTAATAACCAAGGAAGGTAAAACAACAATAATTTTTAAAATGGTTGCCAAACCATCTTTACTAAAAAGGATATAGAGTTCTCAGACCGATGATGAAGAATTTCAAAAGAAGATTAAAGTTGTGAATGATGGGAGATTGAGAGACATTGTGTATGAAGATGGAATTGTGAAATTCGGGAAGATACTTTGTGTTCCCGATATACCTGATCTAAAAAGGGAATTGTTGGATGATGCTCATAGTTCCAATTTCTCTATACACCCTGGGAACACCAAAATATCTAGATATTTGAAGGAACATTTTTGGTGGGACAACATGAAGAGGGAGATTGCTGATTTTATGCCAAGATGTATGGTTTGTCAACAAGTGAAAGCTACAAGGAAACAGCCTGGAGGAGTCATGCAACCTCTTCCCATACCGGAGTAGAAATGGGACAATATTACAATGGACTTTTTCATGGGGCAACCAAAGACTTCAAGAAGGAACGATGCAATATGGGTCATTGTTGATTATCTTACCAAGTCAGCACATTTTCTTTCTATAAGAGAAGATCTACCACTGGAAGGTCTTGCAAGACTATATATTGATGAAGTTGTGAGACTTCATGGAGTACCCCTATCGATTGTTTCTGATCGTGATCCCCGTTTTACTTCAAGATTCTGGAAAAGTCTTCAGAAAGCCTTGGATACTAATCTTCATTTGAGCACTGCCTACCACCCTCAAACAGATGGACAATCAGAATGAACTATTCAAACCTTAGAAGACATGTTGAGATCCTGCTCACTTGACTTTCAAGGCAAGTGGGATCAATATTTACCTCTGGTAGAATTTTCCTATAACAATAGCTTTCATTAGAGTATTCATATGGCACCATATGAAGCATTATACAGAAAGAGATGTCCCACACAAACCTGTTGGGATGACGTTGGTGAAAGAAAACTTGTAGGCCCAGAACTAGTGGAGGAAACTATGGAAAAGGTGAATTTAAACCAAAATCAAATCCAAGCAGCTCAAAGTAGGCAGAAGAGCTATGCGGATAATTAAAGAAAGGATCTGGAATTTCAAGTCGGTGATCATGTTTTTTTGAAGGTATCTCCAAGGAAGGGAGTCATACGTTTTGGTAAGAAAGATAAATTGAGTCCTAGGTACATCGGACCTTTCGAAATTCTAGAACGAATTGGGGATGTAGCTTACCGATTGGCAATGTCACCAAGTCTCTCCAAAGTTCACGATGTGTTCCACGTATCTCTATTGAGGAAATACTTGCCTGACCCAACACATGTACTCACCTACGAGGAATTAGAACTGGAACCCGATCTATCATATTGCGAAGAGCCTGTCATGATTCTTGATACGAGAGAACAAGTACTGAGAAACCGGACGACTCGTCTGGTAAAAGTCTTGTGGAGAAACCATAAGATGGAAAAGGCAACGTGGTAACCCGAGGAACTTATGATGAAAAACCACCCGAGACTTTTCATGCGGTAGTATTCTAGAAATTTTAAGGATGAAATTATTTGAAGGAGGGGAGAATGTAACACCCCAAGCTTCTACGGTACGCTTCTCTTAGGATAATGTGATAGCGTGTGTTGTACGCAACATCGAGTTCTAACACACCACAACAAATCAAACTAGCCGTTATGAATAGTAATACCTACATTTTTGAAATTATATATATTTTATATTCCAAAATGGACTTCATTTTTTGGATTCTGAATATAGAAATTATCCTAAGTTGAATTTTTGGTATTTTTCTGAGAACGTCCTATTTTTATGAATAGTGAAAAATACTTAAAAACAACTTTTTTAATAAAAATAATTTATAGTGATAAATTATATTATTTAGTGGTTTTAAAGTATAATTATAATATATTTTTACCATTTTATCCAATTGTGTTCATTATAATTAATTTCACTTTGAAATTGGACATAAACAATTGTCAATCTTTTGATATATATTGTTTCTTAAAAACACGCTATTTGTTGAGACAACGTGAATTAATGATAAAATTAATTGATGCAACTTTTATGTTTTAATTTTGTAAAATAGACATCATTTTTTAATTCGGAATATCAATTATAGCTTAGGGTGAAATTTTGACATTGTTCTGAAAAACTTCAATTTTTGATGAATAGTGAAACCACTAAGTGGTAGTTAAAAAAACTGAATTTTTCATAAAACATAATTTTACCACTTCTGTGATTGGAATTTCGAAAATCCAAGAGACACAGTTAATATCAAGGAGTAAAATGTGGTTCAATGAGATGAAAATAATTTTTGGTGAATAGTAACTTTTTTCTTTTATTTACCACGGTTAAAAAAATAGGGTAAGTAAGGGTAAAAATGATATTAATATTACCATAAAACATTTCCTAATTCTATTGGATAAGCATAATTCGACAAAAAACATCCTTAGGAATAAAATATTATCATTTAGGTCTACTTGGATTAGATTAGTACATTTATTATTATTTAATTCAAAGAAGAGTTAAAAGAGTTAAAATCAATGTTTATTTACTAAAACATTTTTAATATATGGTTTTACATGCGATAAATTCGATTGTAAATATTCAATAGAAAACTAAAACAATTTCCTACATAATTATATTTTAATTATAATTTTTATATATTAAAAGGTTAATTTATTTATGGAAAAATGATGATGCAGTAATTACCATAATAGTGAAAAATTAAAATAATTGACATCATAAATACCCAAATAAATAAAATTTGAGACTTTTAATGAATTAAACTTATTTTATTGGTTAATATTTCATGTTATTATTGACTTAAGTAACTTTTTTCTATGTAATAATTCTGTTGTGAGTTTCAAAAAAATAAATTATTGAATAGTGTCAAAATTGACATAAAAGAGTTTTTAAAACCAATATTATATTATTAATTGATATTAAATTCTTAAAAATATAAGGTTCAGCCAAGAGACTTATATCATGATAGGTGTGTAATTAATGGGCCAATTGGGGGTCTCTTGGATGTATATAGTATGTTTATTAACCATATAATATAAAAATACAAAGAGACATTGTAAAAGTGAAACTAATTAATTAAGAGTTAATACGTAATGATATGGTTAATATAGTAACCCAAAACTGTCTAAATTCTATTTTTTTAGTGGTTTTAGACCTATACCTATCTTAAACTTTAAATAATCCACTTTGGAGCAACTAGAAACCAAATATGAATTTATTATAAAATAATATTTCTAGATTTTCCAAAGGTGCCCCTCACCCCTCTAATAAAAGGGCACTCCCCCTTCTCATTTACACACACCTTCAAAGCCTTTTGGTTCGGCCAAACTCTACCCAAATACTCTCTCAACTTCCCTCACTTCATCCTAGAGGCCATTCTTTAGTCCGAAATCCATCCTAAGAGCCCTTTTGATCAAATAAAAAGGAAGAACCCGAAGAAGATGTAATGATTTCACCACCCTTTTCCAAGTTCCTTTCTTCTTCCACTACTTCCTTATATGTTATTACCATTATAAAATAATAACTCTAGTATATTATATATACTGTGATGTTATTATAAATATGGTACAACCATATTCAGTATTCTATCCATCCTTTGAAAAACATGTCACCATAGGTGTGTACGTACGGCTTACCGTCTCCACATCGTGGTGTAATTGTTATTTAATAAATTATTATTTGGATGGGTATAACAATGATTTGTAATTAATGTAAATAATAAATATAACATGATAATGATTATGTATATAAGATATACCATTCAATTATATATTATTTTAATATCAAAATAATTATATTGTCGCTCATGCGTACGTACGGACTACCGTCTCCACGAATGCGATAAGAATCATTATCCATCGTATCCATTCAATTATAATTATCATTTGATGATTAATAATAGTATCTAACGACATGATATCATTCTGGATATGATTAAGATACAAACTATCCATGAAAAACATGGCATACATAACACAACATATAAAATAAAATGAGTAAGTTAACACCCGAAACAACGATAATTCTAAAATATTATTAACAAAGCAATGTTAAGAGATCATATATGATATAATATTAATATATATGATTCTTGTATAATTTAATAACAATTATTTCACTATTATACAGGAGTTTAACCTACCCTCAACCAAGTAAAAGTACAAGGTAAGGGTTTACTTCGCAATCTATTCATTATCCGAGGTTGTTTATACGTAATAATCTATTGGGATCTCTTTATCATCCACATCCATGTTTCTTAAAAATGTATTTCCAAACATTTTTACTATTTACAAGAATATATGTTAAAGTCATGTATACCCTTGTTTTACTTTTTATAAGAGGTTTATAAAGGAATCATTCCGTCGTTTTCCAAACAAGGTTCTTTTTAACCTTTTCGACAGAATTAAGGTAAGAATGTTTTTTTAACTTATATGGCGGGTGAGGCTATTTTCCGTCGAATCATCCCTTACAAGATTATAAGAATATATTCAAAGAAAATGTTTTATTTTAGAAATATATGAATCTTAAATGATTTCAAAATAAAAAGAGATATTTCTCTAAAAAGAGTTTTGATTTCATCTATGTCAACATCCTTTGATGGATTTTACTCTTATTTGAAGTTGATTTATTATGAAACAAATCTTCTATATTGTATTGAAGTTTATGTGATATGTTTGACTGTGGATGTGTTTTTCATGGTTTATGTATGAAGTATTTACATTTAGTATGCTAGTTTTAATACGAATGTTTATGTTATGTTTAAACCTTTTCATATGGGAATGCATTGGACTTAATATGTGACGGGTGGAGCCCGTTATAGCTCCTCGATGCATCGGTAGGTATCATGAGACAAACTAGTGTCTTGGAACAAGGCCTTGAAAAAAAAATTATTTGTAGTCTTGGCATGAGGCCTTGGCTATGTGGTTATGGTAGTCTAGAATTATGCATTACATTATTATGAAAGTGGTTATTGATATTTCATGTGATTATTCGATTAGTATAATATCCATGTCAACAAGTAAATGGAATTATTTCATTTTATTTTTGTCATACTATATTGAAGATCAAGTTTAAAAGGCTTTTGTTTTAGTTATACACTGCCTTAAATGTTTACTCTTATTTATGAAAGTTTCTACTATATTGTTATCCTTACTAGGCATTTGATCTCACCCCTTTTATATGTTTTATTTTTCCCAAGATGTGAAGAAGTAAATTATGACTGAACTGCAGGGTTATTATGAGGGGATAATAGTGTGGACTATGGAGACAATATTTTGTTGTAGTAGTTTTTCAGTGAATGTTGTAATGTAAAACTTTATGAATATATCTAGGGTTTCTAAGGCTACTAAACCAATCGGTCTTTCAAGATTTGATCATTCTTGTGATCATGCCAATGTTATGTAATAATTCACCGACTCTGGGTAACTGGGGTTGGGGCATTATAATATGTATGATTTTTTAAAATGATAATTTTTTGGCTTAAAAACCAAATTCCTCAGAACATTTTTGGGTGTATAATATTTTTCCATTTTAAATAAATCAAATAATACATAATTTTGAATTATTATAATTATTTGTATTGATTATATATCTATATATATGAATTTGAATATATTTAATTTTTATTAATTTTTATATTTTTAATAAAATATCATCTTATGCATGAAATATGTATTTCATGAAAAACTGTTTTTTTGATACGATTAGCACAATTATGATTATTTTAAATTCATACAATCATATCTATTGATTTTGTTAGAATTTATAATAAAATTGTAATAAATATAATTACTATTAATATATAATTACAAATATATTATTAATATTAATTAATTTTAACAAAAAATAAAATTTATATCATCGGTTAAGATTAACATGAGTTTACTGCTACGTTTAACCAAACGATAAGGAATGTATGCCAATGAAACATTTAAAAACCCATTATTATGGATATATTTATACTTTTTGGTATGACTAATAAAAATATAAGGTGATTGGAAATCATTTTTCAGCATAATTACTATATCATTTTGTATTCTTTACAGAAATTTCCATATGGATTCCAAGAAGTTCCCCACTCCCATATATAAAAGAAACCCTACTGCCCTCGCTTTTTCACACATATTAATCCATCTTTCATATAAAATTTTATATATAAATATCTCTTGAACATAAATATGAACATAATATTATATTTTAATACCACATGAAAAATACTTGTGTAATTAATTAGAGATCAAAATGTTCTTTTACTAATAAAATTTAATCATTATCACAAAGCTCATACATTTTATGTATACATTCATAACACTAAATTATTTTAATGAAATTAAAATATGTAAATTACTATATACGATATGATGATATTATTTTATTTTATTTAAATAACATTTATTTATATCTTTCTTCTTCAGATGGGAATAAAATTCATTACTCATCTGTACGGAGGACATCCACCTCAAGACTCGATACAATTTGTTCAGCACCAACTCATATATATAGTTATAATTATAGATATATTGAATGTATATGATAAATTATAACTAATAATAATTATATAATTTAATATATCATCATCTTATTTACCCTTTCATTCATTAGTGGAGTGATATAGTCCTATATGCGTACATACCACCTACTATTCAATAAAGCTATGAGATTTAGTGTCTTTCTAAAACATTATGTAATTGTTCAAAAAATGTATTTAACTAATATTTATTATTTTTAAAAAATATGAAAATTATTTATATTATTGGATTATAATATATGCATAAGAACCACAAGTCTCACGATAAAAAATGTTGACAAAACAAAGTATTTAAGACCCAAAAAATTGTAAATTTGTTATATTATTATTGAAAAGGTGATAATATGTTATAATAATATAATATATGATTTCATAAATATGAATATATATTTTTTATAAATATATATTAGTATTAAAACAATTAATATAAGGTTAATTCACATTCAAAAAATGAATAGTAAAGAAATCAATTTTGTCCCAATTTTGATTCCTTAAGCTATATTTTGGTGCTATGAACAAAAAATATATAATATTATGTATGTAACTATATATTTATAGATAACATCATGAGTCAATAATAATTAATTATTTTTTAACATTATAATTTAATTAATACATCCAAGGATATTTTACTAGAATGTTCCATGTGATATGGAATTTTAGAACTCGACTTGTTTTTGTTGGAATAAATTACTTCTCTATTGACAGTGGTGTTATAAAATTATATAAGAAATATATTTTTGACTACTTTTGATTTTAAATAAATTTTTTATTCGAATATTTATTTTATATACATAATAAACATATTTATTATTCCTTATTTTGAATATGTGATCATTGTATGATATTTCTTCTCAATTTACCCTCCATTGATACATATATTATATTATGTAGCTATTTAGTTTTTAGAGGTACATATAATAAAACGTTAATTTTTTATTACATCAATCTCTTAATATTTATTTTACTTGATGTTTTATTTAAACATATTTCTTTCTTGGTGTTTCTGATTCAAAATTTACCTGAGTAGTAAAGGTATATTCTTCAATATCATTTTAATTGGTATTATTTATGACTGAATTTACATAAATTAAATTACATGATCACTATATAATAACTCATTTAATTTTACTCACCCCATGTTATTCATGATATTATCATGTAATAATGCAATTTCTCCCCCATAGAATATTTACTGTTTGAAAAAACTATTTTGATGAAAATGAAAATTCATTTATATTTTTAATTAGAAATGACTCTACTTCAAATCATGATTTTCTATAAAGTGTTATAACAAATATTTTAATATTCTTTCCTAATTTATTAAATAATTATCTATCATTGTTTTTATTTTTAAATAATTATTAAAAAATAATATGTTTTTTGTTTTCTGAATTGGGTATTTGTTTTGTCTTTTTTACAAACAAATGTGAATGAAATCATTATTTTAACATACATAGAATGGATTGAATATTTCTTCCCTTATCAACACTCTTTTTTTATTCCTCTACATTATGTTTACACAATTATTTTCAAGTGAAATTTTTATTCTAATTTTCGGGAAATTTTTATTTTTTAA
This sequence comes from Viscum album, assembly GCA_963277665.1. Taxonomy (NCBI): domain Eukaryota; kingdom Viridiplantae; phylum Streptophyta; class Magnoliopsida; order Santalales; family Viscaceae; genus Viscum; species Viscum album. Next base: position 1,468,667,471 of record OY728146.1, read on the forward strand.
TGAATAATTTCTATGTGAAAATGATATTTTCCTTAAGAATTTTTCAATAATATTTTTCAGTTTTTATATTCATCAAGACAACATCCCTTTATTTTACATATACTACACTATAGATATATAGTAATTGCACTATATTTATTCATTATTTAGATGATTTGTGATCTATTTTTCTAGGGAATGTATTTATAATCCATTTGTTAATAAAATTTTCAATATTTACCATTACCATGAAACATTCACATCTTTATGATCATTGAACATTACATTCTACTTAAATATCCATATTCCTTCTATCATGGATGTGATTATTTTATAAACCATATATCCCTCCATCATTGGGGTATTTATATTGAAATTTATTACATTCAATTGATAATTATTGATAAAATTAATTCTTTTCTCAGAACAGATATTTGTTGATATGGAATATTTTTCATGAAGGAAATTGATTATTATATATATGATGAATTCATTAGACATGAATTGATAGGGGTATTGGACTAATATATCCCTTATACAATTCAAAATTTCCCATTAGATTAATCAGTATGATAACATTAATTTTTTATTAGTGTATACCATTTCATAGTTTAAATAGTTTTTAATAAGGTATTGATGGCATAGATATACATATGTGGGAGTTCATGAAATGTAATTTTAATAATTTCCCTCATTTTGAAGTCAATTAATGTTATCCCTAGGATTAATGAATTTATATTATCTATTATATAACATAAAAGTCTTGTTATTATTTATATGGGTTTATTTGATCATCATTTATTACTAGAATGTTATTCATTATGCTCATGTAATTGATTACCCGAAATATTTTTTGAGTTATTTAACTTCTATATATTTGTAATAACTAATTGATTCATTATAGACTCTATTATATATTACCCTTTCTAATAAATTTATCTCCCATATATTTTCCCCTCCCCTAGTATATGATGAAGGAATCATTTAATGACTTAATAAAAGCATAATGTTTACATTTACTGTGTTATGATTTATGTTTTCATGTTTAATGTTATTCTCATTAAAGTTTATAGTTTAACAAGACATTAAAACTATTTGGTTTATTTATATGTATTCACATGTCTCTTTCTCCAATGTATTAAAGAATCCTATAACTTTGTGATACCTGGTTCAAGGTCATTATAAAATTGTCGCTGGAGTGTAGAGAAGTCAATCCATTGGTAAAAACATAGATAAATTCATTTATTCATATTGATCAATGTATTTTGAATTGGAAATCCAATATGAGTTGCCTAGTGGAATCTAAACAACTCTATATTTCTCTTGTAGGTGTTTCTATTGAGGAGTGTGAAAATCCATTTTAGATTAATTACATGGTTTGTTGTGGTAATCACTAAGTTTTTTGTTAGTTTTTTGCAAAATGATTATGTCATAAATTTTTGTTTTATAGTTATCATAATATTCTAATATATATATTTATTTATCAAATAAAGTAAAAATGTTTATTAAAATCAATAATTAAAATTAGTAAATTTTCAAATCAATTTAAATCTCATGAAATGAATCACAATTTTGAGAAATAAATTTATATTTTTTAATATTTAATTTTTTTATATTTTATTTAATTATGAAATTAATTATATTTAGTTTCTGATTTTAAATCCTAATTAATTTGGGTAATTTGTAGCTTTTTTATTTCATCTTTAAATCATGTTGGAATTCAGATTTTTGAAACTGAATTTAAATGTGTATAATATTAAGGTTTATTTTTGGATAATCTATTTCAATCTTGTAATTTCTTATAAAACAGTTAAAATTTTAATTTTATAAATTATTTTGGGGGTATTTTTATTAAATGATATTTTTTTAACTATTTAAAATTCTAATATTAACATTTATGTTATCTAATGTTGCTTTAAATTGGTAGTGTTCTATTAATATAAAAATAATTATAGTATTATTTAGAATGATGGTGATTAATGATATATTTTATTAATGTGTTCTCTCATTTTTATCAATTTTTTATTTTTATAAATGATTTAACTATTAATATTATATTATGTAGGCTTTAATTGGAATAAATATAATTTTTATCGAAATTTATAGAACAGTTATATTTAGGTTTCAAATTGTATGATGAAATTAAAAATGTGATATTTAAAATTATATTCCTTTTAAAATATAAATTTATGGAAAAATCAAATATTATTTTTTATATGTTTTGAAAACAGTAGAAAAGGTCAGAAATTTGTTAATTTCTTATCTACTTTTGTAATTTAATAAAATGTTCAGCTAGTTTGTGTTTAAGAGTATTATTATTATATTTTATTACATTTTTTAAATAAAAAGTTCATCATAATTAATTTATCACATATTATAATTTCTAACAATTAATTTTGAAATTATTTTTTAGTTAAAAAGTATATAAAATATTATTATTATTATTATTTATTTTTTAGTGAAAATTTAATTTTTTATGGTTTTAATATTAATGAAAATATTAATTCTAATATTTTAACATTTATAGATCCAATAGAAACTACATGAAAGAAAATAAGTGAATTAATATTTAATAATATGATTTTACATATTCAAATTCTATTGAATTTATAATTCAATGAATGTTGATATTTGTTTATATTAAAATTAAAAGTGAAGTTACCTTTACGTATACTTTAAAATACATATTTTACCACGATATAGATTGTTGAATGTAACTCTTAACTTTTACAAGGACAAATATTACCATCATAAGACTGTTATTTTCACTATATTCCTAAGTGTAATATAAAATAACTACACATTTTATTTTATGATGTTCATTGGTTTTAATGATTACCTTTACACAACGTATGTATTTTTTATATTTCCATTTTGAAAATAATAAAAAATTTTACTTATATTACATGAACTATTCCTATCCACATGAATGACTATTATGAAACTCATTAAAATTAACCATATGTAGTTATTATTTTTACAAGAGATATTTTAAACCCATGTTTTATAATAACAATATATTTTTTATGTGGGTTTTGAGAACTATTTTGGATATAAAATTTAAATAAAATAATGGAAATATATAAATGATGATGATCAGAAAGGATTTAGAGATAATTTTCATACATAATCCAAGTTATTACATTCTAAAATTTTCCACTATACATCAATTTCCTAAAATTTTTATGTTTTATGTTACTTTGAATTGATATTATCAAGGATTTATAACATTTTTTTTCAAAAATAATTATTAATTCTTTTGAAGATATTGAAAGTAGTTTTTCATACATTGATTTTGGGTTATGTGGAATTTTCTTTAAACAAGACATATATTAAATAAAAGCTAAAATTCATATTTTCATTTATTTATATGTTTTAACTGTAATGAATAAAGTATTGAAAAGTTTTATAAAACACCCACATGGATAATGATCTGGGGTGTTATATAGAATTAACTATTGGGGAAGGAGCTAATAAATGTAGTCTTATACCATCAAGATCACAGGAATGATTTCACTACAAAATATATACATAATACAAAACATCTCATTGTATAATATCTATATAATAGAATTTTTAAAATGAGGAGGTCATGCTAGTTTATATAAAATATTCACAATTCATATATAATTTTTGATGTGTCTATGAAATATTCTCAAATTCACTATTCCATTTACATATCTGTCTTTTTTAATCATTAAATCATTTTTTATGTTATCATGATCTACATTATTAAGTTTTTATCAAGTTATTACAAATCTCCAACATGGATTTCCATCATACTACATTATAGTGTCCTAGTTATACAATCTAGAATAAAAATGAGTTCATATTTTGGTTATTTCCTATTTAATTGATACGACCACTCTTATTACTATTTAAAAATAGGTATTTATTTTATTGAAAATATATTGAGTAATTCTTTTTCCCAATTAAAATCATTGATTTTTTATTCTCTTGGAATGGGCTAGGTTGATTATACTCCATTCTAAGAAAATAATTTATAGATTGTTCCACTTATATTGATTATTTTTAGAGTTTCTCAAGTGTTGATATAGGTTTTTTGGGTTCTAAACTACTATAATTACTCTTTTTTAAATTTATTTAATTTCAACATATATTTCTCACAAAATGGTTATATATTTAAATAATATTTAATTCTTTAAAATATGAAAAATACCTCATTAAATTTTATAAATTTACTGCTCAAATAATTATAAAAAGACAATTCAAAAATTATTTCTATTCCTATTCCAACACTTGTTAAATAATAATATTCTTCTTTGGATATAATATAATAATTGGAACTATTAAAAACATGTGAAAATTTTTACCATCACAATTATTCCCAGGGATTTGTTTTGAAGTGTTTTCCATAAAAAATAAATATAGTTAAACACTCCACTAACAATCAAAATTTTTCTATTAAATACAAATCCCACCTTATGTGTGTCACCCATTTATGACCATTAGAAATGTTTTGAATTTATTTAAGGTACATTGATTTCATATCATATTTCATGAAATTATAAAATATTGTTTAATTTGAATTCCAAATGTCCTTTTAGTAGATTTCATATTTATAAACTATGAAAAATATTGCAATATTATCTTCTATATGGAATCAATGTTTCTTGGGATCCTAATAAATCTTATAATACCTCTATGGTTACCGTGTACTAAAGTGTCCCACCCTTCATTAAAATTTACTGGAACCATCTTGAAATCAATAATTAAATGACTCCATATTACTTAAATTTATACATCTAAAATTTAATATTCAAATAAATAATTTTTTTATTAATAAATTAAATCTCATTTAATGTATAAAATTTCTAAATTTTAAAATTGTGATCAGTAATAAAATAGAGAAAAAATCCGTTTAGTTTATTGGTATAACCGAAAAAATCATTTATCTAACATCGGGTTTGGTTCATTAGAGTATAACAATTTTACATATTCTTAATAATCATAAGTTACTTCTATGGTCATATTATTATATTTCCTTCATCATATCTCATATGGTTTTTTATGATTTTTAAATATATAATGTGATTATTATGGAATGAAATCATTTCTACAACATATTTTCAAAATGAAATATGAAACTCACACCAACTGATCATTAATGGAACTATTTATAACAAGGTATAAATCCCCCTCATAATCACACCCATCTGATATGGTTTTCAATGGGATTTACATTACAAAATAATTTCACAATCTCTTAAATAAAAAATGACATCCTAGGTCATGTATTCACCATAATAATATGATAAAAAATGTATCACTTCATTTTTTATTGATTAAAAATTCCAAAACCGAATATTCTATTATAATGTTTCAAGTATATGTCTCCTTAGAAACACATAAATATTCAAATGATTGAATTATGTAACTAATATGAAGTAATTGAACAATGAAAATATTTCATTACACACTGGTCTATGTAAATTACTATATATAAGGTTAAATAGTTAGTTATCCCATTAAACTAATCTAATAAATTTTTAATTAGGAATTTTTTTTGATAAAAAAATTCATATTTATCTGAAGATTAATAAATTAATTATTTTAATGGATAACATCTATAGTTTCATTCGATATGTTTCTCAAATATATGTCACAGGAAACACTAGGAAAGAAAAGAGAGGGTTTTAAACAACATAAACTTTCTTACTCTGAATGATATAGATTCGAATATCTATTTGCATCATATTTGAACCATCCAATGTATTCCCAATACCCAAAATTTTATTTATATATGAAGAATAAAATATCTTCTTAATATTTAATGAAATTATAATCTATTCCAAACAACATATTGAAATAAAATATTGGTTTATGAAAGAAATGACGTAAATTATTACTAATTCCATCTCTAATCGACTTGACAAACATTGTTCAGAATGAGCTTACCCCAAATAAAATAATTTCTCTTATTTTCAGTATGTATATAAATATTCATTAGACATATGATATCAATATAGATCATAAGAAACATTATAAATGAATATAATGAATAGGAAAAATATATTGGTATCTTGGAAACATTTTCCTTTAATCACTCTTACAAATGGAATAACCACTATGGTTGAATTTCATATCTATAGTACGCAATGCATTCGAGGGAAATAATATATCAAATAATACTTGGATAATAACTTGACCACACATACATTGATTATAAGAGAACCACTTTTCCATGATTTACAATAGAACATAAAATCATTGGTTAATAATGGGCCCTCCCAACCTTATAAAAAAAACCAAAAACTATATCATATGTAATTTTCATATATCATTCATTTCACTATAAACTCATTAAAATATCCTTAGTTCTTTTCAGGACATGATTAACACAAGTAGAAGAAACATGTAACATTATAATTATTTAAACAATATTAACTCATATAAATCAAAGAAATCCCATAATAATCACTTTGAAACATAATTAATACATGGAAAATAATTTGATTCAAATAGAATCAATTTTATAAATGATTAACTAATTGAAATGGAATAGGTTATTATAAAAATATATTTGAAAAACTATCAACACATTGAAATTAAATGGGTTACATAACATTCTCGTTGAAAATTCATACTCTTTTGAGAGAATAAATGAGGATGGTATCATTAAAAAATATCCCCATTTGAATATATGTAAAAAAAGTTCTGTTGAGGTTGAAGAATGAAATTACCATTAAAAATTACAAAACACATTTTTTAGAAAAATAAACCTTTTATTTTCTAAAACCAAATTAAAAACATTTATATTCAAAAAATATTGTGAATTTTTTTTAAAAACATGTAAACATATAATGTAAGGTTCGATGAAGATAATTGTCATTATGGTGGTAGAATCCATTAATTTTTTAAATGTTAAAAATAATCCTTATTTTAAAAATATTTTTTAAATTTTCTTAAAAGGTTACTCATTTGTAAATTGTTAGGAAATTACAAATAAAACACATTAAAAATAAGAATATTGACAATGTAAAATATCTTTTGTAATTCATTTTATTTTAAATAATTTGATTCAAATTTTTAAAATAATGGATGTGGAAGAGAATGATCACTTATCTAAAAGAAAATAAATGATCATAATTAATGATAATTAAATTCCATTATGTTTCTTAACTCTATAAATGAGGGGTTACAAATTAAATATGTGAAACATATTCATAACTAGAGGAAAATAAATGATATTTTTTCTACGTAATAAAATAATATTTTTTTGTATAAAATGAAATTAAACATATACAATCCCCGACAATATGAGATTACAACATAATCTCGTTTCCACATTGGTAACTCTTAGATTATAAGCCCCATGAAATAAAAAAATTAAATGAAACTGTTAATATCAGAAAAATAAATATATGTATTATATATTGATACAAAAGGATATGATATACCCATAATGAATAATATATGTTTATATCATAACTTTTTACCAAATTATGTAAATTTGGACAATTAACCCTTAAAAACCTAATATCACTGAATTGAGAGTGAATCAATTGATATATTATGTTTATAATATAGAAATGCATTACAAAAAAGTGTAGATATGGAATAAAATAATTAATAGATCTATTCAAAACTAATAATTTTATAATAGAGCTGATAAATTTGTTCTATAACCTAATGAATGTAATTTGAGTAAATAAATGATTAACAAATGGCTAAAATTAAGTAAATCCCTATGGAAAAAAATACTCGAATTGAAAATTAAAATATACTAGTTTTCAGAAGATCATGAAATAACATGTAAAATTGATTGTGTGTTAAATTATAATTAAAATATTTTAAATAGAATATGTCTCATTAATGTAAACCTAAGCTGAATACAAATGATTACCTATTGTCCAAATCTAACATGCATGTCCTTTAACTTATGTATTGTAATATTATATCAAATATATTATATAATAAAATACAATTCCATTATTAATATAGTTTATGTAAATAGGTTTCTCATAGTAATTATATTTTTGAATACTAAACAAGTTAAGTCCACATCATGAGTTTTTGGGACATTAAATTAATTGTTTCAAAAATATGTTTTGTATTTTGAACAGGGTAATATTGGTCATTATTCTATCTAATGATATATAGAATTTAAATAATTATATATTTAGTATAATTATTTATGTTATTATAATTATAAATCTATCCATGATAAATTCATATGAAAATGAAATATGCTATGATATTTGAGATGATATGTCGTACGTATGGAAATATAATTTCTTCATTTTTCAATAAATATTATGGAAATAACTTTTATATTATTTTATTTTTACAAAATTATAATAATCTCATAAATGGAATATTATTTATTTCAATATACTTATATATATCATTCATGATTTGTGGTGATGAAGAATGAAAAACGTCACTTGATGTGGTTTGTAGTCCACACATACACGAATGATGTTTTCATTTATCAATGTAAGAAATAAAATAATATATTATCTTTTTAGAGTGATAATAATGTAATAAATATAACATTAATTTAATATTTTATCATATATTCATTAATAGTATCCTTATCACCATCTAGGTAAAATTTTAGGGAAAAATGAATTAAATTGATTCACAAGAAGGTTGTATGAATTACACATGAGAACCATTTATGTATCCCCCATAAAATGGAAAGTATAAAAAGAAATATATGATAAAATAACTCAATAATTATAAATATTTGGTAAATATAACACATATAGTTTAAATCAATCATTAATATAGTCCATGGGATGTGGTGATCGAAAACTAGTGACATATGTTTGTGAGGTAGTCGTACATCATACAGAAGAAAGATGGGTTTTTATCACAATTGATGGAAGGGAATATGTATTTAGAATATTGTGTTAATATAATATTGTTTAAGAAATATTTGAATCATATATTCATAATTCATGAATAGTATAAATATGAAGAAGAATAACTATAAAACACAAAAATTATAATTTTACTACATCTCGAACAACCTCATTAAGATTAATCCATCAGTATTACAAGGATGGATTTATGAAACGATGTATTTTGGGATAATGTTATGGTAGTTTGAATGTTTCTTTCGCAGGTATGTCCATTCCAGAAGAATTTTAATGATTGAATTATATAGGATAGATAGTGGCCTTTTAAGAGTGAGGTGAGTGGTAGAGTTGTGGTTTTGGAAATAAATTGGTATACCTACATTTTTCACTTTAAAAATAGTCTAAAATATATTATTAATCTATATTATACATTATTTGTTCTACATATATCTATGAAATATTTTTATGCTAATTTTTTTTGTTATCCATTATCATATTCAGTTAAACCCCTTGGTAAACAAACTTTTATAATATCTATGTTAATTAATTTTTTTTGTTGCTATGAATCCTCATCAATGATTTTTTTACATTTAGACCATATAATTTATTATTTTTTGAAATATAAAATATTCTAGAACTAATTAAATTCATAGAATTAGAAAAATTAAATTTAATACAATGGTGGCATACATGGTGAAAATTCTGGTTTCTAGAAAGTGGATTTTTGTATGAAATTTGATTGTATACCAATTCTAGGTCTATAAATAACTATATTATGAATTTAAATAGATATATATTTATATATAATTTAATTATTATAATTAAATAATTCTTAATAATGCGTTTTATTAATGAAATAAATTGAATAAACATTATTAATTTTATAACAGTTTTCAAAACATCTATTTTTGGTACCAAACTAAATCTCATACTAAAATCCATAATGAAGTTGATTGAATAAAATTAAATATTTTAAATATGAAGAAAAAATATCATTTCAACATGGAATAATATTCAAAACATAATTGTAATATTATATTTCAAAATATATTTAATATAATTAATGTTTTACAAAAAAAATTTGTTTTCGCAATTCAATAAAATATAAATATCTTTTTTAAATTCCAAAATATTACCACAAATTATATTTTTATATGAAGAATTCTAAAAAAAATTAATTTATTTAATAAATTAACTAAATTTTTCTTAAATTATTTCTAATATTTTTTCACGAAATACAATAAAAACCATTTTTTAAAAAACCTATTTTTAATGAAGAAAAGTTCATTACTATAAAAATTGACTTATTATTTACTAATAATATATCAATAATTTTTATTGGGAATGAAATTTAAATATACAAACTCACACACACACACACACACATATATATATCATAAATTAGATAATATTAACCATACCCACATATTTAATGGAAAGGATATAATGTTTGTCTATATCGTGGGTCGATTATCCATTGTGTTATGTGATAAATACATTATCAATAATGTATTTATTTTTTTAAAATATAAAGCTATTGATTCATATACCCCTTTAATAAATTTAATCCTAGTAAATTTATAATTATATTTATAACTAAATTCTTATCAGTTGAAAATAGTTTTGTTGTAAACCCACATCATTAAAGTCTTTAATAAAATATCATATTGACCAAAGAGAAACAGTAGTATAACGGTCATCTAAAATTACACGTAATAGGTTTACATTTAGGATAACATAGTTATGAAGTTATGATTTTATATGAAAGAAAATCATAATTCGAAACTAATTATATTGATAGATTGATATTATTTCTAACAGGAAAGTAAATGATCAAGAGAATACTGACAACCAAAACACCAAAAATCAAAGAGAATCGAAAATATTCATTAATATCATAAACACTGATGGTAATGGTATAAAATGTAGTTTCAAGATCATTTTCATATATTTTAGGAAATTACATTATATATAGACTAATATCAGATGGAAATATAATTACTCAAAGAGTAGAATGTAATATTATTATCAATTCCCACCAGATCATTATCTTTATCTCCAAACATTTAGTTTTTAGGATAGATTTCAAATCCATGAATAACTAAAATAAAAATTTTAAGAAAACCTGACCATAAAAGGGATAGTAAATATATTCAACCTTTTTTTGAACATTAACAAAAAAATGCAGTTTTAGAACATGGTTGGACAATTACCAGAATGAATAAATCTCAATATCATTAATCACTAAATTTAAATAGTAATAACCACAGCTCAAACTCAATTATTCCACCAATAAGTAACCCAATATCACAAATAAACTTATAAGGGATGTCAAAAAAACATGAATATATAATCACCCTTAATCATATATGAATATTATTTATCTCATACATCTTACTATAACCTCAAATGAGAACATCTGAATCTCTAAATTTATCTAAATTCTTCTTGGATCCTGAATATTACAACCCCAAACATCCACTCCCATATATGATGCTGAAATCTTAAAACATTAAATTTTTTAGTTTATACTGATTAAGGATACCCAATTGTCACTATCTTAATATTATAACTTCCAATGAAAAATAATGGATAACTTATATTCTCAAGGACCATTTTTGTTTAGTTCTTCAGAGACATGAAAAAAACTCATAAGGATATGGTTTCTTTAAAATCATGTACATAAATATGAACATCATCTCATCCCATACCCATCATTTTAAATTTCATATTAGGTAATCATTATGATATATATATTAAAACATTATTTATATAATTAATTCACCTTGTATCTTTATAAACATAGAAAAATGAAACATAAGAATAGTGATCTCAAATTCACAATAAGGGTAAACAAAATAATTCACTCTTTAATGTCATCATTGATTATAAGAAGATCATCAGGGTATGATGACCTAATCATAGAGTATGATCATAAAATAAGAATATTATTATACATCAATACATGGGTCATCAAACATTAAAACATGGAATGATGATTTAACAATGAAAAGAGTTGTTAGAATCAATAATCATGATCCTTGTGAGATCAATGTTGATAATAAAAATCATTATAAACCAATAAAATTAAGATATAATGATTATTTTTTTATTTTGGAATCATAACATTATATCACTATTATATATGGAATAACAAATATGGTGTACTGATTTCTACTTTGTACCCAATGAATTGGAGTGATATACTTTATGAACATGTCTGTTATTAATAACCTAACCACACTTTCTTTGTAAATCATAGAACCAACTATTTTTTTAAATAAAAAACAATAGGTTATTATAAAATATTTCCATGAAATGTGTCATTAATTTTTTACATAGAGAATTCATTTCATTATTAACACATTGAATTAATATTTATTGTTTTTAAAACACGATCATCCCATGGAAATTAAAAAGGATCCATAACAGTCTCTTTGGTATATGTTTTACAATTGAAATAAGTGGGCTGTATAATAACCTCCGTAAAAAAATTATACCATGAAAAATATGTGGGTTCCATAACAATCTCTTTATCCAATGATCAACCCATAGAAATGAAATGGGTTTCATAACAATCAAACCAAAATATGATTGTCCTATAGAAAAGGGAAATGTTACATAATAATTTCATTAACACAATAAGCATCCATTTAATGAATTAATGATGATGGTATAAATAAAAAATTTCTACATTTAAGCATAAGAAACAATATTTTTTGTGATGTTGAATAATGTAAACAACATTAAAAAATAATGAAATTTTTTTTAGGATAATACCATTTTCATTTTGATATTCACTGTTACAAAATTAAATTTAATAAAATATTGTGAAAATAATATTATTTTCAAAAAATAATAGAAACATATTAATTATTGTTTAAAACATATAGAATTCATGATTATGGTAAAATCAGTTAATTTTGAGAATTTTTAAAATAAACCACCAATAAAAATTATTTTAAAAAGGGGAGTCAAAATTGACATATTTATAAAGAGAAATGAAATTTCCAATCAAATACATTTGAAATAAGGCCATATAATATTTAAAAAAGTTTTAAAAAATTATTTATTTTTATTAGAAATATTTTTTAAAGCATTTTAGAATACATGAATATGAAAATTAAAGATACTCAATCTAATAGAAAACAAAATATCAATAACACCTAAAAATGACATTGTTGTATTATCTTTAATAAATAAGGGAGTAAATATAAATAAAACATCTGAAACCAATTAATAAACTATGGAGAATAAAAAATATGTGGTGAGGAAAAATAATATCATATTATTTTCTTCAAAAGAAACTAAAACATAAACCATTATTAATGAAATAAATTATAACATAACGACTTTTCCACTTTGGTAAATATTTAATTGTAATCCCCAGTTTACAATAACATAAAATAAAACATTAAATATCATGAAAATGATGAACTTCATGATATTGAATTTTCTAAAATAATTAAAACATCATATAATAATATTGGTGTATATAAAATATATATGTTGCAAATAAAAGAATTTGGGAAAATTTATCCTTACAATGATCATGTCAATGAATTGAGAGGTAATCAATTGAGTTAATGTGTTAAAAAATATAAATATATACAATCAAATGGAAATATATAATAAAATAATTTAAACATATTTCACACTAAATCATATTTTAACAGGGTCAATGAAGAGTTTTCATAACTCAAACAAAAATAATTGTGTTAAGAAACACTTTAAAACATACTAACAATCAAGATAGTCGTATTACATGAATTAATTCTTATTGAAGAATTAAATAAATTTATGTATTAAGGATTTCAGATAATACCTTTAAAATTTAAATTGCAAGCACAATGTAACGAAATATGTGTTGAATATGGTATATGTCTCCTAGAAGTAAAAGAGAGACAAGAAAAAAAAATTACTTGGAGTCCTAACTGTCCACATGTATCTTATAACTCAGGTATAAAAAGAGTATATAATCTATATGAATTAATATGATTTCTTTCCGGTTCTCACATTTTTATTAAATAAATTATTTTATTATATAATAGTAATATATTTGAATACTAAATTAGTTATGTCTACATTGGGTGTTTTGAGAACATTCAGTTTATTGATTCAAAACATCTTTGATGAGTTGAAAGTGGTCAAAGAGATAATTATTTCAACAAATAAATTATAATAATAACATGAAATAATTTTCAATTTTTTTTTAAAATGTTATTCACTAATACCAATCCATAATAATGGTTATTAAAAATGAACCATATTATTATCTTGGAGATGGGCAGTCTTACACATGCATGAGTAAAATATATATTTTTAAATGACCATTATTGAATTAATGTTTGTAATATTCTATAATTCTAGGAATATAATAATATCATAATTAACAAATTATTTCTTAAAATAATTATATATACCATTATATATATGTGGTTATGAAAATAGAATCACGTAGCCTCATGGTGGTGGTAGACCCCATGAACAATAATGACATTCTCATTCTTCTTTTTAATAATGAAGATGATATGTTATCTTTTCTAAATAACTTATATGTAATAAATATGACTACAAATTCATGTGTATCACAAATATTCCTTTAATTTAAATTTATTTCATTTCATCTAAATCAATAGTTAAAAGAAATTAATTATATCCTTTTAATAGGTTCTAGTATGTAGTACACATGAGCGATATAATCATATCCCCCATTGAATGGAAAGAAAACAAGTTTCATTTGATATCAGATATATATATATACATTTAATATTACATTACAACATTCATTTTGCAGAGATGAAAGAAAACTAATGTGATCGGTTTATGGGGATTTAGTCCACCATACACAAGAATGAGGGTGTTGTATGAAATTTGATTGATGGGGGCATGGATTTAGTTTATTTTACTAATATAATAAAATATAATATATTATTAGATTAAAAGATATTTTATTTAGACCCTATAATAAACTGAATTGACTTTTCACCATTATTTGATACACTTTACATGGGGAAAACGTTTTTTAAATTATGTTTACCAAAATATACAAGAGTATCACTCCTCGTCCACTATAAAATGCCTCCTCTACTCTCACTTCCTCACAGATATCAAGAAAATTTTAATAGAACATTGTCTACCAAAATATATCCTTAAAATTCTTAAAAAAAATCTAGATTCCAATAATTTATAATATATCAATCCAATGAATCCCTTTGGCGCAAACCAAAAAGAGTTTCCTAAATAAGAACTAACATTCTTCCTCATGTTATTTTATATTATTTACATTATCCACCCACTAAAATCATATTAGTAAATTATTTTATAAAAATAAATGTATAATAAATATTATATGAATTTTTATTTTGAGTTTTATACCTACACATTCTCACACTTCTATCCAATGGGTAACAAACATACTGTTTACGTGTACAACAAAATATCACCTCATGAAATGAATATTATTCATTCTTCCTATATCATCACTCATGGTGGGAATTTTGATGGAAAATATAAGTATATCTTTAATATATTTTATTCATTATGTCTTTAAATATCATTAATCTGTTTAAAAAACATATAATTATACATTCCATTTGGTGTAATTGTGATAATTTCGTTTAAAAAATATAGACAGTCATTGCCTCAATGCGATGTGATTCGATCAAACCCTAAATGGAATGAATTTAGGATATGATTATTGAAATTATTGGATATATATGATATAATAATGAAACATGAATAATGATATATATACATATATATATACTTATAATTAATTTATTCTCATTTTTCAAAAAATGATAAAAGAAAAAAAGCATTCTTGCTTATATACGGACAACATTATCCATGATCAGTGTATCACATTTCATACCTCAATATATGAAAAGTTGTTATAATAAAACTATAATTAATATATATGATACATATATCATGTTATATAATTTCAAATCAACACTTACATTCCCTTGAATCATCCATTACCTGCTTAAAAAGTTTTATATAAAACAAATTTTTTTTCCAAATATTCTAGAAATTTTTTTTGTTGATGTATTTAAAAAAAAATCAAATCGTTTTAAAGCTATTTTATATGTTTTTATGTAAAATTATATTCAAAAATATTTTCATGAAATCATTACAGGTTTCAATTTATTTCAAATGAAATGTGTTTCAAAATGTTTCCAATAATACCTTATATGTTTTGAAAGTGTTTTCATGGAAAATGATTTTAATTTTTTCTCAACATTCTTTTAATCGTTTTCCTAGAAAATGTATTTTAAAAAAAAATTCATGATTCTCTTATATGTTTTCATGGAAAATTGGTTTTCAAAAAAAATCAAATTTATTTTATATTTTCTTATTGAAAATGGATTTGTTGTTTTCTAGATTTATTTATATGTTTTAATCATTATTTTTTAAAAAATTATTATCATAATTTCTAATTTTAAACATCATTTTCTAATGAAAAATGGTTATTTTCCTTGTGAAAATATTTCAAAAGGAATTTAAAAATTATTTCCAATATATGATGAGATTTATTATTGTTACATGTGCCATTGTGGGGAAATAAATTAGTGAATCCATTAATATTCATTCTCTAAATGAATTATGTTTTGATGGAATAAATTTTATGCAACATGTTTCCCATTCAAGAGTTATATTTTCTATAACATGTTTATCATTTACTTCTTATATGTTTATGAACCCATTTCTTATACACGGGATATGTTATTTTGAAACCCTCTTCTCTCCATGTTTTAGGTTTTGGGTAAAATGATTATGAACCCAGTATATTTTTTGATAGTTAGTGATATGATTACAAATTTTTCACAACCATTTAATTTAATGGATATGATATGATTTTAAATGATCATGTTCCACAGGTATATATGATTTTATTATGAGATATATGGAATATATATCTCCATATCATGCACTAGGAAATATTTACCTCTCATGAGATAGATTAAAATGGTCTTGGGAGAGAACCTTGAATACAATGATAGAAATA
The DNA here is from genome assembly GCA_963277665.1 of Viscum album. Taxonomy (NCBI): domain Eukaryota; kingdom Viridiplantae; phylum Streptophyta; class Magnoliopsida; order Santalales; family Viscaceae; genus Viscum; species Viscum album. The sequence goes on from OY728146.1 coordinate 1,468,684,289, forward strand.
GGAGTGAGTGATGACGTAAAAGATCGTATGAGGAGTAAGCTCATGAAACTAATATATCCTTTGGAGTGAACCATGACTACTAACAAGGTATGAGGAGTGAACCAATACAACCAAGATGTTAATTGCATTGATACCATGAGTACTCTATAAACCATATTATATTATTATTTGTTGTAAAAAAATCCATGTTTTATTCCATTGTTATAATTTCATAGATTATGTTATTTTTTTCTTATGGTTCATGTATTATGAAATTCCAATAATTATGCTATTAAAAAAATTATGTTATTTGATATCTATGGAACGATATTTAATTTTTCATGATCTTTTTATCAAAACCATATACATAGATAGTTCCCTTATTTACCTTTACTAAGAATCTATTATCACCTAACTTTATGTTTCCTTCAATAGGTTATGAATATATTTATTAATTATGATGTTTCATATAAGATTTCTAGTCATTATGCACCTAGTGAGAGATAATATTTATATGTTATATGTATATTTTAATGTTTCCATGTTTTTATATGAACTTATCTAATATTGTATTTGGGTGTATTTTTTTTAATGTTTTAATTATTCCGCAAAATCAATGTAATTTCTTTTTACATTTACGATTGGGTCATTATAGTTGGTATCAATGTGAAGTATTTTTTAGTGTTTCTAAGTAGGAGTATAAAACATTAGTGATATCCCTAGGTATATTTATAAGGATTAGTCATAGTTTGCCTTTATGGTTATGTATATGGAAGAGATAATGATTAGGAACATGTCATAGAATTTTGGTAAAGTATATAAGAAGTGTCTTCTTAGAAAAACATCCAAGTATAGATATTGAAGTTGGATATGTATTTGGAAAAATGTTTCAAGAGGTAACAACTCTAACAGTATATCTTGGGCCTGACATGGGGTAATCTAGTAAAAGTCAATGGGAATTACTGCACACCTAGTCTAGCACTCCAAGGGGATATTATTTGTAAATTCCCAAACGTTTTATGAAAAATCGTGAAGGATGTAAATGGAAAATTTCTTAAAATATTATATGATAAAAATAAGTTTCTATTGACTAAAAATTAGGTTTAATGATTTATACATCCTATAAGTAATTTTTCAGGTTTTTTATTTTTTTCTATAATATTTATTTCTCACCCTATGATTTTTTTAGTAAATATAGAAAACTAGAAGAAACATGTATTACACTGAGTGTTTATGATTTTTATTGTATAAGCCATATTAAAAATGATTTCCAAAGTGGAAATATCCTAAAGATAATTGGAAATGTGGTTTCAGTATTGGATATAATTATGATGATAAATAGATCACAAAGTACATGTGAATGTTATGTGATGTTCTTACAGTATTTTTTACATTAATCATTATAGGAATGATTAAATTTAAGTTTTAAAACCTTAGGAAAATATTTCTATTTCATATTACAATAAATTGGTACTAAGTAATTAGTTGATGAATCTATAGTGTTGTTTTATGAATAATTCTATATGAATAATGTATTTTTTTGGAAGTAAAATATTATGTAATATAAATCAGGAAATGTAAATGTATTTTCAGTATAAGTCTTCATTGGGAATTTAAATGGATATGTTTAATGGTGACTTCATGGAATGGTGATATTTTTATTAGGTAAAGGTAACCATTAATTAATACGAGATGTTTATTTAATTAACTTTTTAAAACTATATATTGGATATGAATAACTACATTGGACGGTGTGGATTACCCTAGAGATTATTATTTATAATGTGGTCTATTTCATCATGAATGAGGTTTACGACATCTTGGTGATATATATATTATCCAGTATTCATTGTAATAAGGAAGATTGAATGTTTTCTAAAAGATATTTTATTAATATATGTTAGTACCGTATTTCAATAAAACATATGATGATGGTATTCACATGTTTTTAATGTTACAAAAACAAGACACATTATAATATATAGGGGATAGATGTAAATATGATTTCATTTCATTCCTTATAATGCTTTGTAGATTCATCATTCATAAAGGGTTAAATTACTATAAACTAGGAATAAATTATGTTATAGTTTGTACGAAGTCATTATGATTAAATTGTTTTGACACCACATGATGATTTTTTCATATTGGATATCTTTATCTAACATCTTTTTGTTGATGATAAATAATGAAAAATGTGATGGTATATCCTGGACCTCGTGATCTGTTAATAATTTAGGAATGAAAAACTCTCCTTCCTTTTTGGATAAAGAGGTGAAGAACGTCAAGGTATAGAAAATATTGAGGTTTGGATAAAATCGTAAATGTATATCATATCATGAAAATTCATTATCATTATGAAGGTGATATAGAAATAATATTATAGCCTAAAATCTTAATTTTTTTTGAATTTAGAGAATTTATTTCATCATATATATATGACATTGATGCCTTTACCATTTCAATGATCATTCAACTATTTGTGATTGATGACCTCAACCACTCGCTATGATACTAAAACTTTTCCTCCATGTCTATGATTTCACATCCCCCATGTGTTCTCATATGTGGAATCCTATTTATGTGACACATTGGGAAACCATTATGTTTCCATCATTCCTTTTTTTAAAGAAGTTTTAGTGTTTATCATTATGATGTGTGTTTCTATGAATGTAGGTTTAATGTATTAATCCATCGATAACCAAGAATATTTTCTTGGGTGAAATTCATTTCAAAGAAGAAGTATGTAACACCCTAAGATTTTATAAATTATTTTTTCAAGTTAATTTAATTATTTGGATATATTTCATTTCATGCATCACTAAAAATAGTTTATTTTATATTAAATCAAAATGTTCAGCTTTAGTTACACATATCACCACATTAAACTCGCACTATATGAAACATGAAATTTAGATTTCTCTATACGGAACACTTAAAATATATTACAATAAAGGATAGACTATCATTCTTTGATGGATTTCGAAACACAAAAGACAGTGTGTTAATAAATAATAAATATTTATTAAAATGTAATTTTTTTAATAAGATGTAACATATCTATTATATAAAATATTATAGTATTATTTAAAACATATTTTCATTATTTTGATACCTACTAATTATAAAATAATATAGAAAAAAATTAATATAAACAAAATGATTTAATAAAAAATATTTGCATGATAAAAAGATAACTTATCTTAATAAGGTAAATTAATTAGTGCATGTGAATGATATTAATTATATTCAAATGTTATATATTAAGAGAATTATGTCTGGTATTCATCAATATTGTTTTAAATGTATAATAGGTAAATAGACCCTATATTACACATGAAACACTATATTTTTATAAAGTCAGTTTTACCTCCTTTCAATGGTGAACATGCATTAAATAACTACATTGGAATAATCACAAAGGAAGCGCTTTCATGCAAATGAAAAAGAGTTACCCGAATAAGAGCTTGTATTCTTCCTAATGTTCATTTTTGTAATTTACCTTATCCACTCAGTAAAAGATTATTTATAAATTATTTTAAAATAATAAATTTATCCTAAATATATTATTATTATATTATTCTCAGAGTTATAAATAATCTAACACTTAATTCCATATAATGGGTAATGAATCTATTGTTCACCTGTACGATGATCAACTACCTTACGAAACAATGATTATTCATTATTCCTTTACCGCCTATCAAGGTGGAAACTATGATGGAAAAGATATTTATTTATTTTTTATATTATTATTGCATATTTAGTATTCATTAATAATTTTACCATAGATATCATTTTACTTTCTATTTTGTTTAAATATGATAATTTCTTTCGAGAAAGGGTGGACTACCCCCCCCCCAAGTGATAAGATTACTTCACACACTACTTTGAAAGTATTGAGGATATTTTTATTATACTTATATGATATATATTATATAATAATTATACATAATAATTATATATATACATATATAGATAGATCTATTTCATTTACACTCTTTCTTCTAGTAAGAAAATAAAATGGAAATTGTGTTCATAATTACGTTCGACCAACAATCTACGTAAATGGTGTATTTAATTTCATACATATATATAATATATTTTATTATAATAGATATATTCTAAATTCAAATGATTTTTATATCATGGTATAAATTCTGGAAACCATGATTTATAATTATAAGGACCATTGAAAAAAAATTAATACATTTGTGAAGAACTACAAAAATATTACCCTAAGTAAATCCATAGCATATAATTGTTAGCCAGAAGGTAATATAAGGTCATAATCAAATCATATATGAAATTATATATAATAATTTCCCAATATAAAATATCTTTAAACAACATATACTTATTATATAGTAATCTGTTAAGATTACTAAGAGATTCAATATATAATGTAATGGAATTTCATCTCACATTTAATTAATGTGAGATACATGAATTATTCACCACGCATTCCATATGTGTGGTTTGTATATTTCCCATATATTAATTATTTGATTATTATAACTAAATTTATATTTATTTTTGTATCAACTTTATTATCATTATTTCATGGGGTATATGTTCCCAATGTTATCATAATAGTAAATTATTTTTTTTCTCAATTTACCTTTTTTGAGACACATGTCTAGTTTTGCACCAATATTTTTCTTTAGGATGTGTATAATACATTTGAATATTTTTATAACTAATATCTTTCTTTCCCTGATATTTATGTCTTCTTTTAATTTAATTTTTATACATGGGGAGAATGTTTTAAAGTTACCATGTGGTAAATGTTTATTAAAATTATCTCAGCACTTTTGGGTTGTTTATGATTATTCATCCACTGAAAAAATATTATGATCCATCTATTAATAATACTCATGAATTTTCATCTATAATTTTTATTCATTATATAGTCATGTATTAGTATAATTTTTTTTATCTTTGGTACATAAGACAGTTAAGAATGTGTTTTTAAATAATACAAACTTTACCCTCTTTTCAGTATGAAAATATGTTTTCCTTCGATACCATTTATTCCAAAAGGTTTGCAGAAATATTATATTATTCTAATTTTATTATTAAAATACGTTTTTACCCATGTTTTACCTTCTAAAATAAAATGGTTTTTAATAAGAAAATTTTTGGCCATTTTCTAGTTGTGACACATTTCTAAACATTTTATGTTGTAAATGAAATGTTTAGCATGCAGAAATTTAACACCCATCATGACTGATGTTCCCATAAAGCCTCTCCACGACGATTTAAAAAAATTTAGAATAAATCTTAATATTATAAATTTTTTTCAAATTTGTTTCATTGAAAATGGTTTTCATAACATTTTCAATATAATTAATATGTTTTCAAGGAAAATGGATTTCAAAATGTTTTTATTCTTCGTTTTTAAGATTTCATGGGAAAATAATTTCAAAAACAAATTTCATTATTCTTATATATGTTTTCAAGAAAAATATTATTTCAAACAAAATATAAGAATCACTTATAATATTTCATGGAAAATGTCCCTCAAAAATATTTTCAAGAATATTTTCTATGTTTTAAGGTAAATGGTATTGAAAATGTTTCCATTATTTATTTTATATTTTCATGATCTTTTTATGAAAACATTTTTCATATTTTTTATGTTTGAGATATCATTTTACAATGAATAAATGATATACTAATAAAAAAAGTTTTATAAAATACTTTAAAAATTATTTCCCTTTGAAGATGACATCTATTTGTATAACCCTTTCCTTTATGAGAAAATTATTAAATGATTAAATTCATATTATTTCTCTTAATGGATTATTTTTTTATAGCAAAAAGTTTTATGAAATTTTTTTCTCTTGAACAAGTAACATTTTTATGAAACCCATTTCTCTATCATGGGTTATATAGTTATAAAACATTTTTCTGTTTCATGGGTTATACTATTTTGAAACCCAATTCATTTCATGGTTTATTTTTTTATGAAATTATGACAAAACCTGTATATTTTTCAATATGTTATGATATGATTTCAAGTATATGAAGCCCATTTTATTTCATGGATTATAATATTGTTTTTAATGATCTTCTGGTACATCTGTGTATGATTTCGTTATGATATGGGTGAGAACTATATATCAATCCAATGCATTGGATATATATTTATATATAATGAGATAGAATAATTTGGTCTTGGGAGTGAAATTGACTACTGATATGGGCATGGGAGTGAACCATGACAACAAATACTGTATTTGGAGGGAAATCATTCTACGAAGATGGACATGGGAGAGAACCATGAATACCAAGAGGCAATAGTGAAAGAATCCATAATTACAGTATATTATTTGATGTTATTATTTGTTGAGTATTTAAATTAAATTATATTCTAGTATTTTCCATAATTCCATGTTATATTCATATGTATTCATTTATTGGTTTTTTTATTTATTTCTTAATGATTCATGTCTTATGATGAGTAAATCATTATGATAGGATTTCCACAATTGAAAATGGATATGTAGTGTGTGGTTTTAATTTTCATGATCATGTTCTCATAACCCTGTTCTCATGTTTATGCGTACATGTCTCCCTTTTTAACCCATAGCGAGAATATATGATCATTCATTTTTATGTATCCTTCCATTAGTTATGAAGATATGTATTATGTATAATGTCTCTCTGAAGGGTTTTATTCATAAAAAATATAGTTTTAGAAAATGAGGCTTCCTTATATACCGGTAATTATGTTTCCTGATTTCCAATGACACATAACTAACATTGGCCATTGTGATTTTGTTTGTGAAAGGTTTTATGTATTTCAAAAAGGTGATTTAATTTATATATATTGTTTAGACTGGGTCATTATAAATCCTCCCCCAATTAATATATTGAATCCTCACAATTTTTACATTATATCAATAATAATAATAATAATAACGTTTTAAAATTCATTTTTTTTGCAAAACCACATCAAAAAATGGTCAATAATATATCTTATTGATTAAAAATAATGGTATGTAAGAAATTAATATGTAATAACACATAATAGAATGAAAAATATGGGGGGAAAGTTCTAATGTTAATAGTTGGAAATTGAAAAAATTTATAATTCCCGTATAAGGAAATAGGTTGACAATAATCATTGATAATAATGAAGTGAATCATAAAAATAATTTTAACAACCCCAAAACCATATGAAAAATTAGTGTGACAAATCTCATTGATTTCATCTAAAATGATTCTAATATGAAAAATATTTTTTCAATTCTTTTTCCTTGGATTTTAGAAATCTATTTTTCTTCTACACATAGAGAATAAGGATTTATAATTACACATTTAGTATAATTTATTTTTATTAAATTTCACCCATAATCTCATTAGTTTCTCTAATGAATTAGTCTTAATTATGTTTTTCTTCATTATTAAATAAAAAAATAATCATTTTATGGCCACATTACCATAAAATTCATTACCTATCTATTCATCATATAATTAGAAATTAGACAAATAAAAATGTTTATTAAACTATAATGAATAAATATAAATATAATCAATCTCCCAAATTCAACTATGAACCCCAATTAACTAATTAATTCATAAAATTATTAAATAACCATATATAAAAAATTACATCAAAATGGGTGTCTACAATAGTGAACATATAATCATCCTAAAATTTATTGACCAATAATTTTTTTTAAAACTGCAATGACAGCATCACATGAAAAAAAAATCTTATTCCCCATTGTTATATAAACTATTCCTTTTATATAAACTATAAAATCCTTGGATCCTCACTCCCTCATAAGATGTTGGCTTCAAAAATTATTAAATTTTTTGTGTTTACTTCAATGAACGTGACCTAATTTTATTATCGAAAAATTACATCATAAAAAGAAAAATGTTGGATCACATATATTCTCAATGAACATATAGGTTGAGTGTTTTAGGGAATTATAAAAAAATATTAACATCATGTATTCATAAAGACCAGCTTCATAAATATTAAAATTATATCCCAACATGACCAGTTATTCATATTCAACATTTGTTCATCTTCATATTCCATATTAACCCATTATATACATAATTAATTAAACAAAAATATATATACCCTGTGGATAATGAAAGATAAAAATGGTTAGATCAAATTATTATTTAAATTAAATTTAGGGAATGAATATTAAATTTTACCATTGCGTATAATAAGATAATAATGTTTTGAGGACCTAATCATATTTTATTTTTATATTATAAGTATATTAATTCCCATCAATAATTGGATCATCCAAATTGATAAAATGTTCTTAATATTTTACAATGGTAAGATTTATTAAGATAAAGAATAATGATATATGTGATATCTATAAGTTTCATAAAAATCACACAGAAATAATAGAATAAACTAATTTCTAACTTCAATAAAATATATTCTTATCACTCATACCAATAAAATATCAAATATGTTCAACTTCCATCTGCAAATTACCCACTTAATTTGAGGGATATAATATAAGCACATGTCCTTGGATTATATCGTAACTATCCATCAATGATTAACTATAGAACTAACCATCCTTTTTTATAATAAATCAATCACTCTTTGGTTTATAAAGGAACCACCCATAGAATGAATCTATTTCGAAGAGACATATAATGAATTAAATATATAAATAATTTTTTTTATATACTCATTGAAATATACTTTATTATTTTCATAACATGATCAATCATTGAAAAGGGAGTGGGTTTCTAGTCTCACCCAAATTTACCCAAGATTTTAGGGTTATGTTTTCGCTTGTAGTTTAGATTGGGTTATCGATTCCTCAGAGACCTATGAAGTAACCTAAAAACACGTTCATTTAACCACAATCCATTTTTTTATTATATAAAAAGTCCCTTTGTGGAATGTTAGAACCATACAAAAACCTCCTCCTAATATCTGCATAAACCCTTCATAGACGACCAACAAACAGAATACTGAATTCAAAATTCATAGACCAACTTCCATACAGACATAGTACAACCAAAAACTCCTTCCAGAAATATAGAAAATGAAAAATTCAAATACAATTCATCATCAACCGTGATTTGGGCATCTACCTCAAGATTCACACCAATCTCTGTTGTTTCCCTGTCCTATCAGAGATGCATCATCATCACGTCGTCGGCCAACCGTCACTGTCTTCAACCCATCTAAATCACTGACTATGATATAACCAACAGTTTGCATCACCCCATCAATTCCAACCACATAGAACATCATTGTTGTAACCCTCACCAAATCATTTTCATCTTCGGTGATAATCCTCATTGGAGTAGAGAATCGGGGCACAGAACCAAGACAACCACCACCAATCACCACCGTAATCTTAAAAATGTCATTGATGAACTCCACCATCCCCACAAAAAAACCATTAAAACACAAAAATAAAACTATCTAATCCTTAGGATGTGAGCTTGTCTCCCTCCTAGAGACACACCACCACTTAATCCTCACCTTCCAAAACCTCCATGAAGACCCACACACTGGCCTGATAGGGAACATAGCGCAGCACCAGGACATCCGAGCAGGGATGAGAAAATGGAGGCCTTGGAATGAGGCCAAGCCAAAAACATCATCAGTCAATAGAATCAAAGAACCACTTATAGGGAAACATAGAAATATCCAAACAATAACTCTAAACCATACCTCTACCCACATCCACAAAAAATAGATTGATCCCAAAAGAGGAAAGAACACAAATTGAGACTCATGCCAACCCTCATCCGGCACAATCCCATGACAACCCAGAAACTGAATCAATCCGGACCAGAGAGGAGTTAAACACAACAAGTATTCCATCAAGTGAATATGTGAAAAAAGTCATTTGATGTTGTCACTAGCACCGACCCAAGACAACTTTTGATCCCGAACACACAGACCTAAAATGGGGGTCTGATGCATAGGGAACGGCCGAAAGAGGGGTGGTGAGAAAAAAACCATGGCCTCACCAAGAATCCACAACAGTAAAAAGGGAATAAGAAGATAACATTAGAGGGGATGGAAAGGACTATGGGCGCGTTAGACCCTCAAAACCCTAGGAGGGTAGGGGAAGGCAGCGGGAACACTGGGAGCGGGGATCCTGGAGAGTGTGAAGACATCCCCCCAACCCAACACCCATACATTCTATGGACTGTTATGGGATATAAAGTTTCTAACATTGGGTTGATTCTAGAGGGGTTTGGGTGAACACTAAAAGTATTTAGTGAATTCAAATTATGATAAGTGATGTTACTAGTTTATTATAAGGGGGATTGGGTTCATTCATTTTCTTTTAAAATATTTCAATTTTTTATATTTAAGATGGGTTCATTTATGGAGATCAAAAAATAATCACATACTAGTTTAGTTCATACAAAACATAAAACTAATAACCTATACACTTGAAGGATCAATGTTTTTAGCACTCCAAGGTAAATGATCGCATTAGCATAGGAAATGTGCGTCCTTAGATTCAATAAGGACGAAGAGGTTTACAAATAATCAAACAAAATAGAATTTAAATAAGTGATTATACATTATTAGTTTGAGAAATTTCATCCAATCCAAACCCTTGCTACTCCCGTGGATCAACCCGTAACTGGGTTATCCCTCTATTGATCCAATGGTTTCAATGTAAGCAGGAAGTAGACTCATGACAAAGGAATTAGAGAAGTAAAAAACAATGAAATAACAATCAATCCACCATTGTGTGTTAATATCACAAGGATTGGTGTGAACGAGTCAACACCTATAACCAAAAGTATCAATGAGATATAATTAACAACCGAATAAGAGTAGAAGAAGAACTTTTATTAAGAAACTAAAGTGAATTTACGAACATCCATATAATCGCAACATAACATTACAATGAAAGGTACCTCGATATATCATAAAATACTCCACCACCACTACATTTAATAGGAATTCCAAAGGTCTTGGATCGAGCTCCCAAAAGTAAAGAGGATCCAACTTGAGTATGGTAGGCCTGGGGTGGTGGAAAGTAATGGATAAGAGACTTTTCCACCCTTGACCCGAAGATGTTGCAAACTTTCATTAACTGGACTGAGGCACCAAGATGGCCTTCTAGATGGCCAAATTAGAGTGTTACATAGAAAACAAAATTTAATAACAATATTTCTCCCATATTTCTGTAAAATATTAGCCCAATTTAATTTGTGGTGGCAGAGATTGGATTAAATTTGTGGGATTTTTTTCTAGTCCACAGTATCTGGAGAAGAATTTATCTATTAGATAGGCCACATGAATAACCCCATTGTCAACTGAATTAGCACTAGATCATGCACAATTATATGTTCCCTTATATGTATTCTATTATACCACGAAATTTGGGATTCGTTGGGTCTATATTTTGGTCCCCACATAATCATCAGTGGGCTGGTGTCCAATCAGACTTCTCCAGAATTTTTTCCTTTCATCGCTGAACATCCCCATCATCCATTATGAATATTCAATTTATCCTTGAAATAAAGATGTTTCGAATTATATTTATATCCATTTAACCAAATTTCAAATTAAAATATGGATTATTACATTCCATGAAATCAGATGAATCATTGGGACTAAATTGGTGTTCATTAGGCATGAAGTTTTCAAATGTTGAGAATAGATGTACAAAATTAAAATCCTCTAACACAATACCATAAGATCAAAAATGAATATCTAATACCATTAAAATTTAATTAACATATTTTTTATTGGCTAATAAAACATCCTAACATGATAATTGCTAGTCTCAGGAAAAATTTATCTCAGTAATACGAAATTCAAATTCCCGTTTCGAAAAAACATTTTATTACACAATGATCACCAAAAACCCATATACCAAACAATCATGAAACCCATATAAATATTTTAATTCATGATTGATTCATATTATTATCCAAATCCCAATCCCATTCCTTTGTTCAAATTCATCACCAGATTTCATCCTCTATAAATTAAGAGTGAGGAGGTGTCATGCATCACATTAGACATGGGGGTTCATCTTTATTAAAGAGGAAAATGATGGAAGTGCTAGGTGGAATGACACTTAATAATTAATATGGGTAATAAAATTTTTATATTATATTTTTGTTGTTTGTTTTTTTTTCAATTTTCCCATTGTAATTTAAATTGAACTCAAAAGAGTCATCCCCTGTAGCAAGACTTTGACGATGACTCAAAGGCTCAAAGACCTTGTGGCACCAAGTTAATCCCACATACTCATGAATCATATCAAGTTAAATCAGTAAAAAAAGTCAAATTTCCACAAATACGGATAATATTACTAACTTTGGGCTAGCCAACTATGGAGTCACGATCCCCAAGTGCTGAAAGCCATGCATTTGGTCATTTCAGTTCTCTACGTGTAAATTTATTATTATCATTTTTATTTATTTTATGGAATACTAATATTTAAAATAAAATGATATCCATACCTATGCTATTTATTTGGGGGAATCCATGAACTCAAACCAATACCCCACTATCAAAAGGATGTGCAATGTGATCTCTTTTTTTTATTTGGACGATAATATAAACAATGAAATATCACATTAGATAACCACACTTTCCTAAATATATGATCATGATATTATACATGGATTAAAATTAGATATAATGAAAGCTAAATTATTTGATATTTAGTTTCAATGTTTTCAAAATGTATTATCATGTTTGATGTCAAAGGAATATTTCCTTCCATTTAGACAAATTTTTTTCAAATCATTTTTTCCCAAAAAAGAAATATATTTTTTATCTCCCACTCCCAGCATAAAATAAAACTGTCCCTTGGGTTTAAAGAAAAGAAAATTTAAAAGGGGGTAGAGGTAGAGAATGGGAGTTCAAAAAGTAAAATGAAAACCTATATCATGAAATGAATTCACCTAGTGGTTGATGTTGAAATCCTTGTTTCTCCCATTAAATCCCTTGATCACCATGTCACTCGGTTAATTCCATAGTGGAAGAAAAAAACAATAAAAAAACTATATATATATATTTAATTATTTATTTATATAATAAAAAAATTAAAATAAAATTTGATATATAGAATTTTATAATAAAGAAGCATTATAAACCATAGGTATGTGGAAAGCGTGTGCCCCTATCTCCCTTTAGTTTCAGGTTTGAGTCCCTACAATTTTGCCGGTTGTGATGGGGTTTTACTCATGACCTATGATGTGGCCTTTTAATTTTATTATTATTATTATATTTATATTTATTATAACCTATAAAGTCATAAAAATTTAATTAACTGATTATACATTGTCTTCTTTTTAATTTTCTAGGTAAGGTATTACTCAAGGATCACACTATGTGACATGGATGAATATGGCACTCCCCTTTCATAACCATTCATACTCATTATAGAATAACATGCCAACGGTCTAATTTTTTTTAAATATCAAAATTCATTATTATGCATACTTTAAATATAATGTTGATTAAAACAACAAAATTATTGGAATCTTGAAATCCATGGGTTGCCTCCCATGCAACACTTTGTTTTAAGTCGTTATATTGACATGCACCCCTAATTGATTAATTATTTTCATCATCTAAGGTAGGTTCACAAAATTATACATTAAATTAAAGTTTTTTGGAATTTTTCTATGAATGGTATGACTCTATGACTATTAATAATAAATGTTTGACCATTGGTGGGATCTTGAATTTCAACATCCCCATGGGGGTACACCTTATACACTATGTATGGACCTGACCATCAAGACACAATCTTTCTCGAGTGTAAATGATATTTAGAACTATAAAAAATTATAGGTTTACCCAGAACACTGTGACTGGTTTTAATATTATTAGATTGGAAGGCATGTACATTATCTTTATTAATATGTTAATTTTAATAATCCTTTATCCTAAGTTCCTCAAGTTCATTGAGATCTAATTTATTTTTTGTTTCTACCAATGAGAGGTCATAATTTTTTTTCTTAATTACCCAAAAGCCTTGTGTCCAATATCCACAGGAAAGTGCAATGAGTTTCCATAAGCCAACCTATATGTGGTCATTCAGAGATTGGTTTGAAATGCGGTTCGATGGGCCCAAAGATCATCTAAGATTTTTCTTGAACAAACATTCCTTAAATGATTAACAGTTTTCTCAAGAATTTTTCGATTTCTAGATTGGCTAACTCTACATGACCATTGTTCTATGGTTGGTAAGTAGTGGATACTTTGTGAGAAATTCCATACTTTTGCATGAGTTCTGAGAATGGACGATTCCAGAAATGAGTTCCATGATCACTAATGATATCACTAAGAATTTCATATATATAGAGGATGTTCCCCTTGTGAAATCAAATCAAATTTCGATGATCATTGGACTTTGTAGGAATGGACTCAACCCATTTAGAGACATAATTGATTGCTAAAAGGATGTACAAATATCCCCTTGAGTTTGGGAAGGGACATATAACATCAATATTTCAGTAGAAAAATATTTTAATTACTATGATGGAAGTGAGTGGCATTTTATTCTGTTTTTTGATGGACCCTACATGTTAACACATAGGACAATTTTGTAAAAATTTATAGGATTACCTTGAGTGGGTGGTCCAGAAGATACCACACTGAAGAACCTTAGAAAAAGTTTTCTTAGATGAAAAGTGACATCCACATGACTTACAATGAAAAAATTTAAAGTTGGACTATTATTCAGATTCAGGGACACACCTCCCAATAACATGGTTAGGGATGAACTTACAGAGGTATGGATCGTGAAACACAATGTTCCTAGAATCAGAGAGAATATTTTTTCGAGCATGAGTCCCTATTAATTTTGAATGACTCCTCTAACTAAGATTTTGGCAATGTCAGCATACCAAGGGAAGGAACTCATATAGAATAGGTGTTCATCAGGGAATGAATCAGACACCAAAATGTTATTTGAGTTTTCATTGAATTCTATCATAGATAGGTGATCAACTAAAACATTTTCAGCGCCCTATTGGTCCATGATTGTGAGGTCAAATTCTTGTATGAGGACCCGACAAATCTATCTGGAATAGGAATCTTGTGTTTTTAAGAGGTATTTCAGTGCAGAATAGTCAGTTTACACAATGATTGGGGATACTAAGAGGTATAACCTAAACTTATCTAAGGGAAACACAATAGAATGTAACTATTTTATAGAGGTGGTGTAGTTGATTTGGGAATCATTTAAGTATTTTCTTGAATAAGCAATGGAATAAAGAGTTTTATCACAATGTTTTCCTAACACAGCTCCTATAGAAAAGTCACCTGCATCTCATATAAGATCGATATGAAGGTTCCAATATGTATAATTCATAATGGGAGGAGAGGTGAGAGAGGATTTGAGGGTTGAGAATGATCCCTCACAGATTTCTGTCTAATCCAATGGACCATCCTTTACTAAGAGAGCACCAAGGGGATGAGAGATTGAACTAATGTCCAGGATGAATCTTCTATAGAAACTAGCAAGTCCTAATAAAGACATCACCTCCTTAATAGTTATGGGTTATGGAAGGTGGTAAATGTTTTCAACCATTTATTTATAAAAATAAATCCCCCTACCTAAGAATGTATGGCCAAGGTCTAATCCCTATTTAACCATGAAATGGAATTTTTTTCAGTTTAGGATTAGATTTGTTTATTCACATCTGCACAAAATTCTCTCCAATTATCTAAGATACACCTCAAATTTATCCCCAAAAATATAGAATTCATCCATGATGACCTCAAGAAAATCCCCTACTATGTCTGAAAATATTCCCATCATGCACCACTGGAAGGTTCCAGGGGAATTTCATAACCCAGATTCCAGGCGTTAAAAGGAAAAGGTGTCGAATGGACATGTCAATTTAGTCCTACCTTGATTATATAGGGAGACCTCAATCTGATTGTACCTTGAGTACCCATCTAAGAAATAATAAAACTCATGACCTTCTACTCTCTTAAGGACATGGTAAATGAATGGTAAGGTGAAATGGTCCATCTTGGTGAATGAGATTATCTTCTTATAGTCGACGCAGACTCTCTAGCCACTAATCATCCTAATTGTAATACTCTCTCTATCCTTATTGGTTATCACTATGACTCTTGACTTCTTGGTAACCATTTGGATTGGCCTTACCCACTCACTCTCAGCAATGGGATTGATGATACCATATTTTAACAATTTCATAAGATCTTTTCTCACTACATCAATGATATTAGGAATGAGTCTCCATTGAGGACGGCGAAATGGGTTTGAATCATATTCCAAAATAATCCTAGGAGTCCCAATATGTTGTAGAATCCTAGGAATATCAGACAGTGTCTAACCAATTGATATATAATGTTTCCTTAGGACATATAGAAGAATACTCTCATCATTGGCTTCAAGAGAAGAATAAATTACAATAGGATGTACTCCATTTCTCTTAGGAAGTCATACATAAGTGTATAAGGATGTTATTTCAATTATAGATGAGGTTGGTTCAAAATTCCAGCAGAATATTTGGAGATTGGCACAAGAACAATTTATTTTTTTAGAGTTTGAGATAGGATTGATTCTCCACATGAATAAGTTTCTCCTCCAAGATTGTATTGATATGATTTATGGAATGAAGTTGGAGTGGTCTCCATGAAAGTGTTTTCCAAAAATGTTTCACTGATTTTTGGACCTAAGAATCCATTATAAGAGAAATTTGAATATGATTCAAGCCAAGGAGATAAACTTCCTTTATGTGAATAGAGGAAATCAATCTAATCCAGACATAAAAATCCATAAAATATTTCTTGATGTTATATAGATTAATTATTAAGGCTTAATATCATGTTTAGATTCTAAATGTACTAATCATCCAATATTTGTGAGCTTTCATTATAGATGTTCTAGTCTGGACTCATGTTTCCCATGGTGGTGGTCATGTTCCCATTTCAAACTCGGATAATAGAGTTGATTGTTGCAAGGAAATGATGACCAAAGATGATTGGGGTATTTTAATTAATTCCTATGTTTGTATGGTTGTAAAGGACTATGAAGTTAGTAGGGTAGATGGTTTTTTCCAACATTACCAGAACGTCCTTTAAAATCTACATTGGAAGTTTAATGTTATGATCAGCAAGTTGAAGTGTGATAGATTTGTTTTAGATATCTTCTAGGCCTAACTGGGAGTAAATAGCATAGGGAATGAGATTGACAGTAGCACCATGGTCACACAAGGCATTGACAATATTTCTCTCTCTTACTTCAACATTGATGTAAGGGAAACCCGGGTCTATCATCTTAAGAGGAATGGTCAATTGAATGGGGCTACTCACATTAGCTTCAAAAAGGACTTGGTTTTTATTTTAAATTTTTATTTTAAATGTGCATAAGCACATAAGGTACTTTGAGTAGGAAAGTATTGTTTTGTTTACATCGATAAGGGGGGTGTTCAACTTGACTTGTGAGAATATTTCCCTCTATGTTTCACTCAATTTAGTCTTGGTTTACCCCCTCATGTGTTTCGGAAATGGTGTAGGTTGGGGGTTATTTTTTGAACAGTTTTTTATATGACAATTTTTAACAGTTTCTTTAGAGTTATCTAGTGGTTCAATTGAATTTTCCTTAATGTTTGATTCTTTACATGCTTTTTGACTTATTTTTTCATGTTTCTCAATTAATATCATATTTCATAAAATAGTCACAACCATTAGTTGTTCATGAGTTGTTTGAAGACAACTTGACTCTCTACTTGATATTGAGGATTGTGTCTCCTGAGTAGGAGTGGGTAACTTTCATGTTTTTTATGGTTTGGTGTTCTTTTTTTAGGGAAGAGACTTACGAGTTCATACTCTCCATTTCTTTACAATGTTATTCCACTGGGCTTTGTGAAACAGTTTTTGTTGGTGCTGGAGAATACTATATTATCACTAAGGGATATGTTGGAGGTGGGATAGATTATTGAAAATGGACCGATGGATATTGGTATTTGTTTGGATGTGTTTGGAACTAGTTACGGGTTTGGTAGTTCTGATGGGGGTAAGGATTTTGTCCCTATGGATGGCTAGGTTTGTAACGCCCAAGAGTTTTATGAGAAATATTTTTTTTATCAAAGTAATATTTCATCACACACAACACTAGCTTGGCTTTCTTTACACGCAACCGTGACCTTCCTCAATAGCTTGCGTCGTACGCAATACCGAGTTTCACTAAACAATGATATGCTATTAAAATATTATTAAAACTAGCCATTATGAATAGTAATAACCACTTTTTGAAATTTCATAAATTTTATTTTTCAAAATGTACTTAATTTTTGGATTCGGAATATCGAAATTAGCTTAGGGTGAAATTTTGGTACTTTTCGGATAACTTTCATATTCTGATGAATAGTGAAAATTATTAAATTTTAATTAAAAAAAAAATTAATCGAAATAATTAATTTTGATAAATTATTAATTTGAGTGGTATTAAAGTATATTTAGAATATATTTTTACAATTTAAATCAATGTAGTTCATTGGATGTAGTTTCACATTTAAACCAGACATAAACAAGTGTCAATAATTTGATAGTTATTATCTTTTAAAAACACGATATTTGTTTTGACGACGGGAATTAATTTTTTGATTAGTTAATGTAACTGATATGTATTAAAATTGATAAAATAAAAATCATTTTTTAATTCATAATATCAAATATAGCATAGGCCTAATTTTTGTATTTTTCTGGAAACTTTCATTTTTTGATGAATAGTGAAACCACTAAGTGGTAGTTAAAAAAACTGAATTTTTCATGAAACTTAATTTTACCGCTTCTGTGAGTAGAATTTCAAAAATCCGAGAGACACGGTTAATATCAAGGACTAAAATGTGGTTCAATGAGATTAAAATATTTTCTTGTAAATAGTAACTTTTATCTTTTTTTAACCACTGTTAAAAGTAAATAGGGTAATTAAGGGTAAAAGTGTTATTATTATTACCCTAACACATGTCCTAATTCTATTAGATAAGTGTAATTCGACCAAGAACAACCTTAGAAATAATATATGAACATTTAGGCCCACTTTGATTAGATTAGGACATTTATTAGTAATTTATTTAAAGAAGGGTTAAAATAGTTAAAATCAATGTTTAACAAGTAAATAATTTTTAATATAGGGGTATACATAAGAAACATTCGACTATAAATATTCATTAGAAAGATAAAAAATTCATACATAATTTTATTTTATTTATTATTTTTAAACTTGAAATAATTTAATTTATTTATGACACAATGATGATGCAGTAATTATCTTATTAATGAAAAATTGACATACTTGATGTTATAAATACCCAAATAAATGTAATTTGAGACTTTTTATAAATTACACTAATTTTATAGGTTAATATGACATGTTAGTATTGATTTAATTAACTTTAGTCGAACTAATAAATCTGTTATGATTTTCACAAAAATCAATTACTAAATAGTGTTAAAATTGACATAAAATAGTTTTTAAAACAAATATTAAATTATTAATTGTTATTTTATTCCTAAAAATATAATGTTCGTCCAAATGACTTATAAAAGGCTCTATATATTAATAATAAACAACTTGGGGTTCATTTGGCTTGTTATAGTATGTTTATTAACCTTATTGTGTAAAACACAAGAAGACACAGTTAAAGTAAAATTATTTATCTTCATGTTAAATCTAAATGATAAGGTTAAAATAGGAACCTAAACTTGTCTAAATTCTATTGTATGAAAGGATTTCGAACCACCTCCACCTTAGTTTCTATATAAATCAATTTGGAGATATTTAAAACCGAATTTGGCTTTATAATAAAATAATATTTTTAGTTTTTCCAAAGGAGCCCCTCTCCTCCCTTATAAAAGGGAACCTCATCCCTCTCTTCCTCACACCACTTTGAGACTTCAAGCTCGGCCAAACCCTTCCAATTTCTTCTTTCCACTTCCCTAGAGACATACTAGAGGTCCTGGTCTTCTTCAAAGACCAATTTTAGTGCCCTAAAACGAGGTCTCAAAGAAGGGCTTCAAAGAAGAGGTAATGTCCGTTACCGATTCATTCATGTTTATTTATTCTTACACTTATTCTTATTTAGTTGTTTCATTATGAATTAATAACATCAGTATCAATAATATACTGGTATGTTATTATAAGTATTAAACAACCCTATTTCACTATCTATCCATCATACGGAAAATGAAATCACCGCGCGTGCGTACGTACGGAATATCGTCTCCAAGTCGTGGTGTAATCTATTTTCCACCACCACCTTTCTTGGATGGGTATAATGGTCTAAAGAATGAATATATATGATTATTGTAAATTGATATTGATTATTAAATAGTATACATACACTCTAACACAATTCCACGATCATGGGAATGATATCATCGCTCGTGCGTGCGTACGGAATACCGTCCCCACGATGTGATGCGACTCGTTCTACATGATCTTCATTGAATAATGATTATATAAATGAATTGAATTAATGAATATGATATATATTACACTAATAACATTATTGAAATGAGGTATCTATAACCTAAAAAAAAGAAGAATAATTTTTCGATAAAACACGTAGAAGAACAAAAAGTAATAAACACCCGAATAACAAGTAGCAATGAAATATTACTAATAATAAGCAATGAATATGACCATATATGATATCATAAAAATGATTATGATCCTGGAATAAGTCAATTACATTATTTAAATCATTATACAGGAGGTTCAGACACTTACGAAGCAAATCAGACCTAAGGTAAGGGAAAAATATCATAATCTCATTTTTATCCGAGATTGTTTACACTTTGGTATTTACTGGGGTATATTTCATCATCCACATCCATGTTTCCTCAATATGTAATATTATTTCCATCCACTTATAATTGTTTAAATCCAATTTTACCCTTCGGTGATATTTTAGTAAAAGATATGAAATGAATCTTTTTCCATTTATCGTACGAGGTACTTTTTGACTTTTCTGGAAAAAGTACGAGAAGAATGTTTTTTTAACTTATACGGCATGAATGGATTTTTAAAACATTATTTCCAAGAATATTCCTTTACAAGTTTTCAAGTTTATTTTTAGTCAACTTCTTTCAGTTTAGAATTGTATGACATGTTAAGAAATGAAAAGTGTTTTTGAAGTAGAAAGGATATTTTCCTCAATAATGGAGTTCAAGTATTTAATCAAAATTATTTTCCATCTAAGATAATAAAGGGTTATGTTTCTATCCCTATTATTACATTAATTTGATTATTTTGTGATTGAATTATTTTTATAAATTCCTTTATCTTTTATGAATTGTTTTATGATTTCATGTTATTTAAGAATCCCATTTTTATTACATGTGTTATGCAATGATGTATGATTTATGATTTTGTGGCACACATATGAATAGTATCATTATGAGATGGGTGGGACCTATATCTCCTTCTAATTCATTTGGAAAAGAATTTATATCTTATGAGATAGACATGGCTGGAACGGCAGGTTAAGCCAGTTCAATGAAATAAGACTGAAATGAGGAGTGAACTCGGTTTAGAAATGGACTTTTTCCACTAAGATAGTCTTGGAAATGAGTCTTGACTAATAAGAAATGATTCTCTATGATTATGTGTGTATTCCATAATTTTTCTTGTTTTATGTTATGATTTTTGGGTTTACATTTTTCTACTATGATTTATCCCATGTTATGAAATTATGATCTCTTTTTCATGTTAAGATTTCTAAAAGATATGTTCTTATGTATATGATGTGATTGATATTTTCTTTGTTTACCAATACTGAGCATTTGAGCTCACCCTTTTGTATGTTTTATTTCCCCAGGTCAGGAAGAAGGTTATTATATAGAATATGCCAAAAGGGACTCTAGATATGATGAAATAAATGGGAGGCAAAGTAGATGCTTTATGAACCAGTTGTTTATGTTTCCCAGTTTCTTAAGACTCTATACCTATATTGTCCATTCCTGGTTTTTTTATATGTTGTAATAAGTGTGATTCAATTATGTTGTAATAACAATTTATGTAAAGTATGGGTCGTTATAGTTTGTATCCGAGGAAAGGTATAGTCAACCTTTGTAAACTAGGATGTGAAAGCCTTAGTAAGAACTCTAAGGATAAGTCTAAGCATAGAACACAATCTTAGTGTTTTAGAAATGGCCATGAATAACCTAGGATAAGACCTTAAGTGTGAAATTTTATTCTTGATTATGTGGTTTTCCTATTATAATTATTTTTGCTCACACTATTCTTCTTGGTTTTAGTCAATGGCTGGAACCAGAAAGAACCGTGTTAATGCAGAATGCGACGGGCAATGAAATGGTTGTCCCCATGGGCAACCAAATGTTATGGGAGCTAGAATGAAAAATCATGTAGCCACGCACACACAATTTTCTCAAGCTATGAATCATACGGGACATCCAAACGAGCAAAGGAAGGAGCAACAGTCTGTTGAATCCTTCATGAGGCAGCGTCCACCGTCATTCAGCGGGTCTACTGATCCATTAGTTTCTAAACAATGGATTAGTACTACTGAAAAGATATTTTTTGTTCTTCAATGTTCTGGACATGATAAATTCATCCTAGCAGTGTATCGTTTGGAAGGTGATTTTGATCAATGATGGAATCTTATCAAGAATACGAGGCAAAGAGATGAAATTGAGTCCATGGAATGGGACTAGTTCGAGAACTTATTTTTCAATAAGTACTTCCCTCGTATTCTTCGAACAAAGATGGAGAAAGAGTTTCTTGAACTAAAGAAAAAGGAGGATGAATCTGTTGGTACCTATGAAGCAAATTTTACAAGATTTTCAAGGTACGCTTCTGGTATTATTATCCAACCTGAGAGTAAGATCGATCGATTCATTAGTGGCTTAAACCAAGTCTTTGAGGGGCATTAGCCATAAGGGACTTCAATAACTATGAGGAAATCATTTGATGTGCTCTCAAATTCGAGATGGAGATTAGAGTAACACATCAGTAATATGGGTTTGATAAGAAGAGGAAAATTGAATTCAAAGGAAAATCTAAAGAGCACACTGAAAAGAAGATAAGCTTTCCCTTATGCTCAAAGCGTGGAAAGAAACATGGAGGGAGTTGTCTTAAAGGGAAGAGTAAATGTTTCAAATGTGGAATGGAAGGTCATCGGGCATTTGAATTCCGCAATGATTGGAAGAAGATGTCTAATGATGCAAACAAAGGAAGGGATACAGAGAATGAACCTACTACACTTCAATGTTTCAAGTGCAAGGATATGGGTCATTATGCCAATCAATGCCCAAATCCAAGTGTTGATGATGATGGTCGACGTCAACAAACTCTTAAGTCTAAATACAAAGGAAAGTCACATGAAATTTATATCAGCGATATGGAGTATGATAACGATGTGGTGAAAGGTACACTTACCATCCACTCTAAAGTAGAAAATGTTTTATTTGATTCTGGATCGACCCACTCTTTTATTTCTGAAGATTTTTCTAAGGGTATCACCGTATTACATCAACAATTAGATGTTGAGTTAGCTGTGACAACACCTAATGGCACAACAGTCGCATCAAAAGTTTAAAATTCTTCTCTGATTGATGTTTGTGGGAAAGTGCTTCCTGCAAATAGTGTGATCCTTCTTATAGTGGAATTTTATGTGATTCCTGGCATGGATTGGCTTTCTTTATATGGAGATAATATCAATTTCCAATGAAGGGATGTCACATTTCATATTCCAGATAAATCTATGATCTTCTATCGATGCAAGGATGAACATAACCTTCCAATGGAAATTTATTCCATCTTATGGGTCTTGATTCCACTAAATTAAGGTTATTTATCTCAAATGGTTCGTGAGAAACTCACGATTAAGAATATTCCCATTGTACAAGAGTTTGACGATGTCTTTTCGGAGGAATTTTCGGGTCTTCCACCAAATCGTGAAGTTGAGTTTTCAATAGAACTCGTACCATGTGCTTTACCTATTTCAAAGCCACCTTATAGAATGGCCCCAATTGAGTTGCAGGAATAGAAGAAGCAACTCCAAGAGAATCTTGATAAGGTGTTCATACGCCCTACTGCGTCACCTTGGGGAGCACCTGTTCTGTTTTTTAAGAAGAAATATGGATCAATGAGACTCTGTATTGATTATTGAGAACTTAACAAGATCACTATAAAGAACAAATATGCCCTCCCACGCATTGATGACTTATTTGACCAACTACGCAGAGCTCAATACTTTTCGAAGATTGATCTTCGTTCATGGTATCATCAAATAAGTTTCAAAAGGGAGGATATACCAAAGACGGCTTTCTATACAAGATATTGAAACTATGAATTTATAGTGATGCCATTTGGTCTTACTAATTCCCCTGCTATCTTCATTGATCTGATGAATAGAGTCTTTAGATACTATCTTGATCAGTTTGTGGTAGTCATTATAGATGATATTCTGGTATATTCAAAGTGAAAGGAAGAACATGAAGATCACTTGAAAATTATATTTAAGACCCTAAGAAAGGGGAAGCTTTCTGCCAAATTTACCAAGTGTGAATTTTGGCTTCAAAGAGTTTCATTTTTGGGTCACATAATCTCAAAAGAGGGGATATCTGTGGATCCAGCAAAAACAGAGGTTATCGAAAGATGGTCGAGACCAACAATAGTAACCGAGATCCGAAGTTTTCTTGGTTTGGATGGATATTATCGACGTTTTGTGAATGATTTTTCACAATTATCTAATCCACTCACCATGTTGACTCAGAAAGGAGTTATGTTTGTTTGGATGGAAGAATGTGAAGAGAATTTCATGGAGTTGAAAAGAAGGTTATCCAGTGCACTTGTGCTCACACTTCGTTATAGTGGAGAAAGGTTTGTGATCTACAGTGATGCATACAAGAAGGTATTGGTGTGTGTTCTTATGAAAAATGATATGGTGATAGCTTATGCCTCACGACAGTTGAAAATACATGAGAAAAATTACCCAACACATGCTTTGGAGTTAGCTGCGGTAATATTTGCATTAATGATTTGGAGGAATTATCATTATGGAGAATGGTGTGACATTTATACTGATCATAAAAGTTTAAAGTATATTTTCACACAAAAGGAGCTGAATATGTGCCAAATACGATGGTTAGAGCTGATTAAGGATTATGACTGCTCAATCCATTACCACCATGGGAAAGCAAACAAGGTGGCAGATGCATTAAGTCGACAAGACCATGCCAGTTTATCCATGATGAGGATCACAAAAGATCCAATATTTATGGATTTACAAAGGATGGATCTTGGAATTATAATGGAAGGGGGGAAATCGTATCTTCCTCAAATGAATGTTCAACCATCTATACATGTGAAGATTAAAGAGGCACAGAAAGTTGTTGTCGAGTTACAAAAGAAGGTGAGAAATGTTCCTGAATTCAACCTTGATTGTTATGGGATAATAATGTTCAGGAATTGGGTTTGTGTTCCTCCCATCCCCGAATTAAAGAAGGAGATGCTGGATGAGGTTCACAGTTCTTCATTATCTATTCATCCTGGAATCACGAAGATGTATAGGGACCTGAAGGAGTACTTCTGGTGGGATGGCATGAAAAGAGATGTTGCTAAATATGTCTCTTGATGCTTGGTTTTTCAGCGAGTTAAAGCTGAGAGACAGAAGTCTAAGGGGATGTTACAACCATTACCCATACCCGAATGGAAATTAGAAAACATCACTATGGACTTTGTCATAGGATTTCCTAAAACATCCAAATGAAATAATGCTATCTTGGTCATAGTTGATCGCCTTACAAAGTCTGCACACTGCATTGCTATTAGAAAGGATTTCTCTCTGGATCGGCTTGCAGGATATATGTAAAAGAAGTGGTAAGATTTCATGGAGTACCACTTTCTATTATATCTGATCGGGATCCGAGGTTTACCTCAATGTTCGGGCGAAGTCTTCAGCATAATCTTGATATAGAGATGAGTTTCAGAACTGCTTATCATCCTCAGACAGATGGTCAGTCTGAGAGAACAATTCAAACTCTTGATGATATGTTGAGAGCTTGATCTATGGATTTCAAAGGTGGTTGGGATCAACACCTACCTTTGGTGGAATTTTCTTATAATAATAGCTTTCAATCCAGTATTCAGATGGATCCTTATGAAGCTCTCTATGGAATGAAATGCAGGACTCCAACTTGCTGGGATGAAGTTAGAGAAAGAAAGCTATTAGGACCTGATCTTGTTGATGAGATGGCAGAAAAGGTCTTATCTATTCAACAACACATAAGAGCAGCTCATAGTCGACAAAAAGGTTATGCTGTCAACCGAAGAAAAGACTTAGAGTTTGAAGTGAGTGATAAAGTGTTCTTACGAATATCTCCCTGGAAGAGGGTCATGAGATTTGGAAAAAAGGGAATGTTGAGCCCTAGATATATCGGTCCTTTTGAAATAATGGATCATGTTGGGAAGGTAGCTTACCGATTGGCGCTTCCACCGAATCTCTCTCATGTTCACGATGTGTTCAATGTATCTCTCCTGAGAAAGTACATACCTGATCCTTCACATGTACTCAGCTCAGAAGTTGTACCGCTGGAACATGATATTTCTTATGAAGAACAAACGATAGAGATTCTGGATCGTAGCGAAAAAGTCCTACGAAACAAGAACACTCACTTGGTGAAATTTTTATAGAGGAACCACCAATTAGAATAATCTACATGGGAGCTTGAGGATATGATGAGGGAGAGGTATCCTCATCTTTTTGTTACAAAGTGAAGAATTTCGAGGGAGAAAATCATTTTAAGGGGGTAGAATGTAACGCTCGAGACTTTTATGTGAAATATTTTGTTTTTATCAAAGGAATTATTCACTACACACAAAACTATATTTTCTTGCTTTACACGCAACCACAGCCTTCCTCAATAGCTTGCAACGTATGCAATACCGAGTTTCACTAAACAATGATATGCTATTAAAATATTAGTAAAACTAGCCGTTATGAATATTAATAACCACTTTTTGAAATTTTATAAATTTTATTTTTCAAAATGGACTTCATTTTTGGAATCTTAATATCAAAATTAGCTTAGGGTGAAATTTTGGTACTTTTCGGATAACTTTCATATTCTGATGAATAGTCAAAATTATTAAATTTTAATTAAAAACAACTTTTTTAATAGAAATAATTAATTGTGATAAATTATTAATTTTAGTGGTTTTAAAATATATTTAGAATATATTTTTACAATTTAATACAATGTTCTTCATTGGATGTAATTTCACATTTAAACAAGACATAAACAGTGCCAATCTTTTGAAAAATATTATCTTTTAAAAACACGCTATTTGTTTTGACGACGGAAATTAATTTTTAAATTAGTTAATGTAACTGATATGTATTGAATTTGGTAAAATAAACATCATTTTTTAATTCATAATATCAACTATAGCTTAGTCCTAATTTTTGGTATTTTTCTGGAAACTTTCATTAATTGATGAATAGTAAAAGCAATAAGTGGTAGTTAAAAAACTAAATTTTTCATAAAACGTAATTTTACCGCATTTGTGAGTAAAATTTCGAAAATCCGAGAGACACGGTTAATATCAAGGACTAAAATGTGGTTCAATGAGATGAAAATATTTTCTGGTGAATAGTAACTTTTTACTTTTTTTTACCACGGTAAAGAGTAAATAGGGTAATTAAGGGTAAAAGTGTTATTATTATTACTCTAAAACATGTCCTAATTCTATTGGATAAGTGTAATTCGACCAAGAACAACCTTTGGAATAATATATGACCATTTTGGCCCACTTGGATTAGATTAGGACATTTATTAGTAATTTATTTAAAAAAGGGTTAAAATAGTTAAAATCAAAGTTTAATAAGTAAATAATTTTTAATATAGGGGTATACATAAGAAAAATACGACTATAAATATTCAATAGAAATAAAAAAATATTTTCTACATAATGGTATTTTATTTATAATTTTTAAACTTTAAATAATATAATTTATTTATGACACAATGATGATGAAGTAATTATCTTATTAATGAAATATTGACATAATTCATGTTATAAATACCCAAATAAATGTAATTTGAAACTTTTTATGAATTAAACTAATTTTCTATGATAATATGACATGTTAGTATTTATTTAATTAACTTTTTTCGAACTAATCATTCGGTTATGATTTTTAAAAAAATCAATTACTAAATAGTGTCAAAATTGACATAAAATAGTTTTTAAAACAAGTATTATATTATTAATTGTCATTTTATTCATAAAAATATAAAGTTCGGCAAAATGACTTAGATAAGGTTATATATATTAATAATAAACAACATGGGGTTCGGTTGGCATGTTATGGTAAGTTTATTAACCTTATAGTGTAAGAACACAAGAAGACACGGTAAAAGTATAATTATTTAACTTAATGTTAAATCTAAATTATAAGGTTACAATAGGAACCTAAACTTATCTAAATTCTATTGGATGAGAGTCTCTCGACCCATCCCCACCTTATATTTGAAATAAATTAATTTGGAGCTATTTAAACCCGAATTTGGCTTTATAATAAAGTAATATTTTTAGTTTTTTCAAAGGAGCCCCTCTCCTCCCTTATAAAAGGGAACCTCCTCCCCCTCTTCCTCACACCACTTTGAGCCTTCAATCTCGGCCAACCCCTGTAAATTTCTTCGCTACAATTCCCTAGAGACATCCTAGAGGTCCTGGTCTTCTTCAAAGTCCAATTTTAGTGCCCTAAAAGAGGTCTTAATGAAGCGCTTCAAAGAAGAGGTAATGTCCGTTACCAATTCATTCATCTTTATTTATTCTTCCACTTCATCTTATTTATTTGTTTCATTATGAAGTAATAACATCAGTATCACTCATATACTGATATGTTATTATTATTATGAAACAACCATATTTCACCATCTATCCATCCTATGGAAAAATAAATCACCTCGCATGCGTACGTCCGGAATACCGTCTCCACGCTGTGGTGTAATCTATTTTCCACCAACACCTTAATTGGATGGGTATAATGGTTTAAATAATGAATATATATGATTATTGTAAATTTATATTGATTATTAAATAGTATACATACACTCCAATACAATTCCACGATCATGGGAACGATATCATCGCTCGTGCGTACGTATGGAAGACCGTCTCCACGATGTGATGCGACTCGTTCTACATGATCTCCATTGAATAATGATTATATAAATGAATTGAGTGAATTAATATGATATATATTACACTAATACCATTCTGGAAATGAGGTATCTATAACCTAAAAATAATAATAACAATTTATTCGACAAAACACGCATAAGAACAAAAAGAAATAAACACCCGAATAACAACTAGCAATGAAATATTACTAATAATAAGCTAAGAATATGACCATATATGATATCATAACAGTGAGTATGATTCTGGAATAAGTCAATGACATTATTTAAATCATTATACAGGATTTTCAGACACTTACGAAGCAAATCAGACCTAAGGTAAGGGAAAAATATCACAATCTCATTTTTATCCGAGATTGTTTATACTTTGATATTTACTGGGGTATATTTCATCATCCACATACATGTTTCCTCAATATTTAATGTTATTTCCATCCACCTAAAATTTTTTAAATCCAATTTTACCCTTCGGTGAGATTTTAGTAAAATATATGAAAGGAATCTTTTGTCGTTTTTCGTACGAGGTACTTTTTGACTTTTCTGACAAAAGTACGAGAAGAACATTTTTTTAACTTATACGGCATGAATGGATTTTTAAAACATTATTTCCAAGAATATTCCTTTACAAGTTTTCAAGTTTATTTTTAATCAACTTCTTTTAGTTTAGAATTCTATGACATGTTAAGAAATGAAAAGTGTTTTTGAAGTAGAAAGGATATTTTTTTCAAGAATGGAGTTCAAGTATTTTATCAAAATTATTTTCCATATAAGATAATAAAGGGTTATTTTTCTATCCCTATTATTACATTTATTTTATTATGTTGTGATGGAATTATTTTTATGAATTCCTTTATCTTATATGAATTGTTTTATGATGTCATGTTATTTAAGAATCCCATTTTTATTACATGGGTTATGGAATGATGTATGATTTATGATTTTGTGGCACAGATATGATTGGTATCATTATTAGATGGGTGGTACCTATATCTTCCACCAATTCATTGGGTATAGATTTTATATCTCATGAGATATACACGGCTGGAACGACATGTTAAACTGGTTCAATGAAACAGGACTGAAACGAGGAGTGAACTCGGTTCAGAAATGGACTGTGTCCACTAAGATAGTCTTGGAAATGAGTCTTGACAAATAAGAAATTAGTCCCTATGATTATGTGTGTATGACACAAAGTTTCATGTTTTAATTTATGATTATTGGGTTTACATTTCACTACTATGATTTATCCCATGTTACAAAGTTATGATCTCTTTTGCAGGTTAATATTTCCAAAAGATATGTTCTTATGTATATGATGTGATTGATATTTCTTTTTTTTACCCTTACTGAGAATTTGAGCTCACCCTTTGGTATGTTTTATTTCCCCAGGTCAGGAAGAAGTTTATTAAGTAGAATATTCCAAAAGGGACACTAGATTTGATTAAATAAATGGGAGGAAAAGTAGATTCTTTATGAACCAGTTGTTTATGTTTCCCAGTTTCTAAAGACTCTATACCTACACGGTCCTTTGCTTGTTTTGTTATATGTTGTAATAAGTGTGATTCAATTCTGATGTAATAACAATGTATGTAATGTATGGGTCGTTATAAGGTTGTTGGTTATCCTTCCAACGGAATCCTAGGTGGTCATTACATGTTAGGTTGAAGTTGTATTGGTATTTACAATTTTTAATGTTCAAAGAATTTTTATCTACATGTGGTCCCCCTAAAAGAACATTCTTTATAAATGGACTGGTTGGGTAGTTGTATGTCTTATGGTCAGGTTTTTCACAAATTGTGTAAATAGGTTCTACAGTTTGGATTTCATGGACTTTCCTATGGTATATCTCTTTGTCCTTTCAAGTGAGTGTTGTGTGTTTAGACCTAAAGATTTACTCTTCCATAGGTTTATGAATTCTAGTATTTAATTGTGGATTTTCAGAATATGGTGAAGTTTTTCGTGATTGGTTTTGTTCAGCAAGGATTTCTAGATACTCGTAAGCATCAAATGGGTTTTTTTAAATTTTTATTACACATCACGTCAATAAATTTTTTGTTCCATGGAACCAACCATTCGTAGAAAATTATATCTTGTTCAGTTATAGAATACCCATGATGTCGAACCATATTTAGGATGTCTTTGAACCTATATCATGCCTCATAGAATGACTATACCTCTTTTTTAAAAATGTTTTGGATTCTCTTTTTAAATGAAATTGTTTTGTGGTGGAGAAAGTATTTTTTGTAGAATTCACTTTTTAATTTGACTCAAGAGTTGATGGATGATGGTATCAAATTGTTTAGAAAATTTTTAGCTTTTTCCTTTAAATAAAATGTAAATATCTTTATCTTAGCTGATTTTAGTAGATGTGGGGGACACAAGGTTTTAACAATGTCATTGAACTCGTTAACATTGAAGTAGGGCATCTCGAAATCCATTGCATTGAATTTGGAAATATGGTTTAAGAAATTGGGTTAAATTATTTTTTTGAATATCATATAGAGTTGTGTCTATTGAATGAGGTGGCATTGGTCCAAGAAGGTGTGAGTTTGTCATTCATGTTTTCATCAACTTTATTCACCGTGTTTTGGGGATTTATCATTTTGATTTCCATTTTGGTTCCCACCCAGGCTTATGAGTTGTTTTTTTTTGAAGAAATTACATTGAAATGGGATCAATTTTTGAGTCTAGAGTATTATTAATATTATGATATAATTGAAATAGTTACCTTGGTGTAATCGAATCCCCATCCCCAGGACTATCCACCCGAACTAGACGGTTTTATTGGTTATGGGTGTAGGCAGACATGCACCAGAAGAAAAAAATGAGAAAGGGAAAAGATAAGATAATTTGGATTAGAATTGAAGAAATGGGGGAGAATATAATGGTTGTTTAGATTAATTACTTGGGTCCTTGAAAACGACGCCAAATTTTAGTCTCGCACAAATTTACCCAAGATTTTAGGGTTAAGATGTCGCTTGTAGTTTCGCTTTGGTTGTCGATTCATCAGAGACATAAGAAGTAACCAATATACACGTACATTATATGGATTGTTTTTAGATATTATGTGGCCATAATTGGGCTGATTTTAGATGTGTTTAAGTGAAAACTAATAGTATTACATGAATTAAAATTTTGAGAAGGGTTGATCCTCAGTTATTATAAGGTGTGGATTGGATTCATTCTTTTTCTTTTTAAATATTTCTATTTCTTAAATTTGAGATGGGTTCATTTAAGGAGATGAAACAAAATCATAACATAATGGTTTAATGCCTACACAACATAATAATAATCACTTATTCAATTGAAGGATCTATGTTTTCAGCACTCCAAGGTAAAGTTTCATATTATAACTTGAAATGTTTGACCTTAAATTAAATATGTATGAAGAGGTTATAATGTCATAAAAAATTATCATTTAAAAGATGTTATTAGCCATTAATGGAGTCATAAATAACATCCAATAATTCCAATTTAAACTCCCATGGATCATCCCATAAGTGGGTTATCCCTCCATTGATCCTATTGTTTCAATGGAAGCGGGAAGTACACTCTTTAGGGAGAAATTAGAGAAGCAAAAAAACAATGAAATGACGATCAATCAACCATTATGGGATAATATAACAAGGATTGGTGTGAATGTGTTGACAACATGAACCAACGGTATAAATGTATTTGAATAAAAAAATTATTATAGGAGAAAAAAAACTTTAATTAAGAATCTAAAGTGATTATAACAAGTTACAAGTGAATGACAAACTTGAGAGAACAAAATCGCAGCATAACATTACAATGAAATGATGATCAAAATATTTTCATCTACTCCACCACCACTCCCCTAAATTGTAATTTTAAGTGTCTTTCGTAGAGCTAAAAATAGTACAATGTGTACCACTTGAGTACGGTAGGCCTAGGGTGGTGGAAAGTATAAGAGATGAGACTTTTCCACCCTTGACCTGATTTTGAATCCATCTTACATCCACTTGAAAAAGGCTCCTAGATGGCCTTCTTGATGTCCTAATTGATGTGGTACATAGAAGGAAAAAAATTAATATCTTAATTCTGCCTATCTCTCTATAAAACTACAGAAAAAATGAATTTTTGGATGCCAAGATATGATTAAATTGGTGGGCAGTTTTTCTGGACCATAGAATCTGGCCTAGATTTTATCGATAAATTTGTCCTCCTGAATAACCACAATGTAATCCAGATTAGCACTAGCTCATTAAGACATACATGTTCCTATATATGTCTTCTATTATCCGACAAAATTTGCGATTCAGTGGGTCTGTATTGTTGCCCCCACATTTTCATTAGTGGGCTGGTGTCTAGTCTGCCTTCTCCAGAATTGTTTCATTTCATTTCCAAATATCTCCATCATAATTTATGAATCCAATATTGATCCCTGATTGAAAATTATTCATATTGGTCTTTTTAAGCATTTTCCAGAATTTGAAATTAAAATTTGAATAATTATATTCCATATAAATTGTTTGAATCATTGGGCCTAAATTGGTGTACATTTCGCATGAAGTCCTCAAATGATAAGAATGGATGATCAAAATTAAAATCCATTAACTTAAGACCATAATATCAAATTTTAAAATTTAATACCATTAAAATGTAATTAACATATGTGTTTTTATTGGCCATATAGTTCCATTAAAATCTCTTTGAAACCTGAATAACCCATTTAAATGAATATAGATCCATGAAAATCAATTTGAAAAATAATTAACCTATTAAAATGTTATGGGTTCAATAAAAATCCCTATGAAACATGATTAAACTATGGTAATTAAATGGGTAGCATAAAAATCACATTGAAACATGATTAACCCATGAAAAAGAAATGGGATAAAAAAATATCATTTTAAAAATCCTAATACATCCATGGTAATATTGATGAAGATACCATTAAAAAATATACCAACTAGAATAGAAGTAACAAAAATGTTTTTTATGGTTGAAGTTTGAAATACCTTAAAAATAATTACTGATTTTTTATGAACCTATATTTTTAATTTTTGAAATCAATTTTAAAATTAAAAAATTAAAATATATTATTAAAATATATATCATTAAAAAAATTGGAAACATATAAATTATGTTACAATGAAATTGATGGTCATTATGGTAGGAAAATTTTCACATGTCATAAAATTAAACAATAAACATTTTATATAAACATTTTGAAAAATGATGTCAAAATTATGTCATTTGGATAATGTTCAGAAATATCCCATCAACAAATTTTAAATAAAATAATTTATCTTAAAAGATAAAATTATGAAGTAGTGTATTTTTAAAAGAAATTTTTTTGAAACATTCTATAATAATTGATTTGGAATAGAATAATACCCATTCTAAAATATAATTCAATATATGTATCACAAATAAATTACATTCTTGAGGTTGCATAAATCAATATTAGAGGAAATGATAATTTAACAGTTGAAAATCATTATTAACTAGATTATAATAAATTATATGGGGTTTATGAGAATAATATTATTTTATTTTTTCTAAAGGGAACTTTAATAGAATAAATCCTGAATGAAATGTGACTATAACATATAACATTTTACAAAATGGTAGCTCATTTATTATAAGACTGATAAAAGAATAATATAAAATAAAAATATATATATCATGAAAATAATGAGATAAGTTATATTACATTCCAATGGTATATTATATACACTTCTTATATAATAAATGAGCATATAAGAAACAAATAAACCGGTTAAAGGAATCTTTATTAAATAACCATTAAAATGATCATGCCACTGAATTGATAGTTTATCAAATTAGAGATTATGTGAGATTAATTTAAATTCATTCCATGAAATTTTAAATATATATTAAAATAATATATATATATATATATTAATTAACACATAATAATATCATAATGGGTTCAATTAAAATAGATTATAATATAATAATAGGAAATTTTTTTAAGAAACTCTATACCAATTTGTATCAATAAAGTCAATCCCCTATGATATATTAATTCAAATAGAATCCAAAAATATCATTATTTGTAAATTATTTATGGTATTATATGAACAATTGAGTGTATATACACTGATCTATAAAAAATTTGTGAATATTGAATATGTCTCACAAAATAAAAAACTAAACCATAAATACCATAACATTAATTAGAGATATTTTAGCATGTCCATTAACTCTTGTATAATATGATTATAAATATTATTTTATTTATTAAGAAAAATTTATAGTTTCAACACTATAATCAAAAATCATTTATTTCATTTCTTAATAATGCATATTTGAATACTATAATAGTTAATTCCAGGGAAAGTATTTCTAGGATGATTGGTTCATTGTGTCAAAATAGCTTCCCTATGGTGACCGTGGTCAAAGATTTCATCATATAAAAATATAAATAGTAAGGATCATGGAATAATTGTAATTTCTATTTATCAGTTATAATTTTTAAAAAAATCATGAAAAATGGTTTTGAATAATGAACTACATTACAATCATGAAGATGGTAGGATTTACATATGCTCAAGTAACATTTCAATTATTCAATCATCCTTTTAGAAAGAATTTATATATTATTTAATCATTATGTTATTATAATGATATGTTGAATATAATATTTTTTTATAAATATAACTATGACATTCCCGTCATGAGTGGATGAAATGAAAATTACATCGATTTTTGGAGGCGGTAGTCCACACATACACCAATGATTCTATAATTTTTCAGTGTATGAATGAAAATGAAATATTCTGTTTTAATAATGATAAATAAGTCACTAATATAATTTTTATTTAATTTATGTTGAATATTTTTTCATCCTTTCCTAACTAACCACTAATATGGTAGAAATACTAATGGGTCACATGGCCTCAAGTGTGCCTCCCCATATGCCAAAGTCTATCGACTAAAAGGGAGGGTGTGTAGATGGTCCATTGGGAAAACCATACCATCATGTCAAAGTAGCAGAATATTATAATAAGATCATATATAATATAAAATGGTGAAAAAATTTATAAATAAATGATATTGAAACATAAAACACAAAAAAAATATTTTATATAATGACTGGACAACTCCCATCTATAACAAAATCATGCATTTTTTGTTTTTGATATATAAAGTAAATTTAAAGACATATAGCTAGTAGTGATATAATGAATTACATATATAAAGGGAAATAAAAATAAATAAATACCCCAAGGGTGATCTCAATGAGTATACCAAGATCCATCTCATTTATGCACTCTTAACTCCAATGTACAAGCTAAATAGAATAAACAATCAAACCTTATCCTGCATCTATAAGCTATATATTTTGTAACCCAGTGCAATTGTGGTTGGGGCTAGGTGTGAGATTTAAATACATGTAGGTCCCCTCAAATATATTATAAAAATAAATTCATTCCATTTGTATTGTAATGATATGTAGGTAATATAAAAAAATAATCACTAATGAAATAAACTACAAACTGCACGATCAGGTTCCAAATAGACACATAGAGGCTCTACCTTCATTGTCTCATTACTGGGAAAAGCATATGATCAGTAACTATATAAATAGTAATTATTAAATATTTATATATATTTTAGTAATATATTTAATCTGGCTATATGAACCAGGTATGTGTGGATGCCTAAGGTCTATATACCTCATATATTAGATGATGAATGGTTCAAGGAATTACTCAGACATCTATAACTATTCTAAATGGACGTATAAGAGAAAAAAATATGCAACATTACTGACGTCCTAGTTCTGTGAGATACCTAATTCTAGAACACTTGGGATTATGGGTGATCCACCATAGAAAAACTGTAATCATGGTATGTGGTGACTCATCCCAACACCCATATAGTATAAATGGTGTGATATGTCATGTCCAATACCTGTTATAAGGCAGTGTGATTCCCCCATTCTCAATGGATCCATTTCCATCATTCCCCATCGTATGTATAATGTTCAGTCATTAATATTATATGTCACAAGGAAAAACATATAGCGACCCAACCTTTTCTTACATTACTATTACATCATTTTAAAGATAAATAAACATAATAGTATTACACATAGAGTATCCAAAGGTTTAGTGTCTTGGGAAAACTAGGACAATACAAAACAAATACCACACCAAGCATAAAAATTTGTTTAATTTCTTCTTCTTTAGATTCTAATTAGCTCTTGTACTCTCCATAGTACATTTATCCACCTGAGGATATACATCAAAAGGGATGAGCTAGAAGCCCGGTAAGAGGATATATAAGAACAATTTAGCATAGGGTTATCATAATCATAACATGGGAAAAAGATCATCAACATGAGAAAAAACATAAATATAAGGCTTGAAATGTGGCAATGCATAAAAATGAAACATCATGTCTAAGTGGTTAACTACCAAACATACTTTTGAACCAAGATGGAATCTTATTCACACATAATTCCACATTTACTGATGAGAGTCATCACTTTACCCAATGCATTGGAGTGCTGCATAATTCCGGGCACACCTGTCACTTTGGAAATTCATATTGCACTACATAATTTCGGGCGCACCCGTCACCTCAAAATATCATCTTTATCATGCATGCCACATATAAAATATAGAAATAATGAACATAACTACCCCATGGTAAGTAATGGATTTCATATCATAAGAATACATTCATAAAATTTGGGTTCCCAGCAGAAAGAGGGAACAACATACATGATACAAGAACCATCCACTTTGAGTGAGAAGTAAAATGTGTGTTCAAAAAAGAAGATTTCTTTTGGAAAACATTATGTTTATCATAAACAATAATGGAAAACATGTATATCCTAGAAAAGAAAAAACAGTGACGAATAAATGTTTTTATAGGAGTAACCATATAAAAAATGGAGTGAAAGTGGAAGAACCTGAAGGATGAACATTGGGTTCGAGAAGTTCCCCTTACCTTGTATCTGAATGCTTCCATCTCATTAATGTCCTGTATAATGACATTATATTCATTAATTAGAAATCCATAATATTTTTTACATTAATATTGTTCATTATGGTTTCATTATGTGATTTTATGTACCTTTGGATGAGTTATAGAGTTTAAAAAAATTGTTCGGGAATGATTGTTTTTATGGTTTTCTTGAGTGGTTCACTTGCATTCATAAATTGAAGTTTGGTTAGAACAAGGGTAAACATCCAAAACTGATATTTCATGATATTAATGATATTACATGAGTTTTAATGATTTTATAATTATTTATATTAGATCATTGAGGATTTATAATTAGATAAGAAATAAAAGATGATTGTTTGGGTTAATATGGGTGATTTTTTTGATCATAATGAACTTGTTTTACTTTATCACTATAAATATTGTAATAAGTTAGTTCAAGAAAATTAAATAGGAGATAATACATATAAAATGTACATGTGAAACCGTAAAATTTTTTTTCATGATAGATCTGAAGGTAGAAATGTAAGTAGAAAACATGTCCTTGTTTAAGGTGATAAACTAATACCTCCCGAACAACGTTCTCTTTAATAAAATAAAAGGAAGAGGGAAAGGGGATGGATGATAAAATATCCCATTCGCATAATAAAATTATAGCACATGTATAATACTGGGTTTTCAATACCATTTGGATTAAGATAGGTGGATAGAGATCAAGAAATGAACTTGAACTTGAATGGAAATTAAAGGAGAAGAGGGAGAGAAGATACCTCTTAAATATTCCTCTTGAGATCACACATAAGAAAGCTAGGCCTGGACATTTTATGAGACCAGAAACTCTTGAAAGTGGGAGAGGGTCTAGGGAGGATGTTTAGGCAGATTTTAGATAAGGCTTGGGGCTTGAGTGGTGTGAGGAAATGAGGGTGTGAAGGGTGGTTTTTATAGTGGAGGGGAGAGGGGTTTCCTTAATATAAAATTAATTAGTTTATTAATTTACCCTAAGACAAGTAATAGTGAGTCTTGAGTGACCAAGAATAATTATTTAATAATGTGATCCCAAAACAAGTGGGATTACATCAGCAGAACATCACACATGACTCTATAATAAGCTTATTTAGCTTATTTTTGTAAATTACGGTATTTCACTATTCATTAAAAATTCTTGTATCTCATATAAATCCCTAAAATTTACCCCAACCATTTTTCGATGTGTAGAATCCAAAAATGAAGTCCATTTTACAAATATAATTTTATAAATATTATTAATTCTATATTTAATTAAAATCATAATTGAAATAAAAAATAGTTTTTAAAATTAAAACCAATTTTATAGTGATTTCAAAAATTACGAATGGTCATTTAGAATTATATAAAAACTATAATACATTGATTTGATAATTAATGAACTCTTTTTTTGAAAATAATTTTTCTTTTGAATTAATTAATTAATTATAACTAATTATTTATGACATACAAAATACAAAAACATTTACTAAGGTCAAATTGTCACTTTCTAATATGTCTAAATTTTATTTAATGATTCATGGGTAAGGTTACTCTTATGTTAGATGATTTACTGTTCATAAGGGTCATATTACTATTCATAAATTTATGTTACTATTCATAATGTTAGTTTACTATTCACTAAAAATTATCTTTGTTTTATTAGACTCCATAAAACAACTTGAACAAAACCGTGTATGTCAGATTCTCAAAATTCCCAATACAGAAGTGACAAACTTATGTTTAAGGTTTACATAGAACTTATTAGTTCATTATTTAGTGTTTTCAAGTGATTTTATGGCATAAATATAAGAATGGAATTTCCATTGAAAATCTTTGGGTAGTTACATTCTACCCCATTAAGAAATTTCACCCCCGAAATTTCTATTTACACAAATAGGTGAGGTTACTTCCCCTTCATTGCCTCTTCTGGTTCCCAAGTTGCTTCCTCAAACATATGGTTCATCCATAACACTTTGAAAAGATGGGTTGTCTTGTTGCGTAGAACCTTATCTCTCTGATCAAGAATCTTTACTTGTTGCAACTCATAGGATAGATTATCTTTTAGCTGCACCCCATCTGATTTTAGTACATTTGAGGGGTCTGGTATGTACTTCCTTAGTAGTGATACATGAAACACATCATGAACTTGTGCCATATTCTGTGGAAGTTCAAGATGATAGGCCACGACTCCTAAGAGGTCAAGGATTTCAATGGGGCCAATATACCTTGGGCCTAACTTTGCTTTCTTCCCGAATCACATGACTCTCTTCCATGGAGATATTCCAATGAAGACTTTATCTCCAAAGTCGAACTCCAAGTCCATTCAACAATTGCCAGCATAGCTCTTCATATGACTTTGAGCAGCTTTGATGTGTTTCTGGATGACTTGACCCTTATCTGTCATCTCTTGCACAAGATCAGTTCCATGTAGCTTTCTTTCTATAACTTCATCCCAACAGGATGGAGTTATAAATTGCTTTCAATACATAGCATCATATGAAGCCATCTGAATACTCGAGTGGAAGCTATTGTTGTACGAGAACTCAACCAATGGGAGATTCTAATCCCATCAAACATTCAATTCTAGAGATCAGGCTCTTAGCCTATATTCAAGCATCTGAATAGTCCTTTCATGAAGGCCATCAGTTTGGGGATGATAGGTCATGCTAAATTTAATACAGTACTAATAGAATGTTAAAGCCTCCTCCAAAATTTTGATGTGAACCTTGGATAATGGTCAGAGACAATAGATAGTGGAACACCATGCATTATCAACACTTCCTTCAAATATATCTTTGCAATTTGTTCAAGCGATAGATCATCCCGAATAATGAAAAAATGGGCAGTCTTGGTGAGTCGATCAACTACAACCCATATCGCATTATTTCCCATTGACATCTTCAAGAGACCCATGAAAAAGTCCATAGTAACATTTACCCATTTCCACAAGGGTATAGGAAATGGTTTCATCATACCTTAGGTCGTTTGTCACTCAGCTTTAACTTGATGACATTCCATGCACCTTGATATATATTCCACAATCTCTTTCTTGATGTTATCCCACCAGATGTTTTCTCGATGATCACGATACATCTTGGTACTCCCAGGATGGATAGAGAATATTGAGCTATGAGCATTATCCAATATCTCATTATTTATCCTAGGTGATTGAGGAACACAAATCCGTGTTTCAAACCAAATCACACCATGATCGTCAATATGGAACTCTGGAAGTTTCCCTTCCTTAACTACATTCACCCTCTTTTTTATCTCTACATCATCCCTTTTTGATTAGTTTATCTTCTCCTTGATGGATTGTTTCTCAATCATTTGGGAAAGGTATGATGTTTCCCCTACCCTTATGATTTCCAAATCCATTCTTTTCATATCCAAGAAGATAGGGTCTTTCTCAATCCACAGCATAGATAGAGTAACCGGTTCTTCCCTACTTAGAACATCAGCTACATTGTTCTCCTTTCCTGGATAATAGTGAATAAAGAAATCATAATCCTTGGTTATCTCTAACCATCTCATTTGACGCATGTTGAGCTCCATTTGTGTGAAAATATACTTTAGGATCTTATGGTCGGAGTATATGGCACACTTGTCGCCATAAAGGTAGTGTCACCAGATTTTCAAGGAAAAAAACACGACTTCCAACTCTATATCACGTGTCATGTATTTATGATCATGGATCTTCAACTATTGTGAGGCATAGGCTATCACATTATCATTTTTCAAGAGTGCACAACCCATACATTCTATGAAGCATCACTGTATATAACAAAACATTATCCACTTTTCAGTAGTGTGAGTACAGGTGCAGTGATATGTCTTATCTTTATCTCCTTGAAGAATCCCTCACATTCTTCCGTCCAGACATACATCACCCCTTTCCTTGATTATATAGTTAGCGGTCTTGACAATCATGAGATGTTTCTCACAAAAGTTCGGTAGTACCCAGCAAATCCAAGAAAAATATGGATTTCGGTGACAGCAGAGGGCCTGGGTCATTCCTCAATCGCCTTTGTCTTAGAAGGATCCACAAAACTTCCCTCACTTTTAATTACATGTACCAAGAACGTGACTTGCTTTATCCAAAATTCTCACTTGGTTAACGTGGAAAACAACTTCTCCGTTCTTAATGTCACCAAAACAAGTCTCAGATGGTCTTCGTGTTCCTCCTTTCTCTTGGAGTAGATGATAAGATTATCAATAAACACTACCAAAAATTTGT
This sequence comes from Viscum album, assembly GCA_963277665.1. Taxonomy (NCBI): domain Eukaryota; kingdom Viridiplantae; phylum Streptophyta; class Magnoliopsida; order Santalales; family Viscaceae; genus Viscum; species Viscum album. The sequence goes on from OY728146.1 coordinate 1,468,726,621, forward strand.
CTATGTAATGTCAAAAGACTATATTCATCAAATCCATGATGATTGTAGGGGCATTAGTATGTCCATAGGGAATCACCAAAAACATATAGTGCCTATACCTTGTAAGGATGGATATTTTCTGAATAACTTAATTCTTCATCTTTACCTGATGATATCAAGAACGAAGATCCAATTTTTAGAATTATTGAGCTCCTATTAACTGATAAAAGAACTCATAAATCCTAGGGAAATGATACTTGTTCATTATGGGGATCTTGTTGAGTTCCCGATAATCATTACATAGTCGCATTGTTCCATCCATCTTCTTCATAATGTGCACTGGTGGACCCCATGGTGATGCACTACGACATTTGAACCCCTTGTCCAGATGCTCTTGTAGCTTCTTCATTAACTCATCCAGTTCGATAGGAAAATTTCTATAGGGACACTTCGATATAGGAGTATCTCCAGGTATGAGTTCAATTGAGTACTCTACCTCATGATCTGGTGGAATTCCAGGTAACTCTTCGGGAAATACATCGTCGTATTCCCTCACACTGGGCATTTCCTCAGGGATGGCATTTCCATTAACTCAACCATTTGTGCGAGTTATGCTTCTTCATACGGATTCAACACTCACACCATCAAAGGATTTTTCAAAGGAGATTCATGATCTTCCTTCGATTTGTATAAGAGCATGGGATGTTTCATAATATGAAAAGATAATTCCTTTTCTAGATAGTTGATATGTGCTCCATATAACGAGAGCCAATCCATTCCCACTATATCATCGAATTCTACCAAGGGAAGTATTACGATATTCACTGGAAGAATCATCACACATACACCAATAGGAGAGGACTCAGACACTTGGGTTGAAATGATTTCACCACTTGGTGTTTTCACAGATATATCTACTTCAGGGTTTTGGGTCTTTGATTCTATAATTCTAGAAAACTGTCAAGATATAAAGGAATGCATAGAACTAGAATCAAATAAGGTTTTTTCCATTCTTGAGTGAATATTATGTGTACCATGTATGACTTTATTATCATGCTCCACCTCTACAGGGGTGATGGCATAAGCCTTCCCTTGTTCCTTTGGCATCAGTGGCTGCTGACGCTGATTACCCGCGAGAACTCGAGGTTTAGTGTACTAGTTTGCATAGTTCATAAGCTCCATAAAATTGTAGCAATGAAACATGAGTGGTTCAATCCTTTCATCAGCTACATTCTCCTTCCTTTTCCTATCTTTTCGACACTCTTGATCATGATTTCCTTCTTTCACACACATGAAGTAGTTCCTTGTCCCATTGAGGCAGTTCCCATGGTGCAACTTTCCACATTTTGGCATGTGGGTCATTGAGTTTTCTTCCAACCTTTATCATTAGAAACAATGAATTAAAAATCCATATTTCATTTCTTATCCCCATATCCATGGAACCATTCTCCAAATTCCATCTCCACTTTTAGGTCTCATCAAACAACTTCTTCATAACTCCCAAAGTTTCAAATTGCAAGGTCCTTTCGAAGGTGTGATTTTAATTCACTAAATAATCTATCAAATTTTCTATCATTGTTGATAAAAATTACCGAATCATACCATGAAATCCTTGTGAAATTCGGTTCATAGGTTGTGACAGATTCTCCTTCTTTTTTCTTGAGCTCTATGAATTTTCTCTCCATATTCGTACAAAGAGTTTTTGGGAAATACTTATTAAGAAATATTATCATAAAGTCTTACCATTGCATCTCTTCAATTTCATCCCTTGGATTGGTGTTCTTAAACAAATCCCACCAATGTTCAGCTTCTCCATCTAGATGATAAACAGCTAGGGTCACCTTCTCCATCTTAAAACAGTGAAGAACATAAAAGATCTTCTCCATGGAGTGGACCCACTATTCCGCAATTAGTGGATCAGAATATCCACAGAACGTCGGTGGTGGTAGTTGCATAAAACATTTGATAGCCAGTTGCTCCCACTTTGGTGAAGGAGGGCGTTCCCCATTTTTAGGGTTATTTTTGATAACCTGAGATAATTTGTTAAGAATCATCATAATGTTCTGAACTCCACCTCCCAAATCATTGGGGAAGTTGTTTGGGAAATTTTTTTCTTTTCCTTCGCATGAGTTGTTGGACTGATTTCTCCTGGTTCCCCCATTTTCTAAAATAGAAAAGGTTAGAACAAAACATAAATAAACATGTCATGAATACATAAATTATTCATTTGGAAAATTTATACTAATATCATAACATATGGGATCCCTTTGTAAATACTCTTGTGTGTATATTTTCACTTAGTCTCATACTAGAGGTTTTCTCTATGGTTCACTAATCCTAATTCCCAAATTAACTAAACCTCCCTATGATACCAACTATATGGACCCAAACTTTTCTTACATTACAATTATATAATTTTAAAGATAAAAAAACATAAGAGTATTACACATAGAGGATCCAAAGGATTATTTTGTTGGTAAAACTCATACCATACATTACAAATACAAAATCAAGTATAAACATTTATTTAATTTATTTTTCTTTAGCTTTTTATTGGCTCTTTTTATTTCCGTAGTAAATGTAGAGACCTGAGGATATACATAAAAATGGGTGATATAGAATCCCATAATGTGGATAGATAAGAACAATATAGCATGGGGTGATCATAATCATTACATGGGAAAAATATCTTGAACATGGGAGGAAGCATAAATATATGGCTTGAAATGTGGAAATGCATAAAAATGAAACATCATGTCTTAGTGGTTAACTACTACACATACTTATGATACAAAATAACATATATTTAACACATCATTTCACATTTACTCATGAGATGCATCACTTTTCCCAATGAATTGGAGCACTGTATAATTTTGGGCGCACCCGTCACTTTGAAACATTCATATTGCGCTATATAATTCTGAGCGCACAAGTCACCTCATAATATCATCATTGTCATGCATGAATCATATAAAATATATCAATAACCTAACTAACCCATTGTAAGGAATGGGTTTCATATCATAAGAATACATTCATAAATTGTTTGTTCCCAATAGAATGAGGGAACAACATACTTAATACAAGAACCATCCACTTTGAGTGAGAAGTAAAAGGTGTGTTCTGAAAAGAAAACTTCTTTTGGAAAAACAATTGTTTAACATAAACAATAGTGGAAAAAATATATTTCCTAGAAAAGTAAAGACAACTATGAAAAATTGATTTTATAGGAGTAAGAATATCAAAAATAGAGTGAAAGAGGAAGAACCCGAAGGATGAAAGTTGGGTTTGAGAATTTCCCCTTACCTTGTATTTGAATTCTTCATTCTCTTTAATGTCCTATATAATGACATTATATTCATTAATTAGAAATACAGAACCTTTTGTAAAATAATATAATTCATTATGGTTTAATTAAGTCATTTTATGTGCCTTTGGAGAGTTATAGAGTTTAAAAACATTGTTTGGGAATGTTTGTTTTTATGGTTTTCCTATGTGGTTCACTTGTATTATTAAATTGATGTTTTGATAGAACATGGGTAAACAACCAGAACTGATATTTCAGGTTATTAAATATATTACATGAATTTTAATGATCTTATAATTATTTATATTAGATCCATCTGGATATATCATTATATAAGAATTAAAATATTATTGTTTGGGTTAATTTGAGCTATTTTTCGATCATCATGAACTTGTTTTATTTTATCACTAGAAATACGGTCATAAGTTAGTTCCAAAATAGTAAATAGGATATAATACATATAACATGTTATGTTTAAACCATAAAAATTGTTTCATGACATGATCTAAAGGTAAAATGGATGAAGAAAGAATGTCGTTTTTGAAGGTGATAAATTTATACCTCACGAACAACGTTTTCTTTAATAAAAGAAAAGGAAGAGGAAAAGGGGGTTGGATGATATAATATCCACATAGAACCATAAAATTACAGTAAATGTTTAATATGGGAGTTAAAATACCATTAGGATGATGATAGGTGGTGAGAGATCAAGAAATGAACAAGAACATGAAAGGAGATTAAAGGAGAAGAGGGAGAGAAGTTACCTCTTAAATCTTCCTCTTGAGTTCCTCCTTAAGGAAGATTGGCTTGGTATTTTGATGAGACTAAAAACACTTCAACGTGCTAGAGGGGATAGGTAGGATTTTTGGACAGAGTTTAGTGAATTCTTGGAACTTGAGAGCTGTGATGAAATGATGGTGTGAAGGGTGGGTTTTATAGTGGAGGAGGGAGGGATTTCCTTAATATAAAATTCATTAGTTTATTAATTTACACTATGACAAGAAATAGTGAGTCTTGAGTGACCAGGAATAGTAATTTTATCATTTGATCTCAAACCATGTGGGCTTACATAAGCATAACATAACACATGGCTCTATAATTTTCTTATTTAGCTTATTTTTGCAAATTACGGTATTTCACTATTCATCAAAAATTCATGTATCTTAGAAAAATCCCAAAAATTTTCCTGAACCATTTTTTGACATGTAGAATTCAAAAATGAAGTCCATTTTTCAAAAATAATTTTTTAAATATTATTAATTTAATATTATATTAAAATCATAATTTAATTTAAAAGAGTTATTAAAATTAAAACAGATTTTATACTACTTTAAAAAATTATGAATGGTCATATAAAATTATCTAAAAACTATAAGACATTTATTTGATAATTAATGAACACATTTTACGCAAATAACTGTTTTTAAAATTAATTAATCATTTATAATTATTTATTTATGACTTACGAAATACCAAAATGGTTACTAAGGTCAAATTGTCACTTTCTAAGATGTCTAAATTTTATTTAATTTTTTATGGGTAAGGTTACTATTATGTTGGATGATTTAATATTCATAAGGGTAATATAACTATTCATAAGGGTATGTTACTATTCATAATGTTAGTTTACTATTCACCAAATATTAGTTTTGTTTTATTAGACTCCAAAATACATCTTGAACAAAACTGTGTATGTCAGATTCTCAATATTCTTAACACAGAAGTGAAAAACACATGTTTACAGGTTACATAGAACTTAGTAGTTCATTATGTTGTGTTTTCATGTGATTTTATGACATAAATATAAGAAGGTAATTTCCATTTCAAAACATTTGGTCGTTATGAAACATCTCATGAAACATATTTATAAATACCATATAAAGGAATAATCATATTTATAATGCACGAAATAAGGAAATACCACCCATTATTTTCATTTAAATAACCCATTATAATCAATGAAATTATAATTAAAACTATTCAAATATGCTTTCATTGTTTAATTAGAAGGTTACATTGTATACCAACCCAATAAATATAAATTTAAATTCCACCATTTAATACTATCATGGAATGTAATCCAACATAAATCATATAATTTAATAAAATCAATACATGTTATTTTATTAAAAAATCAGGAAACATCCATGCAAATTCCATGGAGACTGTTAAAAGTTGAAATTTTCAATTTGGAAAAAAACATACATGGGAAATTCCAATTATAAGAGGGGATAATTCATACCCCTATGTGGTGTGTCTGTCTGGGTTTTAATTTATAGAATAGAGAAATACATTTTATTACTTCACTAAAGACCATGTCTCCAACATTCAATTTATATAACCATATCAAAGGCATAGGTAGTCACCAAAACCCTAAAAAAAGAATTATATATACAAAAAATAACTACCTTTTAGTTTAAAAAATAGTGATCCTCATTTGAGGGGTTTTATTATAATATCATGAAATTTTTTGTAAAAAAATCTTTTCAAATATTAAACATTTATTCTAATGGAATGTCCCAATTAATCAAAAGAAATAGTTTAAAATAATGACAAAACATGGAAATTCAATATATAAAGGATAAAATTGAATTTCAAAGGACCCACTCCCATGTTGATATTTATAAACAAGGTTAAACCCATTCATGTCCAAACACCGAAGCCAAGATTGAATCCTATTCTTTTATAATGTTTATAAAAATCGGAAATTCTATATTACACATTGATTGGGTGTCTATAAATGTGTTCAACCACCTCTTATCAAATAAAAAAGGTTAAATGGTTATGTATTATTGTGTGAAGAAAACATTAGTATGAACTGAACAAATTATAATGAGATTCTAAAAAAATTTGATGCACCACACAATAGAATTATTAAAAAGTAGTGGATAATTATGAAACGATTAATAGAACACCTACCACGAACAAAGGATGATGGACTCATCCAATATAATTCTTTTAAATGGTTTGGTTTGGAATAAATATAAGAAACATACATTCACCATGAAAATTGGAAAAAAATTATTTCACCTTGAAAACAGTGTCAAGAAAATATTAATCTAATAATTATAAATAGGAATCAAAAAAATACCAAGAGGAATCCATTGGAACCAAAGAAACATTAATTAGAAAAAAAGAGGAGGTGATCCAAGAAAGAATATGTTATTCATGGGAGAATAGTTCATATATGAGAAGAGGGATATTCCTAATGATAGAGGATAATGAAATTACGAATAGAAAATATTAATCTAATTAAGGTAATTTCAGAAACTTTGACCACAAAAACCAAGATGCAAGGTTTGGCTGAACAGCTTGGCCAAACTGTGTTCCAACCATGAGAAATCCTATGCCTAAGGAACCACCTCATATAGTATTTCCAACATGGCTCGTCTAACCATGCACCATCCATGAATTCAACACTATAATGGTAGTTCCTATGTTGAACTAACCATGTGATCCATGTTCATGTTTTGGGTAAAACATTCATAGTCTTCACAGGGAGCTTCTACCCTCTTACTGCATCAAAATGTATTACATATGAGGGCCACATGGTTTCAGAAAAACCATGTTCACTATTCAATGAGACCAATCCATTGATTTCCAGAGCCTCATATTCCAAAATCTTAATAAGTCGTCCATGATACCCATATGGAAGTCACCCATGTAAAAAACCATTGAAGTGTTCTGACCCTTAAATTTTTTGGGAATATTGGTTATAAAAAAGACTATTCCAACAAATATAGAAGGTCAAATTACATTGAATTTTCATCCCATTATAAAAAATGGGGTTTTAGAACCTCCACATAAGAAAAAATCCGATCGCCTAGAATCATTATGAACAAATGATAATATCAGTTGATTTATAAGGATTTTGAAGCATCATTAAATTATTTTCATAGTGTTTCTAAATCCCAAAGCATAGTTAAACATATTTTTAAACACGTTTCACATAATCTATAAATACTCAATACAATGTTATTTTAAAAACTGAAACATTAAAATGGTGTTTACTAGAGTATTCATAGCTATATCGATTGTAAAATTATCGTTTCCATAAATATCTGGCTAAAGAAGATCCCCAACATAGGCTTCAACACCATATGTTGGAGATCCAAACTACAATACCTTGACCATTAGAATTTCCAAAGATGATCACTCTAATAATTATATTGATGATTCCATCTTGTTTAAGTTAATTGGGTGAATACGATTACATTTTAGGTAATAATAGATACCTCATTGACTAAATGGTCGAATTTTAATCAACTATGATGAAACCAATCAACCACATTTTCCATGTGATACATAATTATCCATTTTAAAACCACTGTCGTCATAACCTAATAGAATTTTTAAAATAGTTTTTCACCAACCATACACATTTCATATAGCGATTACAAGTCTAGTCACTTCGATTGACTTATCATTTGAATTCAATACTTGATTGATTTGTGTATTAAAAATAGAACTGAGATTCCATTCTCCAAGGCATCCCAAGTTCACAACTGGGGTGATTGATGAATCCCACACATCAAATATGACGATGTACCTAAATCAAAACATCACTTTTCCATTTGAACTATAAATCATGAGCATGACTGAGGGTGTCACCCTAATCTATCCCACTAGAACTGTCACCCATAAAAAATAACATTTCATAACAACAAGTCCAAAATGACCTAAGATTTAATGACATAGATTTTTAAGAACATCCCACTATAGCTCATAATCCATGCATATATGTGATACATTGATATAAGTAAAAACATCCATGTTATCCCATTGAATTATCCTGAATGACATCCATATGGTGGTCGAGTCAATGGAATGACCGGATGGTTTCCAAGACTACATCTAAGGAATTTCAACAAGGAAAACATTGCCACAATAGACTATACAAACGTTGATGAAAACCATTCATCATAAACATAACTAGAGAAATATAACATCCCAATCCCAAATTATTTAATACATTTATATGTTGTAAGAATGATGCTCACATTGTGAATCAATGATGATTTCATGATTGGGGATATGCTCATCTCATGAAAAACAGAAGACTAAGAGGATTCTAATGATAACCAAAATGATTAGTCAGACCACAAAAAGTTGAATTTCCTCAAATGAATAATAGATTAACCTATCAATTCACCAATATCAACTGATCATAATTCCATTACTCATGATAGAATTCATTGATCGTACTTCATTAACCACCAAGTCCTCCAAAACCATCGATGATTCTCAAGGGTTTGATACACAACCAAACACATAATATTAATGATACTGATCAAGTTAAAGAATTATTTAAATCATTCCCTCCTAACAAGAATGTGATATAAACTAACTATTTTACCAAGGTCCTTCTTGGTTCTATTCCATCTACCAAGAAGAGAACGTTTCACTAGAACCAACTTGATAGTCCAAACCATATGTGTGTCATGATATCTAAAAGAAGAGATAGAACATAATAACATATTCATGATACCTAGGGTTAAATATAAAAGTGTTTCTATCTCTCCTCTAAATCATAATCACCATGTCACAATATTAGAAAAATTGGCATGAATCCAACATCAACCTAACATGAACAACGTGTCAAAACACCAATTTATTTTGGATGCCATCCAGAGCACTGGGAAAAATAATTCCTTTAATGACTAGGTCACTCTATTATGAAGAGACCTGAAAATATTCTCCACATCAAAAGGCTCAGTGATCTCCCAAAATATCAATTTGTTCATTACATCATTTAACACTTGATGGGAACCACCTATTTGAATGCATAAAAACTCAACGCTTAAATAACAAGATGATACATCCTTAATACTCTCTATAGGTCATACAACCTATTAATTCAAGTATCGTATGGCCCATAAAAGATATTACACCAAGGGTATTTTTGCTTCATTAAACAATTAACCTAGATAGTGACGTAGAAGGCCTTCAAACAACAAGAAGGATGAAAGGGAAAAACAACCAGTGAAGTAGTCGATCATGCACGAGCAATGCCCAACATGATGAAATATAGAATTACATTATGATAATACCCACAAGGTAGTCCATTAAAAAATGAACACCTGTTTATATAATGGTACCATTAGGAAGCTAAATTTTTTAATAGAGACAACAACTCCTGAATGGTATCAAATCTCATAACTCATAGAATTCAGCAAGGATTTCAAGCACTCGGGGTGCTACCTAAAATGAGCTAGCCCATTAAGAAAGGAAAAACGTTTACTATATCAATATTTCATGAAAAAGAAAATTTAATTGGGCTCAAAAACATATTTTTATTCCATTTCTAAAAAGATTATTTCATACGGAAAATTCTCCTGATTTTGTTGAAAGGAAAATAAAATAGAAACTCAGACTACCCTTACACAATTAATTAAATGAAGTACACCACACCATTTTCTATTTTAAAAACAGCATATTTATTATAATTCAACCATTAAACAAATAATTTATTAATAACATTATACAATTCATACTAGGTATGTATTATTAAATTTTCTTCTTCACATTAAAAATGTATTAACATTCTTTCACATATTAAAAAATGTAACATCATAAATTCATTTTTAGATATAATATAATAGGAGACCAAATAGGGAATAATAAATACATCACGGGTTCCTCAAAAATCCTACCAATATTGTTTATTAAGTATACCATTTAAACACACCCAAATGTGTCATATCATATGATAAATTCCCCAACTAGCCATATTGCACCCACTTTGGCATTTTAGAAGTAAACCAATTCATTTAAGATTAAAAATAAACTTATTTTACATTTAAAACCTTTTCAAAATATATGATGTCCACACAAAAAATGGTTTGATAAAATCTTTTTCCACCACCTCAATCTATATGGCCCCCATACACCTTATATAATGATGTCGGGTAACCATTTAACAAAACCATTTTCATTTAAAACACAACATGCTCATATATAATGTTTATGTCATATAGGTTTACATCTATCACTCTATGAAGTTCTCATTCACATTACATGTTGGAATTTTGAACATATTAATCAAAAATAATTCAATTTTGTTTTTTATATTTATCAGCCTATAAATTTAAAAAATTACCAGTAGATATAGAGATAAATGATACCTCAATTACATGGGTTACCTTATCACTGATATAAGGTGCTTGAAAACAAAACTACTAAAAACAAAATCTCGTAATAATCACAACCATTTAATTCATCCAATAAACCCATTTTATAACATCATAACTAGCCATGTTAATAAAATATATTAAACATATAGAAGAATGAAATTAATGATAGAATAATGACATATAGACAAGGGATGCAATAAAAATAATGTGATGTGACATAAAATCAAGCAAGGCATGCTAACAAACTCTTAAACGTTGTAAAAAATAAGGAATGGAACTAAATAAGTTACATGGCGAATGACATGATTTCTAATATTAAAAGTGTATTTAATAACACTCAAGGAATATAGTCCTAATAGATGTCAAGATACAAATGAAAAAACATGTCTTGAAATATGCATGAAATGTGAATTTCAATGTTCATAATATAATGCATAAAATGATTCGACATTTATAAACTATGAAAAGTGTAAAATACACTAAATCCTATAAATCAATATGTATTGAAAATTAAACAAGACACAAGAGGTGAAATCATATCAACTATGATAACAATAAAATAATAATTAATCTCATTTTGAGATACATAGAATTTTCACCATGTGTGGGATGATCAATATCTTCCCATTTAACTTACCAAGAACCAACAACCTCTTAATATATTGTATACATGCAAAAAATAGTATCATAATGGTAATGAAATAACTTTTTATACCACGTTGTAACGTCCCATCCTGAATGACCACTATGACAGTATCCAGACTAGTGGGTCACATTAACTCAAGCACACATCCCTATTTTCAAGAGGATATCGACTAACATCAAGGTTGTAATGAAGGTCCATTAGAAAGACTATACACTATTTTTTGTGGAAGTATTAACATATAAAAGATAATATAGTGTAGAATAAAAAAAATTGTATACAATGGATGGACAACACCAATATTCAATAGTTTCCACATGTTCTAATGATGATACATAAACTAAAATGAAATCCATATTGTAGGAAGTGATACATTACAATAAAAAAAAGTAAAAATTAAAAAAATAAATCCACATAGGTGATCTCCACAGGAATATTGAGCGTTATCTCTGTATTGTTCTCCTAAAACGCATGTACTAGCAGAACCAAAAGATCAATAGACCATGGTTTTGGTAAATATAAGGTCTACATGGGTACCATAGTAAAATGGAAGCCCGAGAAGGGTGTGAGATATAAATCACAATTCATTCCCCTAGATTGTGTATAAAACTGAATCCAGTCCATGTCTAAAGTAAAGATGTTTTGGTGATTAGAATAAATAAACATTACTGAAATAAACAACAACCTGCCCACATAGGTAACTAAATGACACCTGGTGGCTCTACTTTGTTTATATCATGACTAGAATAAAATTCTTATCATGAACTATATATATAATAATCATTATATATATATATTAGTTATATATTTCATACACCTATTTGAACAAAGTTAGTGTGGATTTTTAATGGCCATATGCCTAGAATATTTGTTACTAGATGGTCTGGGTCACAACTGATTCATTCATAACTAGTCTTAATAATCCTATAAGCTTAAGAAAAAATGTAAATATCCTATATCAAAAAATTGATAGACACATCATTCTATAACACTCAGGATGGTGAGTGAGATCGCATGGGAACACTCTAATCATGGTACATGGTGCATAAACCCAAAACCCATATAGTGTTACTAGTGTGAGACGTCATACACATCACTCGATATAAGGTACTGTTATTCTTTAATGATCAATACAACTCTTACAATAATTTCATAGCCGATGTATAAGGAAAAATAATTTATAATATAAAACATGATGAAAACACTGTCATGAAACTTATATAAAAATCCCATACCAAGGAATGAACATATTTATAATGAAATCCATGATGAAAATCCTCTCATACATGACATTTAAATAAGTGATTATAATCATTGAAATTGAAATTTTATAAATTCATACAAGTTGGACTTATTTAATTCAAAAGAGGAAAAATCACAACGACCAATCCAATTTCCAAGTCAATATAACTATTCTATACAATAAAGGGATTTGTTCCATCCTAAACAATACCATTTAATATAATTAATTCATGTAATTTAATTATAAAAAATACAAAAATTAAATAAAAACTCACTAAAACCATTTAGAATGTAATCATTTCAATTTGGAAATTTGTATGTGGGAAATTTACTTTAAAGGTTAGGTTATGACAAATGCCTAAAAGCTGTATTTTTTTCCAATTAACAATTATATAAGGAGTGTAATTAATTTTATAACATTAAAAAACCCAATGTATCAATCATTTAAAATACATTTTTTAATATGGAGATGGAAAATCCATCTTTATTGAATTAAAAAGATAGAATAGCTTTTATTACTAGGAATGTGGGAACCCATTAAAAGACGATAAACATGACTTATACAATGTTCAAAAACGTCATACAAGTTCAAAATAAAAAAATGTCCAAACAATCACTATAAATCCTCATTAACCCTCACCAAACATTTCGTCAGTCAGATTATTCAAAACAATTTGTCACCCCCTTAACCATGAAGAATCAACATGCTGGTAGAACAACTAGGTATAACACCTCTCCATCCAAAAAATAATGTGGATGAAACCATTTACAGCATATATCAATAAATTATAAGGCATCTCATGATTTTAAATATGTAGTGTAAATTCTACATGGAACACCCAATGGGTGTTTATAAATTTTATCAACCACCTATTATTTTTTAAAAAAGGATAAAAGGTTATGTATTAGGGTGGGAATATCTATTTAGTATAAAAGAACTAATTATAAGGTGAATATTGAAAATGGATTGTGCAGATAACAACATCACTCTTCAAAAATGATGGATAACTGATGAAAATGTCATTGACCACCTACCTCATGATTAAAATGATCCACGCATCTAATTTATAGAATTGAATTTTTTTTTTCAGGATGGAAGAAATATCTGAAATATACATTCACCCTAAAAATAAGAAAATGAGCATGTACCTCGATAACATTTTTTTTGAGATATGGGGAAATGAATACCGATAAAAAATGAATCAATATCATACTGAGAGGAATCCATAAGAATGGATAACACTCGAATGAGACAACTGATATAGTTGATTTAGGAAAGCCTAATTAAGGATTCAGATTAGAAGAAAATTGGAGAGGAGAGCCACACATTAATTAGAAAGAGGAAAAAATATATAAAATAAAATATTATAACAATATAAAAATTTTAGTTAGATCACACTAAAAAACCAAGTTGCAAGGTTTGTCCTCACTTCATGGCCAAACCATGAACCAACCATGTGACATTCATTGCCTAAGTAATCACAACGCTTAGTTTTTCTAACATGGTTAGCCTAACCGTGCACCAACTGTGTGGGGAATACTACGAGGGTACTTCTTAAGTGGAACTACCCATGCATTCCTAGCTCATGTTCTGGGTAATATGTACGCAGCCTGTGTGGAGAACTTCTTATCCATTGATGTAGTCAGGAGATTTGTCGCAGAGGGACACATTGTTTTAGAAAAATATTTGGCCAAGTTCAAAGTATCCAAACCATTTATTTCCAGACCATGGGACTCCCAAAACAATACTAGACATTCATTCTACCTCTCAGACCATCAAACAATTCTAAAAATAGAACATTGAGGTGTTTTGACTATCATAATTCTATTTCAATGATCGGTTTTGAAAAAGGCCCATTATGTAAATTTAATTTTTTAAAATCCCTTGATTTTTTATCTAGATCATACTCATGTGTTGTACGATATATATTCATTATCACTATCCTTATTTTCTAACCTTCGTATAATCATATAAAAATTAATTGAATCCCTTCATGAGGCGGTCATCCACCATATACATGGAAGATAATATCATATCCCCCACAAAAAGGAACTTAAAATGTTATATTTGATATCAAAACTATATATGTATAAGTATATGAGACATATCAAATAAATTATTTATATATGAATTTATAAAAAATATTATTGGTAATGATGGAAAATAAACTTCATAAGTTTGTGAGGCGATAGTCTTCTATAGGAATGAATAAAAATTTCATACTGAATTTGATAGGATATGATATTTCTTAAGGTTATTAAATAAATATAATAAGATATTAGTATGTATGAGATCATTTTTTATCATATTATCATTATTGAACAATATTTTAAGGTTGTGGAAAAATAAAAAAAATATTTTAAGGAATTTCACCTTTTTGTAAACAACCACATTACAATTTTGCCTAACATATTCCTAGAATGGATTCATGTCCAGAAAAAAAATTATTGGATGATTGTATTCATTTTTATACCATTTTTTTATGTTCATTCCAAATCAAAAGGGTTTAAATGTTTTAATCACAAAGATGATGGGTGTCATTTTATTAGTGATGTTAGTGGAACTCTTGATATTTTTTAAACGAAAAATTCTACTCATGATTGAGTATTCAAAAATGAATAAAAAATTACTATTCTAAATAATTAGAAATTATATATCCAATATATGTCCCCCATAATTTTTTATTCAATTTTTAGGATAGTTTGACCCTTGAATTTTTAGTATAGTCCCTCAATAAACAAATTTTTACCTTAAACATGGTAATTATTATTGATTGATTATAAGATTTTTTTTGGAAATTTCATTAAACATTATTAGATAATATAAAGTATTTTTATAATAAACATGGATTCAATTTTTACAAATTAAACTCCCATAATGGGAAAATATAAATTTAAAAAAAATGTATACGCCAGAAGAATCACATGGTTTTCAGAAATTGTATTTTTTTTGAAAAAATATGATGTAATATTTACATTATGAAAAAAAATATTTATTATATGAGCATACATTAATATTTATTTAAGTATGAAATTTATAATTTATTTAAAACATTCATCGTTTATTATTATCACAATTAATTAAAATGGACTACCATTATGCATTTTAAACAAAATTCTTGAAAATAGAATTTCTACAACCAGAAACTAAAATATAGTTGAATTGAATATAAAGGAGATGAAAAATTTTTGTGGATAATATATGAATAAATAAATATTTTTAGGTAAATAACATTCAATACAAAATTGTAAATTTAAATGAATTAATTTTTTGAAAATGAAGGACTTTTTTAAAAAATATTTACATCAAAACATTCATTGAAAATTTAGTATTCTAAAAAATATACAAAAATTTCACCCAATGTGTAATTTGAACTTTTTATTTAAAAAATTATATTTATTTTATAAAAAACCTCTTAAAATTTTCAATATTTAATTATGATAATTTTTAGAAAAATCAATAAAAGCAATTTTAAAGTGATCTTATTTTTGAAGAATAAATAAATTTACTAATTTTTCTTTTGATTTGTTACTAATCATATACCAATAATTTTTATCCATTATGGAATATATATATATATACATATTTATCATAATGTCACTAATACTATTTATACCCACCAAATTAAAACCTATATAATAACATTTATATATATCATTTGTCATTTAGGCTCAGTGTTGTGTTCCGAATATTCTAACAAACATAATATTATTTTCTAAAATCCAATGTTATTATAAAAATAATTAGAAATAAAACATACTATTTAAAGTGGATTATTAAGAATAAATTTATCCATGATACTAGAAATTTAAAATGATATAATAGATGATATTAAATGAACATATATACCTCACTATCAATTCATTATATCTTCAATGGTAGTGATTTTGACCATTTTTTATTGGAAATAAATAACGAGTTCTTACCTTTGATGGATTCAACATTCCACTATAGACATCAAATAGATTTTAAGATCTAATTTATCTAAATGGTGTGCTACAAAACTCTCTTTGTAAAATGTACAATTGATATTTCGATATAGTTTTAAAAATGTGGGAGTAATCTATAGTCAGATACCTAACTAAAATGATGTGTAACAACCCTGTATTATATAATGGGATAAAATAAATTATATTAATATTATAATGAATATTTCTTAAAACATTATATAGAATATAAATCGTTTTTGAATCACATTAATTTATTCAAAAAAATGTTGAAACTCTTTTTAAATTTACGTATAGTTCAAACATCGTAATAAGAAATATTGTTTGAATAGTGGATTGAGAATAACACTGGTGGAATATGTTGAATGGTATCCTATATAAATATATCACGAAAAACAACATTGTTTAAATCATCGTGATCAAATATCCACCCCCATCTGGTGACTGTGACGATATCATGGACTATTATTTCATGCATATTTTAAATTTCTTATTGTACACGATATAATATGACATGAAATGAATGAATGTCTTAAAGAATTTATTTCAGGTGGAATATTGATGAAGAAATTCACTAAATAAAAAATTAAAGATGAAATGTTTATGATTTATTGTTTGTTTTGATTTTTAGAATCATGACTATAAGATGTATATACCAAAAATTGAGGGTTTCACTCATTATGAAAAATTATATAGTATAATATTTTTATTTCAGTTTTTCACAGTCTATCAGTTTTATTATAATACATAACTATATAATTAGGATTTTTTAATCATCTATTATTATTCAAAAATACCCTGTGTCAAAAATTGGTATCCAGATATTAAATGGTTTTAATTCATATTAACTTTACGTTGGATATAATTAATAATATTTTTTCATATGATGAAATTTCCAAGAGGCCAATACCATATGAAGAATGAAAATATTTTGTGATAATATTCATTTAAATATGTTTCCTAACATAGGTATTATTTTATAATTTATTAAGTAGTAACCATTATAAAAATATAATGAGGGATATCCATTGACAATAGTCGGTTTTAGAATTAATATGACCCAAGATAAATCACCATCTACTCTCTCTATTCTTCATTTTTTTCAATATGATATAATATCAGATTATTGAATAAAAAAGATCACATCGCAAATTTATAGGTTATTTAGTCAGCCTGTGGTTACTATATTGTTTGAGAACCGTATTAGTGAAACCTATGCAATCTTCATTAGTAAACTATTATTTATGATTTCTGTTAAAACAAAAATTGTTAGAAAAATATATGTTATTAATTTAATACTATATTTTAGTATTACATTCCATTGGGATCTTGGGTGTAATTGTTTTAGTGTTTTCAATATATTATAATTGGTATATTTCATTCATAAAAATGCACCATAACATTGTGTTTCGAAAATTAATAAAAAATATAAAAAAATATAATATGGGGTGAAATAAAATTATAAAATTAATACATCCCCATGAAAATTAAATAATATTATTGAATTATAAAAATATTAGAAAAATATTTTCATGAAAATAATTTATATTATAGAAGGACTTGAAGATATATATTCCATTTCTTGTGTTATGTGGTGTGTGTGAAAAAATATTATATCACCTATTATGAAACTCTTTTTCACTATTTAATTTAAAAAATAAATTCTAGGGGATCTACAAAAATAATTTGATATGAATCTTCGATTAACTGAATGATCAAAATAAATATTAAATACAATATAAACTCAAAAAACTGAAATGAAGAAGAATTTATATATATATATGTTCTATAAGGTAAATGTGAAGAAAAAATATTTGACTATCCCAATTTTTTTTCTAAAATCAGATGGAGTGGAAAAAAATTAGGGAAAATGAATGATATAAAACTCAATTCTTGTTTTGAAAGCTCTTGAGTCCCAAAAAGGAAGGAATTATTTGGTAACTGATTGTGTCTGTTCATCTGACTGATAGGTGATACAGAAATTTTGAATACGATAGAATATAACAATAGATTTTTTACTACCTTTATCGAATACATCAATTTTTAAATAAATTTGTTAATATATTTAATATTAAAAATAAAAAATTAAAATAAAATAATATTTTATTTAATAGTGGTATTAGAAAACTATTTTAGTGCCATCCAAAAATTTGATGGTGCTTATTAATTTTCTCTAGAAAAAAAAATTCACGATAAATTTTTTTTTGAAATATTTATCATTATGTTAAAAAACAACCACTTCTAGTCTCTTCTAGATTTCTCTTAGTGGGGTTCATTACAAATCACATGAAATTAATGCTAAATAGATCTGAGATAAGATTATAATGCATCTTTAATTTTTTTTAATTATGATATACATTTCTAATTAAGTGAGAGAATTATCCAATTAAATAATTCAATGGTACATTGTGTGTAAAAATATAAAAAATAGTAAAATGGTGTATGAAAAGCAGAAATTGATTGTGTATTCCATCCACTGTGCAATATGATATAATTTTTTCGCAGTTATATGGGACAATATAATTTCATTAAACTAATTTTAATCTTTAAAACGTTATAGTAATCATTTGTTTAACTAATATGGAAAATTTACGGTTGTTATTTACAATTCTAAGGTTGTGATATAATCAATTTTTTAATAAGTGATTTTAAGAAGATATTTTCTAGGTTGATAAAAATATTTATACTATTAATGATGGAGAGTAATAGAGAAATAATTATGAATAATATCTCATAAAATGTGTATCAGAACATGTGTTTTGTATTTTTAAAACAATTTTTTTGATATGTAATTAAACATGGTTGGCCCTATCATCCTATGATTTTGTTCATTAGGTTAGAGGTTATTGACTAGTAGCGCAGATCTACATTGTTATGTGGGGAGATAACCAATTTTATCAGAGTAGGGTATGGATGAAATTAATATATAAATACATCTAAATAGAATAATATATAGAGTATAAGTAAATAATCTTGATTATAAATAGAGATATTAAATTGAATAGTATCATAAACAAAAATGATTATTAAATGACTATACAGAAATAGGGAGCATGGATACAAAAATATAATATATACATAAGTTCCTAGAAGACCAAAAATATAATATCCAATGGTATCTAAAGTATTATATCTGTCTTATACCTTTATAATCTATCATATTATAGAAATAATTCATCCATAGTTGGTCACTTCCCTTTTAACCTAACAACATCCATGATGTATATCCATCTACCAAACATTTTCTTGAATAGGGTGTCAGTAAAACATAGTATTCCACCAAGAAATTTCATCTAATAATATTGAGATTTTTAATATAAAATGAATACTATGTTGAAATATTAAAATTAAAGAAACATTGTACAAAATAACCCATGATGGGATTGGTCTCCAAATTGAATACATATCCATCCATTCCTATATTGGCATAATCCCATATTCCACTAAGAATATTACATTATATATATATTATGGTAACCATGTTATAAAAAAAGGATTTCAGGCACACTAATAATCATATGGGTTCTACAATTTTTATGGATTTTAGGACATAAAAATTAAAGGTAATACAAAGGGGTGTACCTTGTTTCATTTTACCCTAATGGGTTCGACTAGATCCCTTGGAACATGACCTATGTAGCATCAGTGGTAGACTTTCTTGAAGCATAAACAGAGTTTCCAATGTTTTACAAAGTAATGATGCTGAATCAACGTAAATAATACATGTATTTATATTAAATGTTTGTAAATTAATTTAATTATCAATGTTATAGTGAAATATTCACATATATAATACCATTTGTGAACCCTAGTGTGGTGTCTCACTTCATGGTCTCAAAAAAGAATCAATTAAATATCTATGATCTTATATAAGGCATTTCATATCCGGACTAAAAGTTTCACCCAAGTCAAAACACACATTTAAAATGATTATAGTTCAAGAACATTTTAAATCATAATATAATACTAGTTTCCCCTAGATCTCATCTAAGTCATTCCAATAAAGTATCTAAATAAATCCAAAAGAATAATATTTGTTCTTTTGTCTTATATGTCCATCCAAGTCATTTCAAATCAGAATCAATGTATCTACCAAATTCAATATACCCTTTGGTCCCATCAATGAAATTCTAAATAAGAATCTCTGTATCACCAAAGAAATAATTTAATTAAAGATCAAGACATTGTGAATTACGCTTGATCATTCTATAAAATTTTCCTTAAGAACAATTCTATATAATTTTTATTATTATCCATGTATCACTTAGGGAAAATATATTTAATGATCCAAGGTATGTTAGTCATCATCACCACTTATAATTTTGTTATTTCATTAATTATAAATATAAAACTACAAAAATAACATACATTCAAGGGCCCAAGTGACCTACTTTTTCTATTCACATTTCATTGAATGTATTCCTATTTAATTATTTCATTAGAAATAGGAAAAACAATACACCTAAAAGGATAGATAAATAACATGTAGAGAAAGGTG
Organism: Viscum album; assembly: GCA_963277665.1. Taxonomy (NCBI): domain Eukaryota; kingdom Viridiplantae; phylum Streptophyta; class Magnoliopsida; order Santalales; family Viscaceae; genus Viscum; species Viscum album. The sequence goes on from OY728146.1 coordinate 1,468,747,374, forward strand.
TACAAATATAATTTTAACAATCATAGATGAATGGGTAGTTTGGGTTGATTTTATTAACCTCTAACCATCCATAAAGGTAAAATTATATTTACCTAGCCTTAAAAATTAAAAACATGTGAGTACAAAGTTAAAAATCTATTAAATTAAATTGGATGATATTTTATGTTTTTATGCTTTATAGAATCAATCCATAAGTAATAAATAAAATAAATATAAACTTAAAAGTGATTTTATTTATTATTATTCATTTACCCCTTAACAAAAACTGATTGTAATAATGCATGATTTAATTTTTTGGAAAATCCCCAATAATTTCAACATGGCTTATTCAATTACATTACCAATAAATAAACCATGAATGAATTTTCTAAATTCAGGATGAACATAAAATGATCATTAAGGTAAGTAAAAAATAATAATTAAATTATACTAATGAAAGAAATGATATACAATAAAAATTACATTTAATTGGGAGAAATAATTTCAATTATTTTAAAAAATAATTTATTTTTTTCTTATGTAAAAATTGGATATCCAAGAAAACTAAAATGAAATAATAAAAAATTCATTTAAGTGCATTGGAACATCATCTCATATAACCCATATCAAACTATTATAGAAACCATAAAATATATAATAAACATATGTCCAATATACAATATAATTATTTAGTGAACATAATCACTACCCAATACATTGGACCACTATCAAGGTGATGCAATCACATAACATATAAATTGATCACCTTATTCTACCAGTGTGGGAAAATCATATATAATTTCCATGAACCACAAAATGAATGAAACATTTTATTCTTTCACTATTTATCATGAATATTATGAAAACTTATCATAAACATGTATAAAAATAACATTCAGATATCAAAATACCATTTTGTTTTAAAATCCGTTTTTAAATGAAAATTATAAAACCAAATAAAAATTGGGTTTTTCATTTATTTAAACATATATTCTTACTAGATAAGCTATAAATAAAATTAAAATAATGGAAATGGGATATTTAATTTATGTTATATAAATTAAATATAGAACACTTCATGTTTCTTTTTTCAAAATTATTTATATAAATCACATAAAAATTCATTTTCAAAAAATATAATATAAATTAAAATAAAAATTCTAAACATTTTTTCCCATATAAAAAATTTAAAAAATGAGTTAAAAAAATGGACAAGAATTATAGAAATATTTTATTGGAAAACATTATAAGATGTCTTATTCGGAAGAAAAAACCTCTATCACTTTGGAAATATTAAATTAGTATGCCCCATGAAAAAAATTAAAAATATTGAAAACCATGAAAATTGGTAAATTAAATATACAATATGTTAAAGTAGTTTTATATACATATCATATATTAAGAATGATTTATAAAATTAAATTATTCCTCAATAAAAATACTTCAGATGAAGTCAATTACATTGAGTCTAACATTTCGAATGTGTCTTTATCATCATGAATAATTAAATTTTATTTATTATTTACTTTAATGGGAAATTTTATCAATTTTATTATTAATTTATTTCAAATATTACCAAATTTTATACATTTTATTTCTGAATTTGGTTTATGTCGGATTTTTTTGACCATTTTCGATTTATGCGTGAAAATATTCATTAGTATATTGGATATGATCCATGATGTTATCATATTGACATATAAATAATAATAATCAAGACATAATTAGAATATTTATACATCAATTAAGCATCTAATTATAATAAAGAATGTTTTTTTTGAAATTACGTTTGTTATGATATTGGAGACAGTAAGCTATATGTATGCATGAGTAACGTTTTCATTTCACACCATCAGTATGGTAGGGAAACCAGTAATATTTTACCATTAATAAATATTAAATATATAATATAAACAATATTATTTAGCAAAATAAACATATATTTATCATCAATGTGTTGTGGTAATAAAAAGAGAGCCATATTGCTTTGTGAAGGCAGACATCCACACGTTCATAAACAACATGTTCATTTCTCAGGGAATGAAGATTCCTGAAATAAAATGATATATTATATTTTAAAAATAAAAAATAAGTAATTAAAATAATAATTACTTTATTAATATCACAAATTTTTTTTTATTTACCCTTACTACCATCCAGATAAATCATTAGTCATTAATGAATCCCATCACTTCATCTGGATTTTGTCATCCATACACAAGTTTGTAACATCATAATATATCTTATGAAATGAAATTTAAAAAATTAATATATTATATAATGACTCTATATGAATTATTATGTTATAAATATCATATTTGTAGTTTTTATCCACCATTAGACCCATCCTTGAGTGGTGGTAATAGAAAAATGAATGACTTCAGTTCGTGATGTGATTGTTCACCATGCAAATGAATGGTGATTGTGCAACCCAATTGATGGATGTGAAGACGGTTTTCGGTAATTAAATTATTATAAATACAGCTAAATATTGTTAACATACCAATTTTATTATATCATCATGGTAAAAAACGAATTTATGGTGGTAGAGAGAGAAATAATATAAAAACACTTGTTGAAGAATGTTACATATTATTTGAGTATCCTCGTTAGGGTTCCACAAAAGAACTACAGGTAAAATTTATGTAAAAATTAAGGCTTATAGTATTATAAGATGAAATTTTAGAAGTTATTTTGGTATTTATCTTCTAAAAACTAGTTTTAATATTTGAATAAAATAGGATAGTAATTGTCCATTAATATGCGAGGTGTGTGTCATATTGTAGTGGCTTAAAAAGAATTAAGAATAACATCATTTTTATCATTGAAAATTCATCCAAAATGGGATATTACCAGACTAGTGGATATAAAGATGAAAAATGACCATAATATTGGTTTTGGAAAAGTTTAGAGTTTATTTTTTAACCTTAACTTCCTAGATTGACCCCTGGTAAATCCATTTTTCCCATAACTATAGTTTTTAATTTTAAATGATTTCAATATTTTATTTGGTCCAAATTTATGATAAAATTATTATAAATTAGAGATTATTATTGTTCCAGATATGGAATATATTTTTTTTAAATTAAATTCAATAATTTGTATAATATTAATTTAAAATTAATCTCGCATACATGATGAGAAACAATGTCTTTATAGAAAATTTTTTAATATGTTTTCAGTGGTTTTATATATAAATTTAATATGAAATATATTACAATTACCTAAATTTTTTTAATATATATTAAATTGAAATAATTTTACATTAAAACTAGTTCAAAATACAATTTTTCATAATTAATAATTTAAATGAAAATTAAAATTTTAATTAAAATTCATAATTTTTCATTGTACATCAACAAATAAATCCCTTAATAAAAATATCAAAATCTAAACACAATATAATAATGATATGATGAATAAAAAATAATTTTTTTACAAATTATTTTTATGTTGTAAAACCATATTTCAATATATGTGTGAAGAAATCGGCTAAAGCACCGTTTGAAACAAATCAGCTATTTTAGGAAATAAATTATTCCATAAAAATTATTCTAATATAATATAAAATAAATAGATTAAAATAATTTTCATAATTTATCTAATACTATTTTTTCCATGTAATTTAATTTAAATTATATAATGTTATATTATATTATAGTTCTTTTACACTTGGTTATTCATGTTCTCAAATATATCGACGAGATTAAATATAATAATCATACTTCAAGGTTTTCTTCATTTATATTTTCTGTATAAAATGTGCTATCTAATAAAACATTATTTTCATAAAATATTTATGGAATATATTTAAATTCAGTTTCATTTATTAGTCATCAAATTTATGAGATATTAATTTTGGTGGATGCATGGGGATTGTTTGTTTTTTGGCATAACGACACCTGATATGAACAACATAATATTTAAGAAAAAGTAAAAACCACCTACTTCATGATGGTATATGAATAATTATAAACTACTGGAAACATATATGAATTATAATGAGGTAATTTGTAAGATATATAAAAATTCCATAAGGATAGGTAATATATAAGATTATATAAATATTAAACCAATAAATGGGAATAAAATTAAGAAAATAATAAAGCGGATTGTTAGACGTATAGAGGACGATCCAACAAGTATAATGATATTTGAATTATATATCAAATTAATAATATCAATCCAATACCATTGGATGTAGGAATGTGATCTTGGATTGAAATTATCAGCAAAATGAGAAATTTGGTGAAGAGATATAATCTTTAGGGGTAAAATAAATGAAAAATAGAATTTAAACCATTTTCTATATGGATGAAGTTATGGTCACCTACATAGAATAACTGTGTAAAATTATTTCAAACCTTATATAAAAATTAATACTTACTCTCAGCTCTAGGCATATTGTTAACCAAATAAAACATAGCTTCTGTGGAGGTACATTCCAAAAAACCAACCTCTTCGCATGGCTAGACATGTGGTCATGAGAAACCATGTCATGGTAAGAACTATATAATTGTGAATTTTCACCACCATGATTCATCTAGTTCACGATTTTAATAAATATGTGACACCATATATGGGCCAAATGTTTGAGTTACATAGTTAACACTAACTATAGGTAAATAGTTTCCTTAACTATATCTTCAAGAACTGGGTCTACGGGCCCTGAACCAATATTGAACACTCTCATAAACTCCATAACCTATTTCGACACATCATTTTTAAATGAATAATGGTATAAATATATATATATAATAATTTTAATCAAATTTGAAATATTATTATCTTAGAATCTCCCCTCCTAAGAAAAAAGCTCCCACAGTTCCCATTGCGAGTGTGGTTTTGAAATAGTTTGATATTTGTGAAAAAAATTAGACTAATTTTTTTCAATATACATTTTTCTTTAATATAAATTCTGTGTTTAGATTATGAAAAACTTTTTTTACCTTAGGTTACACATTATACTATGCTGAGTTTTATTATATGAAGCATTGAAGTTATCTTTCATTACACACAACATCATGTTGAAATAAAATGTGACATACAATGAATATATTACTATTTTAAATGATAGGTATCGAAATAAAATTGAAATGGCGTGAAAAAATTCGAATAAAAATTTTATTAAAACACCTGTTTTACATATTTATTACTAATTAATTCAATATGAATTAATAATTTACATTAAAAAATATAATACATTTTGAAATAATTGAAATCAATTTCTAAAAAAATATTTTTATGCATATAAATGTGTTGTACCTCAATAAATTAAATGAATAATATATTTTGAATTATTTTAATTTATTTTGTATATTATATATTTTATTAAATTTTTATTATATGTATTCTGTGTTTTCTATATAAGTAATTATAATATGCCCAATTTGATGTTTAAAACAATATTATCCAATAGAAATGAGTTTAGTTTTATTTGGTTCACTAGAATTAAAATTAATTTTTACCCAATTTAAAAAATTTATTTGAAAAAATAAAATTAATTTTTTCAATACGTATAAAAAATTCATATTACTAAAAAATATTAGGATTTTTTCTGAAAACATTCATTATTTGTTTACTAATCAAAAATATTGAATAGTAATTGAAAACTACAAATTCATTTTATTTATATATATCGATATTTTATATTTTAAACTATATTTGATGTAAAATTACATGAATTATAGATCCATTAACCCGTATTTGGACATTTTAATCAATTTACTATTTATATTTGAAATAAAAAAATATGAAATCATGATCATTTTATATTTATAAACCATCTTCATCGTCACATAATGAATTTTTGTTTTAAATTAAAATTTTCCAATTATTTGAATGAAATTGTTAAAAAATTATTTTATATACATAATAATAATAATATATATTATCTGTTAGGTTTTTATTAATTCCAATCCACTATGTTTGGTGAAATTAGTAAAAATTAATTGCCACAATTATGGATAAAACGAGGTTTTGGGTATTATATTTTCTTGTGTTAAAATTAAAACTCTGCACAGAAAGGATTTTTTTCATATATTTTATTTAATATTTATAATACGTATGAATATATAATCTAATGAATCTAATTTTAGTTATATCATTAATTTAAAATTTACCTTATTAAATATAAAGATTCAATTTTTTGTTGTACGGAAAACTAAATGGCTAAAATTGAGTAAACATAAAAAAATGAAATAACATATGAAAAAAAGAGTATTTTGTTTTTTATTTATTATATGAACAATAATATCCCAAATCCATTATTAGTATACTTTATTGGCACATAAGATAATGGTGAATTCCCAATAGTGAATAATTTTGGGTATTAACCATAATACCAACCCTTTTTAATTATAAATGTGAACTCACTCCACACACTCAATTACACCTCTCAATATATTTTTGTAAACCAAAGACAACCCAAATAAACTCAAAATATACATCTTCTCACCCAATAAGGCTTATTTTGTTTCATAAATCCATCTTAAGATGGATTTCAAACAAATCTAAAGAGGATACAAGAAAAAGATGTATCTTTTTTCAACATGCCTTTTTATTTTACTTAAACCTCCACCTACATCAGTTATGAATAAAAAATGACTATATAAAAACATCATAATAATCCATTTACTGATACATTTTTTATTTATGTTAATTACATGAAATTCTCTCAACTTCCATCAACTGGTTACAAAATCATCTTTTATGTGCATGAAGGACTACCTCATCATGATGAAATGTCATTCATTTTTCCATTAAAAACTATAACGGTTGGGTATGATGATTTTTATAAAGTATATAAAATAATTTTAAAGAATATTTATTTATGTTTAGTCATTGTACCATATTTCAATTTTTTCCCAGCATTTCATAGGTGTTATAATAATTTAATTCATGTGTACATCGGACTACTATCCCGTGTAACGCCAGGATTATATTTTCCATCATTATTTATATGGAAGGTAATAAGTAAACATTTAATGAGTAAAAATGAAATATATATATATTGTTGATTCCAAATGATTTTTATGGGTGATATATTACTTACCATTCTTATATTTCATCATCCAAGAAAATGGAAACAACGTTCAAGGGTATGTACGGGCTGTTGTCACCATGAATGGTGTGGACCATTTTATTACTATAATATTAATCGACAACTACAAATAAATATATAATGAATATATTTTATATTTTAATTAAATTCTATATATTTTTTATATATCTATATTAAATGTAAAAATATCAAAATACCAAAAGAGAACCTTAATGAAAATAGAGCAGTTTTTACAAAAAAGATAATTTTCAATAGGATCTTGTAATAAAAGAAAAATAAAATTTCATAAGTATATAATATATTAGATGATAAATATTATTATTTTTATCTAATATATTTATAATTAACATCCATTTATTATATATTAGGTTATAATGTGTCAAAATGATTTTAGGGCTCTAGGTTAGAGGATTTATTGTCTCTCTTTTATTTCTTAGAGACATATAAAAAGTCACTAATTCTGTCATCACTATGGTGTATATAATGCCAAATTGATATGTTTTATCATGAATACAATTATTTAACTTAGAGTTTATGTTTCATTTGATTTGAATCATTAATTTGGATTATTATTCAAAAGAGTACTAAAAATGTAAGATATTTTGACTCAATTTTACATCTTTGAGACGTACAATGTGTTATGCACCTATATTCTCTAAAAAAGAATTTATACAACCCATTTGACATGAAATATCATGAATTAGTTTATACTAATGATATTATATATTACATTTAATGATATTACTTCATGGTTATTATGATTCAATTTTAACAAAATGGAAACGATTCTTTGTTACAATATCAGCATTTATAGGGATTGTTTATGATTAAGCTTCCGATGGTAAAATATTATGTTCAATAACTCATGAAAATAATAAAAGTTACTTTACTCAATTTATATTTTGGAATAAATTTTTCCTTTCATTTTCTTCACTTTATCTACATAATAAATCAATATAATTTTTTATGTAAATTTTTTTCGATTGAATTAAATCTTCATCAAAAAACATGCTTTATAAATATATTTTAAAAAATTTGTTTTCAAAAATTACTTTTTTCAAATTGGAAATGATAATTTTCAAAAACATGGATTCAATTTTTTATTTCAAAAATTCTTCTCTATGCCATACATTTTATTTTAAATGAATTTTATTTAATTTTTTTTTTCAATAAATTATTTTCTAATAAAAAATATTTTTCTCAAGAAACGTTTTTGATGATCTTTAAAACCAATTTTACATCTAATATGGAATATTTTAATGTTAACTAAGATTTACTATGTTTTTGAAATTAGGATAACATTATTATTACTATTTTGAATGGTTAATTATGGCATGATATTTATGAAGTGTATTTCACGTCTACAGGTTATACAACAATTGAATAATTATGAAATCATTTTCTTTTTCGAAAGTTATTATGCAATAAAATGATGAAATGATTATGAAACCTTCCACGTTTCTATAAATTATTATCTGATGAATGTTTTATTAAAACCATTTCATCTCTTGGGTTTGTATATTTTATGTTTCTCTGATCTTGTCTCTCATATATGTATGATTTTTACTATGTGATTGGTGGAAAAAATATCCCCCTAAAATATATTGTGTAAATATTTATATTAAATGTTATGAGAAATGGAAAACAAGTCAATGGGATTGATATTATAAGGGAAATAATTGTGTGAGGATACTCTATGGGAATTATGTGTGTCCTGATTTAATATGGCAATCATGTATATCCTGATTTATTATCTTAATGGTCTTTGTAGTTAATCTTGACACATAAAAAGTTTTTCATGTTTTCTGAGGGTGGAAAACTTTTTTGTCCATCACAAAATAATTATTTTATTAAATATAATGTAAATAAATTAATTAGTTATCATAAAAAATGGTTTAAAATGTATATTAAAATATTTATTAACCATAATAATGGCTTGATGACCATCCCTTAAGGTTTTAAAGAAAAATTAAAACATGTTATCCACAAGGTGATAAAGCAACATATAATAAATGATGTATTAATTTTTTGAATAAAAAAAGAAAATATGAAGTTTCTTTGTTGATATTCCATTAACATAATATAATTATCCTATATTTTTTATACTAAGGTTATCACGACTCATTGAATAATGGGAGGAGAGGAGAGGGTATGAAAAAAATTGATATTAAAAAAGGAATGATTTAAGATTTTACCTCTTCAGTATCTTCTCCTTGGGAAACTCGTTATGAGACTTGGGTTTGGTATTTTATTGATACCATCAACTCTTGGACAATGGTAAGGGGAATAGGAAGGTAATTGGGAATAATTTAAACAATGTAAAAGTCTTATATTGTGTGAGGAGAAAAGGTTTTAGGCGTAGTATTTATAGGGGAGGAGAAGATACTTTTTTGAATTTTTTGTTCATTATTTGATTATTTTTCCTTAATAATAACAATAGTTTTTTTTCTTATTGTAAAGTATTATAAATAAGAAATTTTTGTTCAAATTAATTGAATCTTACAACAATTATAAAATAAAAAACCATTTATTTCACTCAACATGTAGAATATCGTAAATAATAATATTTTAATATTTACAAAAAATATCATTTATTATTGAAGAATACAAAAAATCAGATTATAAATTTTTAAAAATTATGATTTCAATAATAAAATCCATTTTATAAAAAATCATGATATATTTAATTTTTAATTATTATCATCACTCATTCAAAAAATAACAATTTTAGTATTATAACCGGTTTTATGAAACTTTGAGAAATTAATTAAGGTCTCATAGAATTAACATATAATTAAAAAAAATTATGAATCTATTTTATGAAAATAAATTTTTTTAAATAATTTAATAAATTATAAAATTTTTTATAAGCATTTCTACTTCACAAAATTCCAACAATTAATTTAACATTTTTTAATAAATTTATTTACTTATTATAATATATAATTATTTCCTATTTTCATTTATAGGATATAATAATTTTATTTTTAATTTCATAAGTAAGTTCACTATTCTCTAGTTGAGATTACGATCCTTAATGGTCATATTACAATTCGAAAAATCAGGATACTATTCCATGTGTATAGGTTCTTTAATTTCTATGAATAAAACATATTTCATTTCACATTTATGAGAGTTATTTTTTATTGGGTTTTATTTGTTATATATGTTCTTTATGAAACATAATTGTAATCAGTAAAAAATTTCAATGATAAAACATTATATTTTATACATCATTGATGGTAGAATGATTTAAATACGGAGTGAATATGTATCACTAAAATGGATTTAATAAGAATATTTCCCATGTTGAATTAAATGATGTTGTATGATTAATAGTTATGTTTATTGTTATTAAGAGAATAAAAATTAAATACCAATGGATAAAAGTTACAAGGCATAATACATTGAATATATGTTATTGGTTTATGCACAAAGTTGAATGATTGATGTGTTTATTCATAGGAATTCACAAATAAGGACATATATATGTTTATTTCAGTTTAATTGATGATTTTAAACTTCGAAATAATATTTTTAATGATGTTGATGACCTCAGAAATTAATTTAATAAAAAGGTGATATTCATTGAAAATAAATTATTAAGGGAAATATAACCCTTAATATAATACGGAGGATGAGAAAATTGTGTTTAGTATTAATAAAGATATTATTATAATGTATATAGATAATTGTATAGTGATTATTACCATTTGATTGATTAATTATTTTTTAAAAGGTGGTTTATATTATCTTTAATTATGTTTAAAATATTATTTTATATATAGATTAGCTTTAAAATCATATTTTATTTATTGACTAATGGAACACGTATGTATTCAAAAGGATTTTTTATAAATTCAGATTATTACCATTTTTAAGAGTATAATGATTATCGTATACTCATATTTGGTATGTGGAAATTAAGATCCACTTCATGTTGTTTGAGTGATTCATGGTAAGGTCATATTGGAAATTTGGTGACCTTCTAACATGTAATATTTTTGTCCGTTAGAAGGTTCATAACAATAACCACTAATGAAATAGTTTTTTTAAATTTTTTTGGGATTTTAATGATTAATTTGTTAATTTACCATAATGAAATTAATGCATAACTTGTGATAGTCTTTTTTTATAGTAACTAGAGTTATATGGAAGGACTGATTATCCTTTTATAAACCATTTTTAGTTAATAAAAAATGCATCTCTTAGAGTATGAGATGATGTTTTCATCAATCAAAACATAACCAAAGGGAAAATGTTTTCATATCAAATAGAAAGTTATCATATTTGCACATTTTTTTAGGTTCTCATCTAGATGGTAAATGAATTACTCAACATCATGAATAGTTTCATGATAACAAAATGATGTCTTAGTAAATTAATATATGATTATTCAAATTGTCACTTAAATCATTATTCATTTACGGTTTTTTGATAAACAACTCTATATCAAAAAATTTAATGTAAAAAATGATCTCAATAATTATTTATTCTTTCTTCCATGTCATCATATTCACATAAAATATATGTTCTCAAATCAAGAAACCTAGTTATGAGATACATTATTTTACATGTATTTTTTCAAAATCAGTTCTTTATAGAATTTTAATTATTTAGTTTTTCAATGTGTGCTTTTATGATGTAATTTAATAATTTTTTATTTTAATAATTAAAAAAAATAATGTTCATAATTTTTTATTTGATGTATAACGTAATAACCTTATTTTTTATGATTTTTTTTAAAAATAATTTTTATATTTTTATATTTTTTATTTCCCACAAATATGATTTCATCTTATGTTACACTGATTTTATCTTTTTTGCATTAAAAAAGTTTATTTTGCGTCATATGTATCATTGAGATTAGCATGTTTTACCTGCAACATAAAGATTAAAATTAATGTGACATAGCATTAAAATAATAATATTTTAAATGATAGTTTTCACATTGAAATTATAAATAAAGGTAAAAATAGTATAAAATAAATTGTAAAAATATATTCTTTACATATGTATATATAATAAAATATTTTATGATCAATTAAGTAGAAATGAATATATAATTATTTTGAAAATTAAGGAAATCTATTTATGAAAATATATTTTTATACACATAAATATGCATTACATTAATAAATAGAAAATTAACATTTAGAGAATTATTTTAATTAAATATATATTTTATATAATCAGTAATCTTTTGAATATTAATCTTATTTTTTTCAAGAGAATTGATAATAATATATATAATATTACATTTTAAACTATAATTTCTAATGGAAAAAAGTTCAGTCTTCGTTATAAAAAATATTATAAATTTAAATTTCAAAAAATTTATAAAATTCAATTCAAATAAAATTATTTGTTTATATTTTAATATTAAAATTATATTAGGATAAAATTTTCGTATTTTTCTATTATGTTTAAATTTATTATGATTATCGGAAAATGGTGAATTTTAATTGATTTTTTTGTATTGTTTATTTAATAAGGAAGATAATGTTTTAATTTTTGTTAAATAGTAAATTTATTTCAATTATATATCCATTAATATAATTTTGGACATTGTGAATAATTCCATATTGAAATGGGATACAAAATAATTGTACACATTTAAACATTTTTTCATTAAAACTCTAATTCCTCATTTATCTATAAGAATAGTTTTAAAATAAAATTTTCCACTTATGTGAATGGAATTTCAAAAATATTATTTAATATTTTTAATAAGAATTATCTATACTAAATAATATTTTTAATTTTTTTACCTTAATTATTACTTAATACATATAAAATTAAATAATATAATTAAGGATAAAAGGGGTTTGTATGTTACATTCAATTTTGTTAAAAAATATATTCCACACACATTGGAATTTTATTAAATGAATTTTGATTAATATTTAGAATGAGTGGGGATAAATTATATAATACAATTAATTTATGATTTATTTATAATGGTTAAATTACCATGGTAAATAAAAATATACAATTTCCAATAGAAAAAGAAAACAAATACGGTAATATTCATTAAAAAAGATTACAAAATAACCCAAAAATATATTTAGATTTCATGTTTTACTTTTTAATCGACCAAATAACACATCCTCTTAAATATTAATCTTGCTTTTTATAACATGAGGCAATAGGTATCTCCCAAAATAGAATAATTTAGTGTATTTACAAATAATGTAACCCGCTTCAAAATTAAAAGAGAACTCACCCCACCCACCCCCACTTATTCACACATCCCATGAAATTTGGATTGACTGAAACATACCTAAATCATTAAATAACATATATAAAATAAAACATTATCCATTTTTTGTATAAATTAATACTAAAATGGATTTCATGAAATCTTGAGGAGGAAACCTAAAGAAGATAAAATGTTCTACAATAATAACTTTTATTTTATTTCTTCCTCTACCTCAATAAATTATTATTAATCATTTTTTATGTAATAACATTAGTATCATCCATAAAATGTGATATTTTTTAAGGTAATCTCTTACAAAAACTTACAATTCAACCAATTGGGTTTTGAAATCAACGTTTATGTGTATAACGATCATATGCCTCTTGAACCAATTTCATTCATTTTTTCATTACCACCTCTCATGATTGGGTATGATCATGTATATATATTATTTTTAACATATTTATACCTTTTTAGTGTTATATAATATATAACATTAATTAATTTGTATTAAATAATAGATAAGATAATGTCGCTCTCTTGTATGGCTGACTGACACCTTGTTATGTGATGTGATTCATTTTTCACTAATGCTTTAAATGGAAGGTAACATGGATATAGTTGAAATATATATATGATAATATATATATATTAAATATATAAAATTAAATTTATTTTTTACGGGTGATATATTATAAAACTTTATTATATTTTTTCTTTCGACAAAATTGATACAAGGTTCATGCACACATACGACTTAACATATCCTTTAATGGTGTAGTACAATTTTTATATATAACATTAATGGATTAATAATAATACATATGTTGTGAATAGATATTATTTTTATATCATGATTAATATTTTTTATATGTTGTAACCATGATCAATGTAAAAATATTAAGAATTGAAAAACAAAACATTCATTATTAACAAATAATTTATTACCTGAAACATATTTTTCACAAGGAATTTTCAATGAAAAGATAATATTTTTTTCTAAAATAAAGCATATGTGGAATTATAAATTTTATTTTTTTAAATATAAGTATAATAAAAGTATATATATTATATGTGAGTTTTGAATGTTTTTGATGTAAGTCATGACTTATGGTAAGGGTATTTTTAATATCTCTTCTATCTCTATTTAATATATGCATATTCACCACTCATATAATTTGAGATATTCATATAGTACTACAATGACATGTTTTATCATGAATTCAATTATTTTCATTATCATTGGTGTTTCATTTTATTTTATTCTTTACTGGATATTATGTTTCATAAGATTACTATAGTGGTAAGATATGTTTTCCTCAATTTTCGTTCTTCGATATTTAAATTTTGTTAGGATCCTATATTCATTAATTTTTTTGATATATGTCTCCTTGGATATATAATATCTTGAACATATTTATTCTTATGATATTCAAAGATCCATTTTATGTTATTCTTTCATGAAGATTGTGATTCAATGTTACCAAAAAGGATATGTTTTTATGTTACTATTTAATTATTTATCCGAATTCTTTATGATTATGTTTTCAATGGTAATATAATATGATACATAAATCATGAAACTCTTTAATTTTGTTATACTATAGTTTTTTTATAAGAATACATGTCATACCTTAATTTTCTTCTATTTTTAAACATTTTAATTTAGAATAATTCTTTTATGGAGAATATTCTTTTTGGTAAAAAAATTAATTTCATCCAAAACCATGTTTAAAATAATAAAATAGTGTTTTTTCAAATAAGAAATTGTACATTCATTGGGAAATTTTTTAAATGATTTTACAAAATTCTTTTATAACCTTTCATTTTTATTTACAATGAAATTTATTTTTGAAATGGTTTATTTCCGAAGTAAAGGATTTTAAAATAAAAGTTTTCTTCGTAAAGAATATTTTTAAATGATATTCCAAAATATTTATCCATCTATTACGACATGCGTTGATGTTACCAGTGCATTACTAGGGATATGAACCATATATGGAATTAAAATTCATTTTTTTATTTTTTCAATCTGATAACATTTTTATGAATCATGTTTCTCTTCCACAGGTTATGCCATGATTCCATTATTATGAGACATGATTATTTTTCATGGATTATTATGCGATTAATAGATAAAAGAAATAAAAAAACTATTACATTTATATAGGTTATTATATGATGAAATTTTCATGGATCCCATTTCATTTTATATTTTTGGATATGATGAATGTTTTATGATCTCCTTTAACACATATGTGATATTTTTATTATATAATGGGTGGGAACAATATATCCATTGAATACATTCAGAAATGAATTATAAATCCTAATATAAGAGTGGGAAACAAGTGGATAGGCTCTAACCAATATAGAAAATAGGTGTGTCCTAGTCCACTAAGTGAAACATGTTTATCCTGATCCACTATGTCAATCATGTGTTTCTTAATCAACTATGTTGATGATATTGGTACTTAACATTGAAATATGAAATATATTTAAGTATTTATAATGATTGGGTCATTTATGACATGATCATGTGCCTCTTGATTTATTTATTATGAATTGTCACACATAGGGACCATGTTTTTAGAATTGGTAATGTCTTATACCATGACTCAAGTTTATGATTTATGAAAATATGTGTATGATCTACATAAGTTATTTTCATAATCATAAACCCTTAGGATTATCATGTTCTTTAATATAACCATTTGTTGATAACTCTTATTATAATAATTAAAAATAATCTAACCACACCAATTATTATGTCTCATTTATCTATCTAATAAAAAATAATATGATTGGGTATGCCTAATAGGAATATAATGTGAGAATATATTTGCTGAAGATGTTGAATATCACTAACAAAATTAGATGATTGTTTACTTAGCATGAAATTAACTAAACATTTACAGTTCCATGGAATGTGATTATATAATGTAATTACTATTTATATAAAAAATATAATATCTATATAAGGAAGTCATGGGTCATAATTTGTTGGTCATTATCCCATAATAATTGTGGCCACTAAGAACATATATATCATTCTCACACCAAGTTCTGATCGCATAAATGGTCATTTTGAAAAAACACGTGTACTATTGCTATTGTCCTTCCTAAGATATCATTTATGTAATGGTAATTTATTATAACTATATACTCCTCAAAAAAAGAATAATCATCCAAATCAACTACCTCAAAATAATATTCATTATATGGGTTGGAATAACAATGGAGTAGGTGAGAAACATCGAAGTTCACATGCACACCCTAGTGCCTCTACATTAGATCCCTATAATAGGATATTATCTTAACATTCTTTATGATCATCAATTTCCTAATGAAACTAGATTCTAGATTCCCTTGTCTCTAATTATATCTATGGACCATCCTTGGGAAAATGAAGAAAAAAACCGGATCTCCCACATGAAACACCCGAGGTAGGAAAGGTTTATTGGTATAATAATTATTCCCAGAATAAGTGGGTTTCTTATGTCTCTTCATCATCTATTCCATCATTATTTTCTCCTAGATGATATTTTTTATGTATTCTTATCTCCCCTACCACAAACTAATATTGAATTGATCATAACTATCCAATATATAGTGCATTGTAGGGTTCTATTTGAATATTCACATATTAGATGAAATCTCAAAAAGGGGTTAATATTTTTCCATATAACATCAAATATCAAGGAAACATTCTCAAAACATGTAATATAATACATATATAGCACACTCAGAATAACCATTAATCTATGTCTGGAATTTTGTACTCATAAAAAACAGTGTAAATAATACCTTCTTCAAACACTTCTGTAACCGCAAAAAGGACTAAGATACCATATATGACATGACGACATGTTGAAACATGTCGTGGATTATAATTTCTCTTATTTATAATATGTAAATATTTTTGTCTGACATGTTCATCTAAATAGTTAGGAAATAAGATACCTTCATCAAATTTTAAAACATAATCCATATAACATCGTCTCCTTGGGGTGACTGTGGTTACCTCTAAATTAATTAAATAGTAAATAAATACCATTTCTTCTCTGAAATAATTAAGGAAATTAAAAGACTTATTGGAATCTACAGTTTATTCATCTCCTATTAACAATTGGAACACTAAATAAAAAACATGATATCATATTTTTATTTCATGGAAACAAATAGTGGAAGTATAAATTATGATACATCATTGAATACTTGGGATTCAATACTAATTGAAATCATTGGGAATACTATATCAATTCATCTCACATGTTTTAGGTACCCATAATAACCATTTAATTTTAAGGATATAATCACAATAAATAACCCAATGAGGTAGTTCTTACTCACCTAAATTTTTATCCCTTAAGGCCAATCCATTAGGATTATAAATCATTCCCAACATTAGTCTCTCATGAAGAGCATAAGTCAATACTATGGTCATATTTATAACATAACCATCAAAATTATTAAATTTTAGATGCATGTTCAAAGAATATTCATCATCATTTATTCATTACAAGATTCTTAAACCACATAATTTTGTATTTTTCAGCTCAAATCACTTGCAATATAATTTCCCATTATAAATGTATAACCAAAATCTTATCATTATTGGTGTTTAATTCTACCATAGTTTCAACAACTAAAATTTTTTCTCAATTGAATCAGTACATGTAAATGTAGAATCATTATTTTTCATGTTTTTATGGTGTTATTAAATGTGAGAAAATTACATGGTAAACTGATTATAGTAACCATCTATAACTACCAATATGTATATATCAAAAACAATATTAGGATACTCCAAATAAATTTTGGATCTCAACTTATCTTGATCTATAGATATAACTAATTAATTTTATGATTTAACCCATGCATGTAACATTTTCATCCTAGAATTTTTTATTAGAGAGATTGGTATATAACTCATGCTCTTTTAGAGTAAATATTATAATTTTAGGGTGTCTACAATGATCTTGTTGAATTTGAAAACAAACAATGATATAATCCACAAAAAACTGTAGTAAATGAGTGTAATTACTAGTGGAAAACAATATTCATAAAGTCCATAAATATTTATTGGATGTCAGTGAGACTAAAAAAAATTAAAAAACTCTTTAAATGGCCATATCAAATTTAAAATTTTATACATGGTATATTTAGGGCCTAACTCAGACCTATCGATCATGTTCATGTAATACAAAAATATCATGAGGGTTCTATCCACCTTCTTGGTTAAAATCATGGTTGAACCCCAATAAAATGTAATAGGTCATATAAAACATTTATTTTGATGTCCTCCAACTAACTCTTGACTATTTGAATCTTAATAAGAGTCATTCTTTATTGAGTAATGTGTAAAATATCATCTCTTAGAAAAATAACAAAACATAACTCTACCACGGTCTATCCTGAGATAGGTGAAAAATTCCTTGGGAAAAAATCTATTAAGTAGTTCAAAATAAGATGAAACAACCTTTCATGATCCTTGATCATTCAGACATGGTATAATAAATTAATTCGACATTCCACCTAGGCCAAGATTATTAGGTACATAAGAACTAGGAAAGATATCTCATTCAACATTGTAATTATAGCTACCACCCTTGTGTGATGATTATGACACCCTCTATGGATAAAAATCATTATGGGGTTGACAAAGAACAAACCATTAAATCTTGAATATTTTTCCTAAGTCTGCAATGATAAATAATAAAGGAAAATCACAAGGTAGTGTTCTTGAATTTTTTTACAATGTATGATCTTACTAAAAAAATATTAGAAAGTGTTTCCACTCCAAATGAACTATGTTATGATCCCAACACCATCCATGAAGTTCAATGATATTCAATAATGAAAATAATCTAATTTAAAAAATACTAATGTGGAGTCTACTAAAATCATACCTTTTTTAGTAGACAAATCAAATTTCTGCTCCTCATGTGTAGGCTATAAAGAAATTCCCTATCCTGAAACATTTTTGGATTTATATCATGACATACCAAATAAAATATTCTATGTTAGAATTGAATATCATATGTTTGGATCCCTCATCCAAATTCACATTTATAGCACGTATGGATTGTAGTACTCTATATTTTGGCCTGGAAGAAGCTGTAGATTCATCTCTTATTGGAATATTTTCTGCAGGTCCTCTCCCACTAGGACTAGGCTGAAAGGTATGAAAAAATATATAATGAGTTAATTCTCTACTGTAGAATTTCAACTAAACTAGGTAATTTTATTACTAAGACATTATTCCCTCTTGCCTTCCACAAGGGTTCCACACCACATAATTGCTTGTTAGAATATTACTCTAACAAAATCTTAATGAGGATACAAAATATGACTTTTATATCCAATAGATAATGAAATTTCATGTCATAGTTATTATTCAAGGTTCCATGTAACATCATCGTTATTCATGTTCTCTCATACCTATTGGCATGGTTAACTATATAAGAGAGTGAATCATTTCAGATGATATTCATCAGATATGGGATGGAATAATTGGGACTATCTTCGAAGTGTCACCATATATATATACTTGAAAACCTACATATGATAGTAAAATATTTTAAAGATAATTCAAGGGAGTAAAATTGTGTATAATAGACCTAGTTTCCTATACAATGTTAACATGATCCCTAGCACTATTATCACAAATTGTTCCAAAAAGAAGTAATCAGAGAAGATGCTCTGTAATCCCCTACAAAAATTGGTTTTTATCAATTAAAAAATAATATTCATCCCTTATTAGAATAATTTTTATAATTATATGATCATAATTCTTCCTAAAAAATGGAAGAATTTTATATCTTCAATATGATTTTATCACAACTACATTGGAAAAAAATTTACCAAACAAGTTCTTATTTCAATATGGAGCTCATACATGGCCACTACAACCAACATTATAATCACAAAATATGAATTTCGGGGTTATAACTATTAATTGATGTTCCATTATAGAAGTGGTAGATGATGGATTTTTGAATCAACTCATATAAATATTTCTTTTGTGTAACATCTTGTTACGTACACTCTATAAATTTCAGGGATATTTAGTTATAAGGAATCTGTGTAAGGATTTTCAATTTCTAAGAAACAATTTCATTTGTTTTTTCTGTGTTCGATATGAATTTATATAAATAGATTATATAAATAGGAAGACTATAGATTCAAATTTAGATTATCAATGGATACCATATTTTGGAAAATTGAGTTTATTCAAAACATTATGATTGAGATATTTAATTTTGTAGAAAGACATGCCTTTCAGTGTGGTTTAAAATTGGGGATACCAAATGTTTGATATTATGACATCCATAAATCATTAAGATAAAGATTTTATATATTTTTTTAAATAATATTCATTTTAATCATTAAATCTTTTCTACGTTCCACATTGTCTTGTTTTTTAGAAACAAAATATTATTTTACACTATGTATTTTAAGGAATATATATTTTAATAATCATTAGAAAAATTGATATTTTTCTGGTATTTTGTTTCCAATATAGAATCCTTGATATCATCTGATATATTTTTATATAAAATAATTATTTTGATGTCTGGTTTTTTAGTTATACTATGTTTTTAAACTAAAATTAACCCCCTATTATTGCAATTATTTTACTCTTGAATCCTAAAATTACATGTGTACAAATACAATATAGTTAACATGGTGTGGACTCCACATCACACAGTTTGTAGGGTATGATCTTTCATTCATATTTTTTCATATTAGTAATCTAATGTACATTTTTAAGTATCTGGAATGTGCCCCGACACACAAGGAGTTTGGGGTCACATGCCCACCTATTCATGTACTATAGGTAAATGATGATTTGTTCTCCAAGTGTAAAACGACATGTGATATTACACACATGGCCTAAAATAATTCATGTCATCTTAGTAATGTAATCCTTGTATATGATAATTCAGGATGCTGAGGGTCACACGACATATCATAAAATCACACAACATGTGATATAAAATTAAATTCATAAGTCTTATCTTTCACACAGAGGTAACTACATGGATTTAATTTCCATGAACTACATTCATGTTGTAACATCCCGGGTAAATAAAAAATATGAAATTTACATATTTATTAATATTTGTGAATAAAATGTTTATATAACTATAAAGGGAGTTCTATTTTTTATGGCTTACCCAATATGCAACAACGAGTTTCTATGAAATATTACGTTGCACACTAATAATATAATAATATTATTTTAAATGGTAGTTAACGCATTGTCATTATAATGGTGTGAATGAATATAAATATATAAAAAATTATTATATATTTTTGTTAAATATTTTTACATTTATCCTATAAAAGTAAGAGGCTTAAAATATGAAAAGAATTCGATTTAAAGCATAAATATTCTAATATTTTTTAAAAGGATAATTAACCGCCATTTTATGGCGAACCCTTTTTAAATCAACATTTGATAATTTTATATGTTATATTTGAAAAAATAAATTTATTTCTTTAGAATCATCACATCAAAATTTACTTTGTGTAATTCTTTGTTATTTTTCTAATAAAGTACATTCTTTATGAATAGTAAAAAAGTTGTATTTAAATTCGAAACCTCATTCTAATATTATTTATTTATATGGGTAGATTATCATTTGAAACTAGTTTAATTTTTAGTTGAAATATATTTTTACCATTTAATGCTATGGTGGTCATTGGTATTAATTTTACTTTGAAATTGGACATAAACAAGTGTCAATCATTTGATAGATATTGTTTCATAAAAAAATGCTATGTGTTTTGACATTGGGAATTATCTATAAAATTAATTTATTAAAATTATATATTTTGAATTTGAAAAAATGGACCTCATTTTTTAATTTGGAAAATCAAATTTGCTTTGGATAAATTTTTGGTATTTTTCTGAAAAATGTTCATTTTTAATGAATAGTGAATAATACAGCATTTTTATTCAAAACTGATTTTTCCTCTAATTTAATTATATAGTTAGATTTTCCTTTTAATTGGATTTAATATTTAATTGAATTATGTTTTTCTCACATAATTAAATGTTGTTCATTTGATGTAATTTTTTTTTAATTGGATTTAAAAACAAGTCAATCATTTGATAAATTCTACTTCATAAAAAAACCCATATTTGGTTTTGACAACGGGTATTATTTTTAAATAAATTACTGAAATTTATGTGTTTTGAATTTGGTAAAATGGATTCTATATTTGGAACCATAAATTCCAAATTATATAATTAAGACTCTTTTTTTGGACATTATAAATAGTAACGACGACAATTATCTTTAATTATCATGATTAATTTGTAATCGGGTAGTTAAAGGTAATAAAATAATATCATAAAAATACCAAATGACCCCAAATTGTAACCTAATTATATTGTTTCTATCATTTCCGACCATGGAATTCCTTGTTCCATCTTAGGGACCCCATGAAATCACTTTAGTGTGATAGTGACCTTTTATCATGTTATTTGTTTTAAAGAAAGAAAAATATAACCAAAGTATGTATCACCTAAGTAAAATAATTTTACTTTTGTTTACATAAATGTTCTCTAAGACTATAAATTGTCATTTGAAAGGTAAAAATATTTCCTAAATCATAGTATTTTTTTATAATTTTTATACATTAAATAAATTTATTTCTTTTTGACACCCTGATGATGCAGTGCATTTTGCTTTAAAAACGATTTAAATAAAATGATAAGATAAGGTAAAATATAAGACATAAACTTTTCGAAAACCCATTGTATGTGTGTATTTATAATACTTATCACCTTATAATTGAAATATAACATTTTGGGACCTCTAAAATCCGAAAATCATTTCATAATAAAGTAACATTTGATGACCTTCCAAGAGTACCCCTCCTCCCTCATATAAAAGACCCCCACCTCTACCCCATTACCCACACCACGCAAGCCCTTGTCTCATCCAACCACTGCTCATATTATCTCCCCACATCCCTCTATTACTTTTATAATCCTATCTTTGGGAAGAAGTCTTTTCAAGGAAGCCTTTGGATCAAATCAAAAAGAGTTACCCGATTTAAAGGTAATGTCTTCTCTTATGTTCTTTTCTTTTATTTTGCTTCTCCAAATCCCTAAAATATTTTTATTACTCTACTTTATAACAAAACCAGTATTTTAAATATACTATGATGTTTTTATGAGATTTATTAGAGCTACACTTACACACACCTCCATCTAATGGGTGAAGAACATACTATTTCTGTAGATGGTGAACTACTGTCTCACGAAACGATGATTGTTCAATTATCTCCTGCCGAATCCCATGGTGGCCATTATTATGGAACTGTATTTATAAATGATATATATTATTTTAATTTTTTCTTTATTCTTCTTTTTTCCATTTATAGAAATCCTTTACGGTTTCCATTATGTGTAAACATGATAATTTCATTTGAGGACGTGCGGACTACCGCCCCCTTAAAGTGATATGACTCATTCATAACATATGTGGTATGTATAAAGGATAGGTTTAATGAGATTATATATGATAAAATAATGGAATTATAATTCTACTATGTATAATTATGTTTTAATTCCATTAAATATGAATTATAAATGGAAGTAGCATTGATGCGTACGTACGGCTTACCGTCTCTATGAACGGTGCATTTCATTTCTTACCACTAAATATTATGTACTATTATAAAAACATGTATATGCCTGATATATATGATATATATGATATCCAAATCATGAATATCATTATGTATATAATGAACCTTTTACCACATGAACAACATGTATATATAAGAATTCTATTTTTGACATAACTACCAAATATCGACAAAAAGAACATTATTAACTTAAATGATTACATAATTCTTATAACCTGAAAATAAGTGATATAAAAGGAATAATAAACTTGAAAAAGGATCTTACTCAAGTATAAATTTACTTTAGTTTATTATTCAAGTGATTAAATAATGATCGAGTCCAGTCGGACATGAGGCAAGGGATCCGACCACTCTCTTTCTTTTGAAGTACTATCTTTTATGTCATTTATTTTATGATCCATGTTATTATGTTGGAGGATTTTATTTTATATTACCCATAATTTAATTTTTATTTTAATATGATGAGAGACCCCCTCTTACTCTCATCAATTAATTTTAAGAATTTTTCAGTGGCGTCGTTAGGCTGCCGAATTTTTGTAAGGAGATTTCTTATCTCACTTTTAATTCTGTGAGACTTCCATTATTTGCAACTTATTTGTTTCATGTGGTTTATTGTGTACATCCATTTCATATATATTATCATGATTCTAATTATATTCAAGTTATTATGTGATTCATTTGGTGTTTATTATCTTTTTTTATTCATACGACTTGATTGATTACAAAGAGGAAAGGGTTTTTTTAACCCAATTATTATTCCCATGAGATTCATGATACATTTTACACTATTTCATTTTCTGTGGTGTATGTACTAACAATTATTGTATTATATGTGTAATATAATTTAATTTATGGGTATTTACATCTACATTTTATGACCGTTCATTCATGGGGTGTATGTTTCGAATGTTACCCAAATCGGTAAGGGAACCTTTTACGCTCTTCTTTTTAAAATAATTTTTTTGTTTGGTATTTTAATTTACATATTCTTATGTTTGGATATATTCTTATATACCATTATTGTTTTAAATGTTATGTTCATGTGATTAGATTCCCTTTTAATCTCTCATCATCTCATTTTTTTAAGTTTAACGTGATGCCGTTAGGATATAGATTTTTTTGAAAGGGAAATTTTAAATCCAATTTCAATTATTTGAGTTAAACCTCTAGTTATTGATTATTTCGTGCTATGAATATGTGTGGATGACCTCTGATTTTTTTACACTTAAAATCCACTTTTATTGGGTTTTTTTATATTTTTCACACATAATTACGTAATTGAGTTATCCTTAATCTCATGATACCATCTTTGTAAGGGACTTCGTCTCAATCTCCTTTAATTGAGGCATATTTTGTTTTATACACAAGTTTCTTTTATAGGGTGTATAAACCCCTTTGAATTTTACTTTTATTAAAAATTAATCATTCCTCTATGAAGTATTTTACTAAATGACAAAAATTATGTTTTTTTAACGTACGCGGTGACAACAACCTTTCAACCGCCACGAGCATTATTTTATCATTGGCTTCCTCAACAAGTAGAAATGTTTTAAAAGAAAATAAATAACATATAATCTTTTACGTATTTTGGTATTGAAAATGTTTTTCATAAAGGATTCGTTTATTTCAATATATTTAAATTATATATTGTGATTGAAATGTTAAAATGTTATCATTCTTTTATATTGGTTTTATGTTTTTATGTGTTATGATTTCATTATGGTACTTGGACATTTGATGGGTGGTTACGTGATAAACCCAATGATGGGTGGTGCCGTGAAAACCAAGATAGATGGTTACCTTATAACCTCCAATGCATTGGGTACGGAAGTCGGCCGTATGTATATTCCATTTAGTGAAATGCATGGAAGTCGACTGTTTGGTTATTCTATTTATGTATGTTTGTGTTCCAATTTACCTTTATATGTTTTGTGTTCTGTATATGGGTGATCTTTTTGTTAAAAAATTTTAAATAGTGATATTTTATTCAGTGAAAAGTATTTTCTACCTCAAAAAGTTGAAAAGTATTACTTATATTAATGTATTCATGGTTTACTTGTTGTTTTGAAAAACCTAATAGTTTCCTTCATTGTGTAATCCTTATTGACCTTTTTATGCTCATGCAAAGATTTTGAAATGTTTTTCACACGACATAAAGTGGAATATGGTAAAGGATGGGATCAAGGAAAGTCATGACGTCTAAAACATGGATCTGGACATGAATTTTTTTTATCAATATTTTTAATTTTATGATTAAAAAATGGAATCTATGTAGAAGTGTTTACTTTGTAACTTTTGTGATATAATAGTTATGACCTAATTCTCAAAAAATAAAAACCTAAAAATATCCTCAATGTGAATTATTCATTTATTTCAAGATTAATTTATGTTTTAAGGCCGAGTCCTTATAGTTGTTATCAAAGGTCGGTTTAGATAAATTTAGGGGTTAGGGAGTTATCTGGGTGTAGGTAAAGGATCCCATATAACCAAGAGGGTTATTAACATGTGGAAACTTCTGGAGGGTTATGGTAAAGTAGTTTGATTGGATAAAAAACCCTAAACAATATAGGATGATGGATTAGATTAATAAAAAATATTTTATGTTATCTATAAAGGATTGTTTTTATTATTATAATTTTTTGTTTCACGTTTATGTGTTGATTCATTTCGGTAGATTAAGGATCAATTTTGAAGATGTATGGAAAGAGATCATGCACAACATTCATATCCCTCCCCGATGATTTGATCATCACTATTATGGGAAAAGCCTATTTAAATGATTTTGACAGATTCTTGATTATTCAAATCACCTCCAAGAAATTGTTTGAGCTATCCAACAACTAATCTTTTCTAAAATAATTTTATGGGTCAGGGTATCTTTTTTATATGATTTCAAGATCTCAAGTTTTCCATTTTTATAGAAAATTTAAATTAAATAAGTGGAGTGAACGTTTACTTTTTGAAAGTATGACAATATACCGAAAGAGAAAGAGAACATCCTGAAGATCATGGTATCTGGAGTCATGCTATGATTTATTTTTCCTAGCCTCAAATAATGAAGCATCATTGGATTGATATTTATAATTAATGAGTATATTTGATCTATAAGAATGTATTATTAATAAATAAGGTGGAAATTCATATTTAATAGATCATGAAGAACGTTGAATGTGTCAGAAGTCGACATATAAGGGATTCAGGAGTTATGGTAGATTTTAGGATGGTGAAATTCTTAAAAGTATTAAGGCTCATTTGATGATTTGATTATATTAGGAGGTTTTTTATAATAACCCTCATGATTGATATATAAAAATATTATTCAAGGAATAATTATCTTTTTTTATGGATATAGTTATAAAGATCCATTTGGGTTTATATGATCCTTGAATTTGAGGCAATTACGAGTTAATACATTTTGGGATGCAAAACAAAAGTTATTATATAACCGTTGTTGTTAAAATATGTTATTGTTATTTATGTTGAAGTAAACTCTTTTTGGGAATGTTATAAAATTATATAATTTTTGAAAAGGGACAACACGAAGACCCTATGACAACCCGTCGTATCAGATGAACCTGCGAGAATCAAACCCACAACTAAAGTGCGAATGATATTTATTGACTCCCACTAAACTACGTGATGTCCCTAATTATTAAGACAAATTATTTTTAGTTAGATGATTATATGAATCAAGAATAAGTTGATTTTGGGTTATCTAAGGAAATGATTAACGTATCATGGAGAATATATGATTAGGTTAATTACTTTTCAATATGAGACATTAAGAGTAATCTATGTTATTTGAAGATTAATGTTTAGATTTATCTTGGAATACTATGTGATTACATCCTTCAAGTATTTGGGTTTCAATCTTATTTTGGTTTATTTTGAATAATTTTAAGGGAAATTTTGTATTGAATGGTATTTGTTGAACTTTGGGATTTGTTGGACAAATTTTGGAGATTAAGAGTAGCTTTTATTTTTATAAAGGATTATCCTTTTGGGGATTATATAATCTCATACTAACCAATTTTGGTTTTGGTTATGGTCTAAAGATGTGGGAAATATATAGCTCTCTTCTTTAGATTAGGTTATTCTCTCTAAGTTGATTATAACACTCTTAATGTGAACAAGTCATCCTAATTACTCCTCTTTTGGAGAAAATATGAGTTTGTGTTAGAAATGAAGTAAGAGATGAAAGTATACATGACAAGTAAGTATGATTAATTATGTTTTTGTTAAGCTCATAAATAAATTCTTCAATGAATATTAACTTAAAACAAAAATGTTGTCTATAAAATTTTCCTACAGGAGAATCAAAGACTGTTTAACCCATCACATGTTTTTGATTATTTGGGGGCTAACTTTCTTCTGATCATGTTTTCTATAACTATCCATCAGAACATGACCCATTTTTTTCTATTCTATATCCATGTTTTCATACATGTAATCATATTATTGGTTAACTCGGGTGACCTTTGTACACCTCTTTCATTCTTTTAATGTGATAGTTTTACTAACACTTTTTCATATGTTGTACTTTTAATAAAGTTTCAAAGCCCAATTTTAAAATTGCGAGGATGCAATTCCCAAAAGGGGGGAAGGATGTAACATCCCAGGTAAATAAAGAATATGAAATTTCTATATTTATTATTCTTTGTGAATTAAATGTTAATATTACTATAAATTGAATGGTATGTTCAATGACATACCCAATACGCAACAACGAGTTTTATTGAAATCTTACGTTGCATACTAATAATATTATAATATTATTTTAAATGGTAGTTAATTCATAGACATTGTAATGGCAGGAATGAAAAGAAATAACCAAAAAATTATTATATATGTTCGTTATATATTTTTACATTTATCTAATAAAAGATAGAGGCTTAAAATAAAAAAAATAATTCGATTTTAAGCATAAATATTTTAATATTCTTTAAAAGGACGATTAACCGCATTTTCATGGAGAACCATTTTTAAATCCACTTTTTGACAATTTTATATGTTATATTTTACAAAATAAAATCCTTATTTAGAATCGGGACATCAAAATTTACTTTGTGTGAATTTTTGTTATTTTTCTGATAAATTACAGTTTTTTATGAATAGTGAAGAATGTTGTATTTTAATTCAAAACCACCTTTTAATATAATTTATTTATGTGGTTAGATTTTTTTTATTAGGTTTAAATATTAGAAGAAATAAATTTTTACCATTAAATCTAATGGTGGGCATTGAAATGAATTTCACTTTGAAATTGTACATAAACTAGTGTCAATCTTTTAATAGATATTGTTTCATAAAAAAACGCTATTTGGTTTGACTGTGGGAATTAATTATAACATTAATTAATGAAACTTTTATGTTTTGAATTTTGTAAATTAGAATAATTTTTTATTTTGTAATATCAAATTTACTTTGGATTAATTTTTGGTATTTTTATGAAAAATGATAAATTTTAATGAATAGTGAAAAATACAGCATTTTACTTCAAAAATGCTTTTTCGTCTATTTTAATTATATAGTAAGATTATCCTTTTAATTGGTCTTAAAGTTTAATTTAAATATTTTTTATTATCTTAATGAAATGTTGTTCATTCTATGTTATTCCACTTTTCAATTGGATGTAAAAACAAGTCAATCTTATGATAAATTTTACTTCTTAAAAAAACTTGTCTTTGGTTTTGACAACATGAATTATTTTTAAATTAATTAAAGAAGTTTCTATGTTTGGGATTTGGTAAAATGGATTCCATATTTGAAATAATAAGGTCCTAATTATGTAATTAATAGTCTTTTGTTTTTGGAAATTATGAATAGTAATGACATCAATTATCTTTAATTATCGTGATTAATTAGTAATCGGAAAGTTAAGGGTAATAAAATAATTTCATAAAAATACAAAATCACCCAAATATGTGTCCTAATTCTATTGGTGCTGTCATGGATGACCATGTTATTCCTTGTGCTAACTTAGGGACAACATGGAATCACATTAGTTTGATGGTGACCATTTATCATATTATTTTTTTAAGAAAAGAAAATGTAACCAATGTATGTATTACCTAAGTAAAAAAAATTAATTTTGTTTACATAAATGATCACATAGAATATAAATAGACATTGGAAAGATTAATTTATTTCCTACATCATGTTAATTGTTTTATAAATTTTAGACATTAAATAAATAAATTTATTTATGACACCATGATGATGCAGTGATTACCTCTTTAATGAATGATTTAAATAAAATAAAAAGCTAAAGTAAAATTTAAGACTACAACTTGTCGAAAACATATTCGATGTGTGTATTTTGAAATATTATCACCTTATCTTAGAAATATATCACTGTGGGACCTTTAAAATCCGAAAAGAATTTCATAATAAAGTATCATTTCATGACCTTCCAAGAGAGCCCCTCCTCCCTCTTATAAAAGGTCCCCAACTCTACCCCATTACCCACACCTCTAAAGACCTTAGATTCTCCAAACTCTGCTAATATTATCTCTCCACATCCCCCTTTTACTACTAGAATCCTCACTTTGGGCAGATGTCTTTCCAAGGAAGCATTTGGCTCAAATCAAAAAGAGTTATCTGATTTAATGGTAATGTATTCTCTTGTGTTATTTTGTTTTATTTTACTTCCCCAAAACCCTAAAATCTTTTCATTCCATTATTTTGTAACAATATTAGAATCAGAAATATACTAGGATGTTGTTATGAGAAGGATTTGAGCTACACTTGCACAAACCTCCATCTAATAGGTGAAGAACATACAGTTTTTTTGGACGGCAAACTACTGCCTCACGAAACGATGATTGTTCAATTATCTTCTACCACCTCTCATGGTGGCCACTATGATGGAAATTTATTTATATATGATTTTTTTTATGTTTTCATTATGCTTATGTTTTTTTATTTATAAGAATCCTTTATGGATTCCTTTATGTGTAAACATGCTAATTTCATTTGAGAAAGTGCGGACTACCACCCCCTCAAAGTGATTTGACTCATTCATACCATATGTGGTAAATATAAAGGATATTTTTAATGATATTATATATTATAAAATACAGGAATTATAATATTACTATGTATAATTATGTTTTAATTCCATTAAATATGAAATTGAAATGGAAGTAGCGTTCATTCGTACGTATGACTTACCGTCTCATGAATGATGCATTTCATTTCTTACCTCTAAATGTTATGTACTATTACAAATAGAAGTATATGCTGGATATATATGATATATATGACATCCAAATAATGAATATTATTGTTTATATAATGAACCTTTTACAACATGAACAACAAGTAATTATAAGAAGTCCATTTTTGATTTATGTACCAAATATCGACAAAATGAACATTATTAACTTAAATGATTACATAATGTTTATAACATGGAAATAAGTGATCTAAAAGGAATAATAAACTTGAAAAAGGTTCTAAATAATGTATAAGTTAAATTTATATTATTATCCAGGAGATTAAAGAATGATCTAGTCAAGTCTGACACGAGATAAGGTATCTGATCTCTCTCTTTCTTTTCAAGTACTCTCTTTTATGTCATTTCTTTTATGATACATGTTCTTATGTTGGAGGAGGTTATTTTATATTCAACATACTTTAATTTTTATTTTAATATGTTGAGATACCCCCTATTACTCTCGTCAATTCATTTTATGAATTTTTAAGTTGTGTCGTTAGGCTTCCGAATTTTCGGAAGGGGATTTCTTATCTCATATTTAATTATTTGAGATTTCCATTGTTCACCACATATTTATTTCATGTGATGTATTATGTACTTAAATTTTATATATATTATCACTATTATTTTTATATTCATGGTATTATGTGATTCATTTGGTGTTTATTATCTTTTGGTCATACGACCTGATTGATTACAACGAGGTAAGTGGTTTTTATCTCACTATTTATTCCCTGAGATTCATGCTAGAATTTCCACTATTTACTTTTTTGTGGTGTATGTACTTCCCATGATTATATAATTTGTGTAATATACTTTAATTTAGGGGTATTTACATCTCCATTGTATGACCCTTCTTTCATGGCGTGTACGTTTAGAATTTTACCACAATCGGCAAGGGAACCATTCACCCTCCTCTTTTTAAGAGACTTATTTTTGATAGGTATTTTAATTTACATCTTATTATATTGGGATATGTTCATATATATCCTTATTGAGGTAAATGTTATGTCCAAGTGATGATATACCCTTTTTATCTCTCATCATATCATTTTCTGATGTTTAAACTGATGTTGTTAGGCTGTCAATTTGTTGCAAGGGAACTACATAATCCATTTTCAATACTTTGGGATAAACCTATTCTTCTTGATTATGTCATTCTATTAATATGTTTGGATGACCTCTGATTTTTTGACACTTAATATCCACTTATATAGGGTTAATTTATATTTTTCACACATAATTACGTAATTTATTTGTTCTTAATCTCAGGAAACCGTCTTTGTAAGGGAGTTCATCTCAATCTACTTTCATTGAGGTATATTTTGTTTTATACAGAATTTTCATTTATACGGTGTATAAAACCCTTTTAAATTTACTTTTATTCAAATGGAATCTTTCTTCTACGAAGTGTTTTACTAAACGACAAAATTTATGTTTTTTTAACGTATGCGGTGACAATGAAATTTCCGTCGCTGCGTGTATTATTTGATATTTGGATTCCACATCAAGTCATAATGTTTTAAAAGAAAATAAAAAACATATACTCTTTAACATATTTTGGTATTGAAAATGGTTTTGATAAAGGATTCATTTATTTAAATATATTTAAATGATATATTTTGATTGAAATGTTAAAATGTTATCATTCCATTATATTAGTTTTATGTGTTATGATTTTATTATGGTACATGGTCATTTGACAGGTGGTTATGTGATAAACCAAATTAAGGGTGGTGACGTGAAAACCAGGATGGGTGTTTACGTTATAACATCCAATGCATTGGGTATGGAAGTTGGCTGTATGGCTATTCCATTTAGTGACATTTGTGGAAGTTGACCATATAGTTATACCAATTAAGTATGTTTATGTTCCATGTTACCTTTATATGTTATGTGATCCTTATATGGGTAATATTTTGGTTACAAAAGGGTAAGTAGTGATCTTTTATTGTTTTTATAGTATTTATTACTTCATAAAGGTGAAAAGTATTACTTATGTTAAAGTATTCTTGGTTCAATTTTTGTTTTGATAAACTAATAGTTTCCTTATTTGTGTATTCCTTACTGAGCTTCTTATGCTCATCCAATGTTTTTGAAATGTTTTTCACATGACATAAAGTGGAATAGGGTCATGAATGGGATCACAGAATGTCTTGTTGTCTAATACATGGAACTATACATGACTTTTTTTATCAAGAGTTTTAATTTTATGATTAAAAATTAGAATATGTGTAGAAGTGTCTACTTTGTAACTTTTGAGAAGTAATATTTATGGCCTAATTCTCTAAAAATCAAAACCATAAATCATTATCAATGTGAATTATTCAATTAATTCAAGATTAAGTAATGTTTTAAGGCTAGGTCCTTATAGTTTGTATCAAAGGTTGGTTTAGAAAACTTTAAAGGTTAGTGTGTTATCTCAGTGTAGGTAAAGGATCCCATATAACCAAGAGGGTTATTAACTTGTGGAAACTTCTGGAGGGTTATGGTAAAATAGGTTTATTGGATAAAAAACTCCTAAACAATGGAGTTTGATGTATTAGAGTAATACAAAAGTTTTTATGTTATTTATAAAGGATTCTTTTTTATTATAATTTTTTGTTTCATGTTTACATGTTGATTCTTTTCGGCATATTAATGGTGAATTTTCAAGATGGAGGGAAATAGATCTTTCACAACTTTCTTATCCCTCCCTGCTGATTTGATCATAAATATTATGGGAAAAGCCTATTCAAATGATTTTGACAGCTTATTGAGTATTCAAATCACCTGTAAGAAAATTTTTGAGCTATTCAACACCTACTCTTTTCTAATACAATTTTATGGGTCATGGTATCTTTTTTATATGATTTAAATATCTCAAG
Organism: Viscum album; assembly: GCA_963277665.1. Classification (NCBI taxonomy): domain Eukaryota; kingdom Viridiplantae; phylum Streptophyta; class Magnoliopsida; order Santalales; family Viscaceae; genus Viscum; species Viscum album. The sequence continues at coordinate 1,468,781,375 of OY728146.1, forward strand.
TTTTCCATTTCTATAGGAATGTTTAATTAATGAAGTAAAGTGAACATTTACTTTTTGAAAGTGTGACAACATGCCGAAATAGAAAGAGAACTTCCTAAAGATCATGGTATCTGGAGTAAAGGTATGATTTATTTTCCCTAGCCTTAAATAATGATGCATCATTAGATTGATATTTACAAATAATGAGGATATTAGATCTGAAGGAAAGTTGTATTAAGTAATAAAGATGAAATTCATAGTTAATAGATCATAAAGAATGTTGAATGAGTGAGAAGTTGACATATAAGGGATTCAAGAGTTATGGTAGTTTTTAGGATGGTGAAATTCTTAAAAGTATTAAGTCTCTTTTGGTGATGGGATTACATTAGAAGAATTTTTATAGTAAACCTGATGATTGATATATAAAAATTTTATTCAAGGAATAATTATCTTTTTTATTATGGATATAGTTATAAAGAACCATTTGGATTTATATAATCCTTGAATTTGAGGCAATTACCAATTAATACATTTTGGGATTCCAAACGAAAATTATTATATAACCTTTGTGGTTAATATATGTTATGGTTATTTATGATGAATTTATCACTTTTTGGAAATGTTATAAAATTATATAATATTTGAAAAGGGACAACATGCAGACTGTGTGACAACCCGTCGCATCGGATGAAGCTGTGGGAATTGAACCCACAACCAAAGTGCGACTAGTATTTATTTACTACCACTGGACTACGTGAATTCCTTTTGTTAGTATGACAAATTATTTTTAGTAATATAATTATATTAATCAATAATAATTTTATATTTGGTTATTTATTGAAATGAATGACCTATCTTGGAGGATATGTGATTATGTTAATTACTTTTCAATATGAGACTTTAAGAGTAATTGTTGTTATTGGATGATAAATGTTAAAATATTTCATGGAATACTGTGATTAAATCCTTCAGATATTTGGGTTTCAATCATAATTTGGTTTATTCTGAAGAATTTTATGGGCAATTTTGTATTGAATGGTCTTTGTTGAACATTGGGTTTGGTTGGACTTATTTTAAAGATTAAGAGTAGCTTTTCTTTTTATAAAGGATTATCTATTCGGGGGTTATCTGATCTCGTAATAACAAATTTTGGTTTTGGATATGGTCTAAAAAAATTTGAAATATATAGATCTCTTGTTTTGGATTATGTGACTCTCTATAAGTTGATTATGGTGCTCTTAATGGGAACAAGTCGTCCTAAATACTCATCTTTTGGAGAAAATATGAGTTTTTTGTTATAAATCTAGTAAGAGATGAAAGTCTACATGAAAATTAAGTGTGTTTAATTATGTTTTAGTGAAGGTCATAAATAAATTCCTCAATGAAAAGTTACTTAAAACAAAAACATTTTTTGTTAACTTTTGCTACAGTGGAATCAAAGATTATTGAACCCATCAGATGTTTGTGATTTTCTAGGGGTTAACTTTCTATTAATCCTGTTTTCTATCACTCTCTATCAGAACATGACCCTTTGTTTTCTCTTCCATATCCATATTTTCTTACATGGAGTCTTAGTATTGGTTAACTCGGGTGACCCTTGTACTCCTCTTTCTTTCTTTTAATGTGATAGTTTTACTGACACTTTTTCCGAGGTTAGACATTCAATGATGGTTCAGAGACCAATTTTAAAATTGCAAGGATGCAATTCCCAAAAGGGGGGAAGGATGTAACATCCCTGTTAAATAAAGAATAAGAAATTTCCATATTTGGTAATCTCTGTAAATAATATTTTAATATTTCGTTAGTGAATTGTATGTTTGATGGCGTAACCAGTACTCAACAACGAGTTTCATTGAAATCTTACAATTCACTCTAATAAAATAATATTATTATTTCATATGGTAGTTATCCTCTAGCCGTTGTAATGGGGGAATGATCAGAATAACTAAAAAATTATTTTATATGTTTGTTAAATATTTTTACATTTATCTAATAAATTTTAGAGGATTAAAATAAGAAAATAATTAATTTTAAGCATAAATATTCTAATAATATTTACATGTTTGATTAACCGCCTTTTGATGGCGAACAATTTTTAAATCCACTTTTTGACAATTTTATATGTTATATTTGACAAAATAAAATCCTTCTTTAGAATCGGGACATCAAAATTTACTTTGTGTAAATTTTTTTTCTTTTTCCAATAATGTATAATTTTTTATGAATAGTGAAAAATGATGTATTTTAATTCAATATCTACTTTTAATATAACCATTTATATGGTTAGATTATTGTTTTGATTGGGTTTAAAGATTATTGTAAATATATTTTTACCATTTAATCTAATGGTGGTCATTGAAATTAATTTCACATTGAAATTGGACATAAACAAGTGTCAATCTTTTGATAGATATTGTTTCATAAAAACACTCTATTTGTTTTGAAAACGAAAATTAATTATAACATTGATTAATTCAATTTATATGTTTTGAATTTGATAAATTGGAATCATTTTTGAATTTGGAATATCAAATTCACTTTGGATAATTTTTTGGTATTTTTCTGAAAAATGTTCATTTTTAATGAATAGTAAAAAATACTGCATTTTACTTCATAACTGATTTTTTGTCTTATATAATTATATAGTTAGATTTTCCTTTTAATTGGTTTTAAATATTAATTTAATTGTGTTTTCATCACTTAATGAAATGTTGTTCATTTGATGTAATTTCAGTTTTCAATTGGATGTAAAAACATGTCAATAATTTGATAAATTTTACTTCTTAAAAAAACTCATCATTGGTATTGACAACGAGAATAATTTTAAAATTAATTCCTTTAATTTATGTTTTTGGAATTTTATAAAATGGATTCCATATTTGGAATAAGAGGAACCAAATTATTTTATTAAGGTCTTTTGTATTTGGACATTATGAATAGTAACAATGTCAATTATCTTTAATTATCATGATTAATTAGTAATCAGATAGTTAAGTGTAATAAAATAAAATTATAGAAATAAAAAATGACCCAAAAATGTGTCCTTATTCTGTTGGTTCTATCATGGCCGACCATGGGAATCCTCTTTCAATTTTAGAGACCCCATGGAATCACATTAGTGTTATAGTGACCTTTTATCATATAATTTTTTTAAGAATGGAAAATATAACCAAAGTATGTATAAACTATGTAAAACAATTTTAATTTTCATTACAGAAATGATCATATAGACTATAAATAGTCATTGGAAACGTAAAATGATTTCCTAAATCATGGTAATTTGTTAATAATTTTTATACATTAAATAAATAAATTTATTTATGACACAATGATGATGCAGTGATTACCTCTTTGGTGAACGATTTAAATAAAATGAAAAGATAATGTAAAATATCAGACATAAACTTGTCAAAAACCCATTGTGTTGGTGGATTTATAAATATTGTCACCTTATCCTAGAACTATATATTTTTGGGACATTTAAAATCCTAAAATCATTTCATAATAAAGTAACATTTCATGAACATCCCTGACTGCCCCTCCTCCCTCTTATAAAAGCCCCCACCTCTAACCCATTACCCACACCTCTCAAGCCCTTGGATAGTCCAACCTCTGCTCATATTATCTCTACACATCCATATATTACTCTTATAATCCTCCCATTGGGAATAAGTGTTTCCAAGTAAGCCTTTGTCTCAAATCAAAAATTGTTATCCGGTTTAAAGGTAATGTCTTCTCTTATGTTCTTCTGTTTTATTTTGCTTCTCCAAACCACTAAAATCTATTTATTCATTTCCTCTGTAACAAAACCATAATCTTTAACATATTAGGATGTTTTTTTGAGAATTATTATAGCTACACTTAAACAAACCTCTATCTAATGGGTGAATAACATATTGTTTCGGTGGGCGGCAAACTACTGCCTCACGAAACGATAATTGTTCAATTATCTCCCACCGCCTATCATGATAGCCATTATGATGGAACATTATTTATATATGATATATATTATGTTTTTGTTTTATTTATTCTTCTTTTTTATTTATTTATAGCAATCCTTTATGGTTTCCATTATGTGTAAACACGATAATTTCATTTGGGGAAGTGCGGACTACCGCCCCCTCAAATTTATATGACTCATTCATACCATATGTGGTACGTATAAAGGATATGTTTAATGTTATTATATATGATAAAATACAGTAATTGTAATACTAATATGTATCATTTTGTTTTAATTCCATTAAATATGAAATAGAATTGTAAGTAGTGTTCATGTATATGTACAGCTTACAGTCTCATGAATGGTGCATTTCATTTCTTGCCTCTAAATGTTATGTACTATTATAAATACACATATATGGTGGATATATATGATATATATGATATCCAAATCTTTAATGTCATTATTTATTTAATGAACCTTTGACCACATGAACAACATGTAATTATAAGAAATCCATTTTTGACTTAAGTACCAAATATCAACAAAACGGTCATTATTAACTTAAATGATTACATAATGTTTATAACATGGAAATAAGTGATATAAAAGGAATATTAAAAATTAAAACAGTTCTGAAGCAAGTAGAAATTAAATTTAGTTTATTATTCATGAGATTAAAGAACGATCTAGTCATGTCAGACACAATGTAAGGGATCCGACCACTCTCTTTTTTTCAAGTACTCTCTTTTATGTCATTTATTTTTTTCTCCATGTTATTATGTTGGAGGATGTTCTTTTATATTCACCATACTGTAATTTGTATATTAATATGATTATATACCCCCTATTAATCTCAACAATTCATTTTAATAATTTTTTAGTGGCGTCGTTAGGCTACCGAATTTTTGTATGAGGATTTCTTATCTAACTTTTAATTCCGTGAGATTTCCATTGTTTTCCACTTATTTACTTCATGTGGTGTATAGTGTACTTACATTTCAGATATATTATCATGATTTTTATTATATTCATGGTATTATGTGATTCAATTGTTGTTTATTGTCTATTCTTCGTACGACCTGATTGATTTGAACGAGGTAAGGGGTTTTTATCTCACTTTTTATTCCTGTGAGATTCATGCTAGATTTGCCACTATTTCCATTTTTGTGGTGTATGCACTTCCAATTATTGTATTATTCTTGTAATATAATTCAATTTATGGGTATTTACATCTTCTTCTTATGACCCTTATTTCATGAGGTGTACGTTTCGAAAGTTACCAAATTCGTTAAGGGAACTTTCACCCTCATATTTTAAGAATTATTTTTGTTAGGTCTTTTAATTTACATCTTCTTATGTTGGGATATGTTCTTATATATCCTTATTTCTATAAATGTTATATCCACGTGATGAGATAACCTTTTTATCTCTCATCATCTCATTTTCTGATGTTTAAAGTGACACTGTTAGGCTATCGATTTTTTGCAAGGGAGATTCTTAATCCAATTTCAATTCTTTGGGTTAAACCATTACTTCTTGATTATGTCATGCTATGAATATGTGTGGATGAGCTATGATTTTTTTACACTTAATATTCACTTATATTGGGTGTATTTATCTTTTTCACACATAATTACCTAATTGATTTATCCTTAATGTAAGGATAACGACTTTGTAAGGGACTTTGTCTCAATCTCCTTTCATTGAGACATATTTTGTGTTATACACCACTTTATTTTATACAGTTTTTAAACCCATTTGACTTTTAAATTTATTCAAAATTAATCTTTCCTCTATGAAATGTTTTACTAAATGAAAAAAAAAATTAATGTAAGAGGTGACAACAACCTTTCCACCACCACGAGTATTATTTGATCATTGGCTTCCAAAACAAGACTAAATGTTTTTAAAGAAAATAAATACCATATACCATTTTACGTATTTTATTATTGGAAATGGTTTTTATGAAGGATTATTTTACGTCAATTTATTGAAATGATATATTGTGATTGACATGTTGAAATGTAATCATTCTTTTATATTGGTTTTATGTGTTATGATTTTATTATGGTAATTTGACATTTGACGGGTGGTTATGTGATAAACCAAATGATGGGTGGTGCCGTGAATACCAGGATGGGTGGTTATGTTATAACCTCCAATGAATTGCGTATGTAAGTCGATCGTATAGCTATTCCATTTAGTGACTTGTGTAAAATTTGACCATATAGTTCTTCCATTTAAGTATGTTTATGTTCCAACTTACCATTATATGTAAAGTGTTCCTTATATGGGTAATATTTTGGTTAGAAAAGGGTAAGTAGTGATCTTTTATTTAGTGAAGAGTATTTACTACTTCATAAATGTAACACCCCAGGTAAATAAAGAATATGAAATTTTCATATTTATCCATATTTGTGAATAAAATATTTATATGACTTTAAAGGGGATGCTATGCTCGATGGTGTACCCAACACGCAACACCGATTTTCTTTGGGAATCTTATGTTGCACACTAATAATAAAATAATATTATTTTAAATGGCAGTTAACATGTAGCCATTTTATTGGCGAGAATGGATAGAAATAACTAAAATATGATTATATATGTTTTTAAATGTTTTTACATTTTTTCAATAAAAGATAAAGGCTTAAAATACGGAAAGAATTCACTTTGAGCGTATATGCCCTAGTTTTCACTAAAGGTTCACTTATCGCCTTTTGATGGTGAACCGTCATTAAATATAGTTTTGTTCACTCTTATACATTCTATTGGACCAAATAAAACTCTTCTTGAGAATCGGGACATCAAAATTTACTTTGTGTAAATTTTTGGTATCTTTCTGATAACGTTCATTTTTTTAATGAATAGTGTAAACTGTTGTATTTTAAATTCAAAACCTATTTTTAATCTAATTTATTTATATGATTAGATTATCTTTTGAATTGGTATTAATGTGTAATCTGAATATATTTTTACCATTTAATCCAATGGTGGTCCTTGGAATCAATTTCACTTTGAAATTAGACTTAAACGGGTGTCAATCTTTTGATACTTATTGTTTTATAAAAACACGCTATTTGCTCTGACAGCGGGAATTAATTATTAAATTAATTCATGTGACTTATATGTTTTTAATTTTTTAAAATAGTCTTCATTTTTGAATTCGGAATATCAAATATATCTTAGGGTGAATTTTTGGGAATTTTCTGAAAAACTCCAATTTTTTATGAATAGTGAAACCACTAAGTGGTAATCAAGCAAACTGGTTTTTCAGTTAAATGAAAGTTTACCACTAATGTGTTTTGAATTTTGAAAATTCGACATACATGGTTTTCATTAGTATGTAAAATGTGGTTCAATGGGATGAAAATAATTTTTTGGTGAATAGTAACTTTTTTTCATTAATCGCGATTAGAGATAATTAGTGCAATTTAAGGTAAAAATGATATTATAAAAATATGAAAACACCATGACACTTTTCATACCCCTATTGGATGAGTCACGACCGACCAAGACAACCCATGGGTCGATTTAGGGGACCCTATGGAGCCTCTTGGGTGAGACAATGACTTTAATGCCATTTTTTAAATAAAGGTGAAAATGACACTAACATAAATTTATTTACTAAAAAAAATTTATAAGGGGTTATACTAAACATATTTTTTTCTATAAATACTATTTGTAAATCTAAAAAGATTTCCTACATCATAGTATTTTTTTTATAATTTTTAGACTTTAAATAAATTAAATTATTTATGACATCATGATGATGCAGCGATGACCTCATTATTTAACGATTTAAATGAAATGGAAAGATAATGTAATATCTAAAACCTACACATGTCCAAAACCTATTGGATGGAAATTTTTCGAAGCCTTATCATCTTATCTTCGAATTTTATCAATGTGGGACCTTATAAATTTGAAACACTTTTGAAAATAAAATAATAGTTTCATGATTTCCAAAAGTGCCCATCCTCTCCTCTTATAAAAGGCCCCCACCTCTACCTCATTTCACACACTCCTCAAGGTTTTGGCTCGGCCATACCCAGCCCATTTACTCTCTACACATCCCTCTCCTCATCCTCGATGATTCCCTTTGGGCAGAATCCTTTCAAAGGAAGCATTTAGGCTCAAATAAAAAGGAGTTACACTTTTAAAGGTAATTCATTCTCTCATGTTCATTTGTTTTATTTTGCTTCTCCAACCCCCTAAACTCTTTTTATTTAATTCTTTTGTAACAACACCAGTATCTTAAATATACTAGTATATTTTTATAAGATTTATTCGGTCTACACTCTCACATAACTACATCAAATGGTTAAAGAACATACGGTTTCCGTGGATGGCGAAATTCTGCCTCCTGAAACGATGATTGTTCAATACGCATTAAACACCTTCAAAGGTGGCCATTATGATGTCACTATTTTTATATATGATATATAATATGTTTAATCTTTCCTTAATCTTATGTATTTTTTCATTTATGGAATACCATTATTGTTTCCATTATGGGTAAACACGATATCTTCATTTTAGGAAGTGCGGACTACCGCCCCCTGAAAGTGATTTGATTTGTTAATACCATATGTGGGATGTGTAAAGGATAAAGTTAATTATATTATATATGTTAATATACTGGAATTATAATATACTCTTATATCATTATGATTCCATTCCAGAAAATACGAAATAGAAATGGAAGTAGCGTTCATGCGTACGTACGGCTTACCGTCTCCATGAACGGTGCATTTCATTTCCTACCTCTAAATGTGATGTAATATTATAAATACATGTATATGATGAATATATATGATATATATGTTATCCAAATAATTAATATCATTCTGGATATTACAAACCTTTGACCAAATTAACAACATGTAAGTGTAAGAAGTCTATTTTTGACTTAAGAACCAAATACCGACAAAATGAACATTATTAACTTAAATGATTACATGATGTCCATAACATGGTATAAAAGGAATAATGAACTTGAAAAAGGTTCTTAATAAAGTATATATTAACTCAAGTTTATTATTTAGGACGTTAAAGAATGATCAAGTCAAGTCGGACCCGAGGTAAGGGATCCTACTCCTCTCTTTCTTTTTAAGTATGATCTTTTATGTCATTCCTTTTAAAGATCATCTTTCTTGTTATTGGGATTTTCTTTTATATTACTCTTACTGTAATTTTTATTGTTCATATTATTAGAGACTCTATTCTCTCTGATCAATCCATTTTTGAAGTTTTATGTGGCGTTGTTAGGCTGCCGAGTTTTCGTAAGGGATTTTTCATCTCACTTTAATTCCCGTGAGATTTATGCTACATTTTCCACAATTTCCTTTGATTGGTGTATGTAATGCCCATTATTCTAATCTTTTTTTAATATACTTTCGTTTATGAGTATTTACATCAATGATCTATTGTCCTTCTTTCATGGGGTGTATGTTTTGAAAGATACCCAAGTCGGTAAGGGAACCTTTCACCCTCCTTTTTTTTAAAAGACTTCTTTTGTTGGGTCTTTTAATTTACATATTTTTATGTTGGGATATGTTCTCATATATCCTTATTGATGTAAATTTTATGTCCAAGTGATGAGATACACGTTTTATCTCTCATCAACTCATTTTGATGTGACGTCGTTAGGCTGTCAAGGGAACTTCTTAACCCAATTTCGATTTCTTTGGGTTCAACATGTAGTTATTGAATATGTCATCCTTTGAATATGTGTGAATGAACTTTGATTATTTTACACATAATATCCACTTATATTTGGTGTATTCGTTTGTCACACATAATTATGTAATTGATTTATCCTTAAACCAAGGATACCGTCTTTGTAAGGGACTTCGTCTAAATCTCCTTTCATTGAGGAATATTTCGTTTTATACACAACTTTCTTTTATACGGTGTATAAACCCCTTTGAATTTTACTTTCATACAAAAGGAATCTTTTTATACAAAGCGTTTTACTAAACGACAAAAAGGAATGTTTCTTTTAACGTACGCGGTGACAACGACCTTTTCCGCCGCCACGAGTATTATTTAGTCTTTGGCTTCCTCAATAAGCCGTAATGTTTTTAAAATAAAATAAATACCATATACTCTTTTATGTATTTTGGTATTGAAAATGGTTTTGATAAGATTCTATTATGTCAATATATTTTTGATATATGTTGATTGAAATGTGGAAGTGTTATCATTCCTTTATATTGGTTTTATGTTTTATGATTTTATATTGGTACTTGGACATTTTAATGGGTGGTTACGTTATAAACCATATGACGGGTGGTGCCGTGAATACCAGGATGGGTGGTTACATTATAACCTCCAACGCATTGGGTATGGAAGTCGGCCGTATGTCTATTCCATTAAGTATGTATGGAAAATGCCCATATGGCTATTCCATTAAGTGAAATGTGTGGAAGTAGACCGTATGGTTATTCCACATAAGTATGTTTATGTCCCAAGTTACCTTTATATATGTTATGTGTTCTTTATGTGGGTTTTATGGTAATCCTTTGGTTACAAAAAGGTAAGTAATGATACTTTATTCTGTGAAGAGTTTTTACTACTTCATGAAGGTGAAGGTATTACTTTGATAGAGTATACAAGGTTTACTTTATGTTTGAAAAACTAACAGTTTTCATTCTTATGTATACATGTACTCATGTTTGCTTTCCATATTTCTATATCCCTTACTGAGATTTTTATGCTCATCCCAAGTTTTTGATATGTTTTTCACAGGTCAAGGGAAGGGTACATGATGTGATTATAGTGTCAAGGATGTGTCAAGAAAGAATCCATGCTTTATTTTAAATATGTTTCCATTGATGGGAAGAATGAATACTGTCTTTTATATAACCACTTTGTTTAAATGTGGAATGTAATGCATGTTTCATGATCTAATTCTCTAAAACTCTAAACCTGAAAAGATCCTCAATGTGTAATCTTGTAATAACTCAAGATTAAGTAAGGTTTAAGGTTGGGGTCTTATAGTTGGTATCAATGGTTGGTTTAGATAACTTTAGAGGTTAGGGTATTCTTTAAGCATAAGTGAAATTACCATAATGGTTAGGATTTCAGATAGAGTCCTAGTTTTGGATAAAGTAAATGAGTAAGTATATATTAGTGTTTATCTTCCTCATTATTACATGATGGTTTTGTTGATATACTCACACTGACCTTTCTGTTTTTAGTTAATGGATGGATATAGCAGGCCCCAAAGTGACAATAGGTTTGAAGGAAACTGTGGTGGTTCTCCGATTAAGAGACTGGATGAAATGGGGTATTCAATGAGGAAACTCATGGTTGTTCTAAACCAATTATCAAGGAGTCATGATCATCCACTTGAACCTTGGTATGTTCTGTAATGCATCATGTACGAGATGACCAATCGATGTGGAAGTTCAGGTCATAATTATAAAGGTAAACATTAGAGTTTATATGATCCTTACTTTTGAGGAAATTATGGGTTATTATATGTTATGATGGAAAGTGAAAGGCATCAGATAAACTTGAGGTTAAAATATGTTATGATCATCTTTGAAGATTTTATCTCATTTTGGGGAATGTTTTAAGAATTATATAGTTTTGGAAAAAGGACAACACGCAGACCGTGTGACTACCCGTCGCGTCGGAAAAAGCTGTGGGAATCGAACCCACAACCAAAGTGTGACTGGTATTTATCGCCTACCAATGGACTATGTGAAGTCCCTAGTTAGTTTGACTGATTCTTTTTAGTTATATGATTTTTTTAATTAAGAGTAAGTTGATTTTTGGATTTTTATGAAAATTAATAACCTATCATGGAGGATATGTGATTAGGTTAATTACATTTCAATATGAGACTTTAGGAGCAACTAATGTTGTTTGGAGATAAATGTTACGATTTAACTTGGAAGACTATGTGACTAAATCCTTCAAATATTTGGGTTTCAATCTTATATTGGTTTACTTTGAATAATTTTATGGACAAATTGTTTATCGGATGGTCCTCGTTGAACTTTGGGTTTTGTTGGACAAATTTTGGAGATTAAGCATAGATTTTCTTTTTAAAGGGTTATCCTTTTTTGGATTATCTGACCTTGTACTAACCTTTTTGGTTTTGGTTTTGGTTAAAGCCTAATGACATGGAAAGTATATAGTTCTCTTTGGTGGATTAGTTGATTCTCTATAAATTGATTATAGTACTCTTAATGCGAACAAGTCTCCCTAAAAACTCGTCTTTTGGAAAAAAAAATATGAGTTTGATTAAGGAATCTAGTAAAAGTTGAAAGTAAACATGATAAGTGATTATGTTTCCTTATGAATAAATTCCCCAATAAAAAGTATCTTAAAACAAAAATGTTGTCTATTAACTTTTCCTACTAGGGAATCGAATACCGTTTAACCCATCACATGTTTGTGATTTTTTCATGGTTAACTTTCTCCTAAACATGTTTTCTATCACTCTTCATCAGAAAATTACCCTATGTTTTCTCATCCATGTCCATGTTTTCATACTTGGAATCCTAGTATGGGTTAACTCAGGTGACCTTTGTACTTATCTTTCTTTAATTTAAAGTGATTGTTTTACCGACTCTTCTTCTGATGTGGGACTTTCAAGGATGTTTCCAAGCCCAATTTTAAAATTGCGAGGATGCAATTCCCAAAAGGGGGGAAGGATGTAACACCCCAGGTAAATAAAGAATATGACATTTTCATATTTATCCATATTTTTGAATAAAATATTAATATGACTTTAAAGGGTATGCTATGCTCGATGGCATACCCAACACGCAACAACGATTTTCTTGGGAATCTTATGTTGCACTCTAATAATAAAATAAAATTATTTTAAATGGAAGTTAACATGTAGCTGTTGTATTGGCGGGAATGGATAGAAATAACTAAAATATGATTATATATGTTTTTAAATGTTTTTACATTTATCCAATTAAAGATAAAGGCTTAAAATACAGAAAGAATTCACTTTTAGGCGTATATTCCCTAGTTTCCACTAAAGGTTCACTTATCGCATTTTGATGGCGAACCATCATTAAATATAGTTTTTTTTTCACTCTTATACATTCTATTGGACCAAATAAAACTCTTCTTGAGAATCGGGACATCAAAATTTACTTTGTGTAAATTTTTGGTATCTTTCTGATAAAGTTCATTTTTTAATGAATAGTGTAAAATGTTGTATTTTAAATTCAAAACCACTTTTTAATCTAATTTATTTATATGATTAGATTATCTTTTGAATTGGTCTTAATGTGTAATCTGAATATATTTTTACCATTTAATCCAATGGTGGTCATTGGAATCAATTTCACTTTGAAATTAGACTTAAACTGGTGTCAATCTTTTGATACTTATTGTTTTATAAAAACACGCTATTTGCTCTGACAGTGGGAATTAATTATTAAATTAATTAATGTGACTTATATGTTTTGAATTTTGTAAAATAGACTTCATTTTTTAATTCAGAATATCAAATATAGCTTAGGGTGAATATTTGGTAATTTTCTGAAAAACTCCAATTTTTGATGAATAGTGAAACCACTAAGTGGTAATCAAGCAAACTGATTTTTCTGTTAAATAAAAGTTTACCACTAATGTGTATTGAATTTTGAAAATTCGACATAAATGGTTGTCATTAGTATGTAAAATGTGGTTCAATGGGATGGAAATAATTTTTCGGTGAATAGTAACTTTTTTTCATTAATCGCGATGAGAGGTAATTAGTGTAATTTAATGTAAAAATGATATTATAAAAATATGAAAACACCATGACACTTGTCCTACCCCTATTGGATGAGTCATGCCCGACCAAGACAACCCATGGGTCGATTTAGGGGACCCTATGAAGCCTCTTGGGTGAGATAATGACTTTAAGGCCTTTTTTTTAAATAAAGGTGAAAATGACACTAACATAAATTGTTTTACTAAAACAATTTTTAGAAGTGGTTATACTAATCATATTTTTGCCTATAATTACTATTTGGAATGATAAACAGATTTCCTACATCATAGTATTTTTTTTATAATTTTTAGACTTTAAATAAATTAAATTATTTATGACATCATGATGATGCAGCGATGACCTCATTATTTAACGATTTAAATAAAATGGGAAGATAATGTAATATCTAAAACCTACACATGTCCGAAACCTATTGGATGTAAATATTTCGAAGCCTTATCATCTTATCTTCTAATTATATCAATGTGGGACCTTATAAATTCGAAAGACTTTTGAAAATAAAATAATAGTTTCGTGATTTCCAAAAGTGCCCCTCCTCTCCTCTTATAAATGGCCCCCACCTCTACCACATGTCACACACTCCTCAAGCCTTTGGCTCGGCCATAACCTGCCCATATACTCTCTACACATCCATATCCTCATCCTCGAGGATTCCCTTTGGGCAGAATCCTTTCAAAGGAAGCCTTTAGGCTCAAATCAAAAGGAGTTACACTTTTAAAGGTAATTCATTCTCTCATGTTAATTTGTTTTATTTTGCTTCTCCAACCCCCAAAACTCTTTTTATTTACTTATTTTGTAACAACACCAGTATCTTCAATATACTAGGATGTTGTTATAAGATTTATTCGAGCTACACTCACACACAACTACATCAAATGGTTAAAGAACATACGGTTTCCGTGGATGAAGAAATTCTGCCTCCCGAAACGATGATTGTTCAATACTCATTTAACACCTTCAAAGGTGGCCATTATTATGTCACTATTTTTATATATGATATATAATATGTTTATTCTTTCCTTAAGCTTATGTATTTTTTCATTTATGGAATACCATTATTGTTTCCATTATGGGTAAACACGATATCTTCATTTTAGGAAGTGCGGACTACCGCCCCCTGAAAGTGATTTGATTCGTTAATACCATATGTGGGATGTTTAAAGGATAAAGTTAGTGATATTATATATGTTAATATACTGTAATTATAATATACTCTTATATCATTATGATTCGATTCCAGAAAATACGAAATAGAAATGGAAGTAGCGTTAATGCATACGTACGGCTTACCGTCGCCATGAACGGTGCATTTCATTTCCTACCTCTAAATGTGATGTAATATTATAAATACATGTATATGATGAATATATATGATATATATGTTATCCAAATCATTAATATCATTCTGGATATAATGAACCTTTGACCAAATTAACAACATGTAAGTGTAAGAAATCTATTTTTGACTTAAGAACCAACTACCGACAAAATGAACATTATTAACTTAAATGATTACATGATGTTCATAACATGGTATAAAAGGAATAATGAACTTGAAAATTGTTCTTAAGCAAGTAGAGATTAACTCAAGTTTATTATTCAGGACGTTAAAGAACGAACGAGTCAAGTCGGACCCGAGGTAAGGGATCCTACTCCTCTCTTTCTTTTTAAGTATGCTCTTTTATGTCATTCCTTTTAAAGATCATCTTTCTTGTTATTGGGATGTTCTTTTATATTTATCTTACTGTAATTTTTATGGTTCATATGATGAGAGACCCTATTCTCTCTCATCAATCCATTTTGGATGTTTTATGTGGCGCCGTTAGGCTGCCGAGTTTTCATAAGGGATTTTTCATCTCACTTTTATTCACGTGAGATTTATGATACATTTTCCACAATTTCCTTTGAGTGGTGTATTTACTGCCCGTTATTCTACTCTTTGTGTAATATAATTTCGTTTATGAGTATTTACATCAATGATATATTGTCCTTCTTTCATGGGGTGTATGTTTTGAAAGATACCCAAGTCGGTAAGGGAACCTTTCACCCTCCTTTTTTTAAAAGACTTCTTCTGTTGGGTCTTTTAATTTACATATTGTTATGTTGGGATATGTTCTCATATATCCTTATTGATGTAAATTTTATGTCCAAGTGATGCGATACACTTTTTATATCTCATCAACTCATTTTTATGTGACGCCGTTAGGCTGTCAAGGGAACTTCTTAACCCAATTTCGATTTCTTTTGGTTCAACATGTAGTTATTGAATATGTCATCCTTTGAATATGTGTGAATTACCTTTGATTAATTTACACTTAATATCCACTTATACTTGGTGTAT
Source organism: Viscum album (assembly GCA_963277665.1). Classification (NCBI taxonomy): domain Eukaryota; kingdom Viridiplantae; phylum Streptophyta; class Magnoliopsida; order Santalales; family Viscaceae; genus Viscum; species Viscum album. The sequence continues at coordinate 1,468,797,398 of OY728146.1, forward strand.
TCATTTGTCACACATAAGTATGTAATTGATTTAACCTTAAACCAAGGATACCGTCTTTGTAAGGGACTTTGTCTCAATCTCCTTTCATTGAGGCATATTTCTTTTTATACAAAACTTTCTTTTATACGGTGTATAAACCCCTTTGACTTTTACTTTTATACAAAAGGAATCTTTTTATACAAAGCGTTTTACTAAACGACAAAAAGGAATGTTTCTTTTAACATACGCGGTGACAATGACCTTTTCCACCGCCATGAGTATTATTTAGTCTTTGGCTTCCTCAACAAGCCGTAATGTTTTTAAAATAAAATAAATACCATATACTCTTTTAGGTATTTTGGTATTGAAAATGGTTTTGATAAAGGATTATATTATGTGAATATATTTATGATATATTGTGATTTAAATGTGGAAATGTTATCATTCCTTTATATTGGTTTTATGTTTTCTGATTTTATATTGGTACTTGGACATTTTAACAGGTGGTTACGTTATAAACCATATGACGGGTGGTGCCATGAATACCAGGACGGGTGGTTACGTTATAACCTCCAATGTATTGGGTATGGAAGTCGGCCGTATGGCTATTCCATTAAGTATGTATGGAAATTGGCCGTATGGCTATTCCATTAAGTGATATGTGTGGAAGTCGACCGTATGGTTATTCCACTTAAGTATGTTTATGTCCCAAGTTACCTTTATTTATGTTATGTGTTCTCTATGTGGGTTTTATGGTAATCCTTTGGTTACAAAAAGGTAAGTAATGATAATTTATTCCATGAAGAGTATTTACTACTTCATGAAGGTGAAGGTATTACTTTGATAGAGTATACATGGTTTACATGATGCTTGAAAAACTAACAGTTTTCATTCTTATGTATATATGTACTCATGTTTCCTTTCCATATTTTTATATACCTTACTGAGATTTTTATGCTCATCCCAAGTTTTTGAAATGTTTTTCACAGTTCAAGGGAAGGGTACATGATGTGATGATAGTGTCAAGGATGTGTCAAGAAAGAATCTATGCTTTATTTTAAATATGATTACGTTGATGGGATGAATGAATACTGTCTTTTATGTAACCACTTTGTTTAAATGTGGAATGTAATGAATTTTTCATGATCTAATTCTCTAAAACTCTAAACCTGAAAAGATCCTCAATGTGTAATCTTTTAATAACTCAAGATTAAGTAAGGTTTAAGGCTGGGGTCTTATAATAAATGTAAAAAGTATTACTTGTGTTAAATTATTCATGGTTTACTTTTTATTTTGAAAAACTAATAGTTTCCTTCTTTTTCTATTCCATACTGATATTTTTATGCTCATCCCATGTTTTTGAAATGTTTTTCATATGGCATAAAGAGGAATAGGGTCAAGGATGGGATCAAGGAAAGTCATTCTGTCTAAAACATGGAACTGGACATGACTTTTTAAATCAAGATTTTTTATTTTATGATTGAAAAATCGAATTTGAGTAGAATTGTCTACTTTGAAACTTTTGAGATATAATAGTTATGGCTTAATTCTCTAAAACTCTAAACCTAAAAAGAACTTCAATGTGAATTACTTATTTAATTCAAGATTAAGTAATGTTTTAAGGCCGAGTCCTTATACATGTATTTCAAAAATGAATATAAATTTAATTTCATCATAAGTATTCAACAGTGCACTGTTGTAGAATTCAGATCCACTAGATGTCATGGTTATATCTCCCATAACTGAGTAAACCATCACCCACAACATTCCAAAAGTAATATTTATGACATTGTTCAAGGGATAACCATCTTAATTTCCATTGTAACAAAATAGATATATCATAGCTCAAAAATACATTATTACACGCACCATGATTAGACCTTCATTTCCTATGGTGGCTAAATTCTGGCCACCCATCCTTTCTTCAACCAACCCCCCTCGCACCACATCATCAAAATTCCCAAATCCACAAAAAGTGAATCTCATGTATTATCTTGAACCTCCACCATTGTCACACACCATAATTTTTCAATCAAATTTTGAATCATCTCCCTTGGTAACTATCATTATATATATGGAAATATCAAAGAAAAATCATCTCATAAGTATTTTTTAAACCCCATCAAACAGAAATGTCGAAGATGAATGTGTGATGAATGATGGAATAAATGTATGAAATGTGAACATCTAGAATACTGAATATCCACTATTAATTTTTTAAAACCATTTCCATGATAATGGTGAAATAAAAGAAGTAAAGAAACATCATCAAAATGATAAATCAGGGTTAAACCCCAATAAACCCAAAATAATCATTCATCCCATGACTCTGTTATTAGAAGAATTGATTCATATTCTGTGTGGAATTAAAAAAAATGATTTTAAAACAGAAGTAAAATTACCTTAGGATTCGATAAATCCCTAAAAATGTATAGGAAAATATTGATTTCATTAATGAGATCCATGAACTACTTTATCACACTTTTCATTAAACCACAATCTGTTGTTTTTTTGTGAATAAACAATCTTATAAAGAATCCTCAAAAATACATAGGGTTATGTAGAAAACCCAAGGTATTTTCTATATGATGTATTAAATAGATGAAATTTTTTCTCCTATATAATAAATAACAATTTTTTTATTAAATTACTAATCCTCCCACTTCTACAATTAATATTAATACAAAACACCAAAAATGTTATGTCATCCCCAGGTTAAAATCCATATTCTTAATTTAATAGTCGTATCATATTTCTCTTCGTTGAATCATTTAAATGGTTATTACACTATTTTAGTAAAATTATAAACATGTGATATATTTTAAATACTGTTTTCAATATATTTGTTTCATTTTTCACTATTATTCATTGGGTGTTATTCTATAACGGCTATTGGGTATGTGAAAATATTCAGATTTAAGTAATATTTATTATTCAGCCACTCGATCTAGTGGAATTCATTTTAATACATCTTTGGAAAAAAATTAAATTCTATTATAATTATAATGTGTTATAATGTTATCTTCAAATTTTTATCACTCATATTATATATATCTTTTTTCCCAAATGTTATAAATATCCATTCTTGTGAAGTATTTCCCAATATATATTAATTCTCCTCTAAACAGTTGTATTGAATCATATGATAAATAGTGATATGGAAAATAATTCCACTATCACAGTTTTATATGATGGATCTTTATAAAGATATCCAATTTATTTTTATTAAAAAACATTTAATTCTACTATAAATAGTATAACACAATTTTATTGAAGATTCATCCTAATAATTATATCTTGGAATGTTTTATATAATTGAGATGAAATTGTCCATACCCTTGTTGTTTCATAAATAATAGAACATCTAAATCTTAAGATGGCATATAAATACATTTAAAAAACATGAATCATTTGAATGAATGACTGGATGAAAAATAAAGTTGAATAAATTAAATTTTTTAATGGATAATTGTTTTAAATGTGAGCAATTAATTTTCATGATCTACCTCAACAGTAGTGAAAGCATAAGCTCATCCATTCTATCATGGAAATAGATTTTGATTTTCTAATTTTATAAAATCCATTTTATTAGTATAGTAATTTCTATATTGTATGAAATCCTTATATTCTAATCATTAGTCCTGATAAGGATGATTGATAAGATAATATTTTATTTTCAACCATAATAGTTTTCTTCCAAACATCCTGTGAAAATATTTCATATGATTCCCCTCTCTAAAACCTTATAACATTTATTTGTTCTTCTGAGTAACTTGTTTAGATTCTTCATCCCATATATATTAAATATTTTAATTATAAATTATTCCATATCTTAGATTTATCCATTTATCATATGGAGTGAAACTAAATTATTCTTTTTATGTCCAACCCAACTAGATCATAGAGAATCACTAATCTCCATTTCTACTTTAATAGAACGCTGAACAATTGTCTCATGGATGTGATAGTCACATGCCAAAATGTATTTTTGAATAAATGAATTTTTTCCACATAATATGTTTTCAAAAACAATTTTGTGGTTATTGAATATTATAGAAGAATTCCTTTCAAGAATTGTGAAGTATTCCTCAAGAGATTTGATTTGTTTAACCTACTATTTCATCAATATATGAAAATACCTCTCTATAATAATATTAAGATTACATATAAAATCTTTATTCACATATAATATTGTTGAATTATTACTATTACATTGATTTAATTTCTTAAATTTCATTATATTATTATTTTTCATCTGTCATTAATTATCTTCTCCCGCTAAATGGTAACCATAAAATGTAAATTCTCCTTGATCATCGATATTGATGACATAAAATGTCATATCAACTGAAATAAATACATTGATCCCCCATAAAGGGATCAGTGGATTCAAAAAATTATAATTCCATTAGAATATTTAATACCTAACCATAATATTCTATCTCATAGGAAATAGTAGGTGCTCAACATAATTGAAGTAATAATTCATAAAATAAGTCTGATGTTCAAGTAATATTGTGATGTTCTGTAATCTCACTCCAATCACATTAATAATTTTATTGATGAAATCATTACTTCATACATAACCATGATAATTGGAATGATTAATCTCATTTCAAACCATTTACTAAAAAATGTAAAATAATCATGAGAATATTTTTATTAATATGAATACAAATAAATAAAAACAACAAATTGTTAATGAATAAAAAACAAATTACATGTATATGTAATCATATGAATCATATGATATTAATATATGTTAAAAATTATCATGTTATTATTATTTCAAAAATCATAGATTGTTTTATTTAAAATATAAATTTATAAAATCTAATAATATTATATTTTTTTGTTTTTCATATTGGTTTATAATGAGAATTTTAATCAACCAAACAATATAGCTCCAAGATGGTCATAAATGATGTTTAGTTTCATATAGTAATTATGTACGGATTAATGATTGATTTATTAAGAAGTTATACCTTCCTAGGATAATTTCAAAGAGTTCTATTTGATTTGGAGCTTGTATCCACATAAAATATCATTATATGGATTCTGTTTCTTGAAAACCATATAGTTTGGATTTTACAAATATATTTTTTTACTAATACTTTTACATATCCATTTTGTTTTTAAAACTATTTTATAATCATAATATCTAAATATAAATATACTATGTTTTCATGGTATCTATTTTTTCAAGAGTATGATATATGTTTTAATACAATATTTTTAGCATAAAAAATAATATAAATATCATAAATAAATATGTTTGATGTCCTTGGGAGATTAGACACATAATAAATCAACATAGAAGTTGACCAATTCAACATTATATTGTTCTAGTCTATAAAATGGTTATTTTATTATCAAAAAGTATAACAATTAAAGATACCTAAATAATGGGAAATATACAAATCCATGTAATGGAATTATAAGAGAATCCATTGTAACGATGTATCAAATAAGTGTAAAGATGCATAACATGATATTATAATGAAGAAGATCATAATAATGGAAGTATGTAATGATGAAAATAATATAATAATATCATTCCATCATAGGTATGTGGATACAACATAAATGATGAAATCATAAACTAATTCGTGGATTATAATAATGACCTCATAATATTGTGTTCTCGACTAACATGCCCTTCCAAATTCATTGTACATCATGACATGAAAATATTACACAATTCATTAGAGTGGTATATTATTACATTTCATCTAATAATATTATAATATATACATTCTTCTATGTTAAACATATGAAAATAAAATCAAACATAAATAATATGCCTAGTAAAATACCCATAATAAGGAAATATGTTATATAATTTTGTCTCCATGAATAACCATAGATAAAATAATAACGATTCATAATAGAAGGATGTATTAAATAATATGATACATTCATTTCTAACTATTTAATAGAACTTTTTTACATACTTGGTAGTGGACTAATTCACTGAATAATTGACTGAAATGTTTATATATAAACTAACCACTTTTGAAATGCATTAGATGATCTGTAAAACCCCAGTTACATAGTATGGTCGAATTTTCTTATTAAAATCAAAAAATGAGAGAAAATAGATTTCCATAATGGATCCATTATTTCTATAAATAATAAATTTTATAATAAATTAAAATAGTGACAAATTATAAGGATTTTTGAATAGAAATTCTACCTTAAAATATGATTAATTGATTAAAAAATGGGAAGCAGTCTTGAAGAACATATAAAATCCCCAAAAAAATTAAAATAGACTAGTTATATCTATCCCATACCTAAATAGGGAATATACAAGATCCAATAGATATTAATTAATATATAAATTGAGGTATCACATGTTTCATACATTGACCATCTAAATATCCAGATTAAGATTATTATATACTTTGTTAAAAAATAATACATGTTTATTTAGTTTTAATGGTATATTTAGTATCACATTTTTTTCATTTATTATATATTTTTTGATCTCACTAGTTATTCAGGATTGTTCAAATTATTTATAAAAATATTATTTTTTATGTCTTCATCATCAGAGGAGTTCTAAAATATTTTTTTAATATTTGGAATTTCATATTTCTATAGAAAAAATCATTCTATTTATACCCTAGTTATATAATTAAAAATATGATCTATGGTATATTTAGATTATAGATGATATCTCGTTATATTCCATTTGGGATAATTAAATTTACTCTGATCATCAATTGTTAAAACCATTAATATAATTTCTAAATAATATTTTGGGATAATAATAATGTCATAGATATTGTATTTTGCCATTAAAATCATTTATGAAACTATATAAGTTAAATGGTTATGAACATTGAAATATGTAGTCCCTAGAGGTGTCAAACCATCTTTAATATATGAAATGATTACATTAATTACAATTGTTCAGATTAAAGAAGATAATGAGTATTCAACTAACATAATTACTTTTTTAATGATAATTATTTCATTATATTTATATTGGTAGAATATATTTTTATATGGTATAAGAATAAAATACATATAAAATTAGTAATTAAAATTTTCCACCTTATTTATTTGGATGAGTCATATATTAAGATAATTATTCACTGAAAGGGTGGAATTATGGGTTGTTAGGATATTTGATATGTGTTTTGAGGGGTTTAGTATAGAACTGAATAGATAATATTTTTATGGTGTGTTTATAACATTGGTGTTGAAATTATTATTTCATAAGTGAATGGGTGGTTTTATAAGTAAATATCACGTTTCTGATATTAAAAATATATAAAATAATTGGGCAGTTGATAAAAAAATACTAATTGAGTGATGTAATGTGACCGACCTTTTAGAAATATCTTATCCACTCATTTATTGAAACAAAATTGGTATTATAACATTATTTAAAATGTTTACCTTATTTAACAGTTTTTTTATAACCTATTTTACATTTCATAACTATTTTTGATGACCAAAAAAGATAATGATAATTTTACCTAATTTAGAAATGATGATACCAAATTCAAAATCTAATTTAAGTGAATAAATTTATTTAAATGAAAAATAAAAATACTAATATAATAACATATAGTGTGGAAGATAATTTTTTGGGAAAATGTTTTTAAGCATAAAATGATTTATTTTTATTACATAAATAGAAATAAAACAATAAATTAGTGTAAAATTTTTTAATATCTATATACATAAATTATAGTAAATTATTTATTAAATAATGATCTATATAGTATATTAATAAAAAAATAAATAATAAATTTAAAAAGATAATTTTTTAAAACATTTGAATTTCAAATGTTCCATAATTTTATTCCATGTTATTTAAAGTAATGAATTATTTTATAACAATTTACACATATGTTTATATTAAATAATTCCCTTTAAATTTAATTTAATATTAAATTTTATAAAATCTCTAAATAAATTAATGAGAATAATTTTCATTAATTACGTACATATATCATCCTAACTACTTAATAAAACACAACAAGACCTATTGATTTATTCTCCATTTGACATATCTGTCATGATGTTTTTAGTCATATTTATACCACCTAATTCAATTACAATATTAATATGGTAAAATTTAATAAATATATCTCATTAATATATAGTTGATCATTTTTTGGGTGTTTCATTTGGAAAAATCATTCAATTAAAAAAATATTTAAAATGGAATATATATTAAAATCAGAGGTTATCACTAGAGGAGAGGAAAATAGTCACTTTTTAATATCTCAAAAAATTTACTATCAATTAATCATCAATTGAAACAATAGAAGGCATATAAAATAAAAACATTTTAGTTATAAATAAATATATGTATATGACATAAATAAAATTTATATGAAAGATAATGATTCATATAAAACTAGTGGTGAATAAAATATTTACTAACATTAATTATCTAATTTTAAAAAAAATTATTCCTTATGTGAACATCATTAAATTATAAAATAAAATCTTCTAATATCATATTTAAAATTATTAACATTATCATTAACAATTAATATAATAATTAATTTTTTCTAAATGTCTATAGTCTATAATTATCTTGGATTATTTGTAGTTTGAATTATTATATTCATTCTTGGGAATGGGATTATATTTCTTCCTTCCTTGATTATAAGTTTTTTATTTAATGAATAATCAATGTATGGGAATCCTAATTATATACATATTTATATTTTTTTTTATTTTATTGATGTGGTGAGTACGGGTCCTATGGAAAAAATTTATATCCCTTATTTTAATGGATTTTATCAAATATGGAGTCTCTTAAAAATTAATATTTATTTGTTTATTTTAAATCACTAACATTAAAAACCAAAAAAATTAAATTAATACTATTAATTATTTTGTGCATAGATTTTTTCACCCAATGATTACAATAATAAATGTATTTCAAGATAAAATAATTAGTTAATGAAGAATGATTTATCTACATTAATGTAGTATGTCATTTACATGTATATCTATTATTTAATGAAGGCTTTTGGGGTCATAATTTTAAATAGATGTTACAATTTATGAGAAGTAATTTTAGGGTAATTAAATTTAGATATATTTTGTTGTTAATAATCAAATTGAGGGTGGGGTCTTCAATTAGTGGAGAAAGGCCCATTCATATATAGAAGATTAATTGTATTTTTGTAAATAAGATGTTATTAATTGTCATAAAATCTAATGATGGATAAAATTTTTATAAATGGAAAATAATGTGATCCTTGATTTTTTCTTACAATCCTATATTAAAGTATATTTTGATGGTTTTTTGTTAATAAATATATCATTGTTAAAATTATATCATATTTAACATATTTATCAGTGTATTTTAATGATTCAACATTGTTAATTATTTTCATTAAATAATTGATATTTACCATAATAAATAAACTTATTTTTTAGAGTTCTAAATTTTATATTAGTTTTATAAAATAAAAATTTTCATAATGGGGAAATTTATTCTTTAGTAAAAGTAGAAAATTTAGATAAAAAATATATCATTGGGAAAAAAATATTTCCACAATAAAATATTATTATAGATTTATTTATTTTCATTATTCAATTAATACTTTGATAGAATTTTATTTATGAACAAAATATATGAATTCAATTTATATTATTTTAATTATTAATAATATGATAATATTTTTCATAATATAAAATTTAAAAATTAAAATTTATCTCATTACATAATGAAAATAATATTTAATATAATTACATGACCCTTCAATACATTAATCAAGCCCTCTGTATGAGATAAAGAATAGTTTCAGTTATTATTTGAAATTTATCTAACAAGGATATCCTAGTGAATGATAGTTTTTTGAATTTTTTAAGATAATGTATATGTTCGATCAATAGTTCTTAAATTTCAACTTGTACATTGTCAAGCGAAATCTTTAATAATGATACCATCACCCATACATCAGAGAAATTATCCACTTATGATAAATTTATAATATTATATTCAAAAATATTTCCATTTTATATAAATTTCATAATATAAAAAATATTATTTATAATCATTGGATCAATGGTTAAATATAAACTTTGGTATCTCATAGTTGCATTAAAAAGGTATTCAATACTCCTTAACCAAAAAATTAATAAAATAGTTTATCCCATTGTAATTTTTACCAAATGGGTATATATATACAAAATGACTATATGTAATTTGTGAATGTGTACAAGGTCAATGACTATATATACTAACAGATTATCGATAATAAAAACATCATCAAATATTTATACCAACATCAATCTTCATTTTCATCATTCACTATATAATTTTTTAAATAATTTAAATATTATATGTTTATTTTTTTAATAATATCAATTTCATGGGAGACCATGAGTAGTAACGATTAAATAATGTAACTTTATATTGGATTTTATTAATTATTAATATTTACTTTTAAAAAAATTTCTTTGATTCATAATATATTCCATCTATACCCAGTTTAATTCTTGTTTGTTCTTATTAGATGATATTTTGGAATAATTTGGAGCATAGAATGAAAATGAACTTTATTGAAGATCATTATTACTACACTAAAAGATAATGAACTATATAAAAATCTTTGAATGTATTAGTTCAGAAATGGTAAGGTTATTTCATAGGGAATTTTATACCGGCAGTTGGAATATCCATATATATTGTGAATTTTGAGAATTTTAATTATTAAAAGTTTCAAAATAATTCATTTAAGAACAAATTTTTTGTATGATTGGTAGGATACTACTCAATATTCCTCAATTACTTATCCAACAAAGAAGTTTTTATTATTTTTATTTGTAATAAGCGGTTGAGGTTTTATTAGTTTGTTCATGTGAGATATCATTTCTGGTGATGAATGAGAGATTTACATATACAATAATTCTATATTAGATAATATCGGTAAGAAGTATACATTTTATTGACATACATTCTGATTTTATCATGGATTTTTTCAAATATAGGACATGTGAGTGGTTACATAAGGTTCTAATCAATAGAGGATTCCTGATAAAAAAATAACTGATAAATGACTTTATATGGAATTAATTTTATGAAGAAAACATTTAAAATTCGTTATCTATTAAGATAAAGGCTCATGGTATACATAAATAATAAGAAATTAATTTATATATATCTAAAGCATGGTCTAAACATTTGAAAAATAATTTTCTTCAACAATCTCTTTTATGTAGACATCAAGATAGATTACACCCCTAAAAAATAATTTCTTGGTTGATGTGATGCAACAAAATACATTATAATTGGTGGGCTATGTGGATGGTATATGGTGGAAGTTATTGGGCTCTTTTTATTGATACAGATAAAAATAATGGTGTTTTGTAAATTGTTATTCCCACTTCCATGGAATATTTTTCATGCTCTATGAAATGGTGGAGGATATTTTTTTTATAAAATTCATAATGGTTAGTGATGAGGTACAATATATAAATTTGGGATCCAGTACCCTATTATTCATTGATTACTATTGAGACATCATATTTTTCAGGACAAGTTATAGTGATTGTGAGAAGACACAATGATTTGATGTTGGATTAACGTTTCTTGATATTATTTTCTTCAACTGGGGATTACTGACATATATCATGACATTCAGATGTAGAGTTTATTTTCATGTATCATGAAGGATGTTATGGGTTGGATTTATGATGATCTCTCTATTTGTGGGTAGATACTAAAGATATATGAGCCATGAGAATAATTTTTCATCTTTATATTCCATACTAAAAGAGTGATAATGTTACAATGAACATTATGGGGAGACTTTTTAGACCACCTCATTTAAGTGATGTAGAATGGGTAATTAATTAATATTTTTTTAGGTCATTAGTTTCATTTAAATCAGATGCATTTTATGTCGAGGTGATTTTCCAATGGTATGTCCGAGAGATACAACATCATGATGTGCGGTTTTTCATACAATTTCACCTAATGAACTCACCCATTTCACATTGTATTTCTTGTAGTGGTTTTATAAGACACTTGAAACATAGGCTTAATTAAGTTCTACTTATCAACCATAAACAAACAGGATGTTTGATCATGCTATCAAATGTTAGATGATAGATTGTTTAGATGTATCCATAATTTTGGGGGATAATGTGAAAACCCCATTGATCTCGATGAGTTTTCCTATATCATCAATTATCATGTATTTATTAAAATAGGAAAAAATGAGTTCTATCATTGGGAATTGATTTTCATTCTTCAAAACTAACTATAGGTTGGGTAATCCCCATTTATTGTCTTCTATCATGTTTATGAGATGTAAAAGAATATTTCATTGATAAGGATGTTATTTTAACCAATCGATGTAAAAAAGAAATCGCATATCAACTACTATTACCATCCTTTTCTGTTTGAGGAACATGATGATTAATTCCAATATTTTTAACATAAAAAAGACACATATATATTCATAATATTTAACATTTATTTCAGATGTTCACGGGAATATTCAATATTTTTTAGAGGAATGGTACTATTCCATGTTAATTAATACTTCATAATATAAAATGTTCTACAAATTATGTATTCTATGTATGCCAAACATAGAGATAAAAACCTTCACTATCGTGTGTGATTTGTATTAATGACATCAAGACGATGTTTTTTATGTAAATAAAGAATTAGTAATTGTATATTAATAAAACAAATTATAATATTATCAAATGGAAGATAATATCATTAATAAAAATTTAGTGATAAGGTCGGTGTATTTGGGAGGAGACATTGGAATTAAAATACGATATGTGTCAAATTTGGAAAGACTGTTTCATGACTGAGTATTGGTGATTATTCATTGTGATGAGATACAATATTTTATAGAGTTTATGAAACTACTCAAATTTCTAGGAATGATTTTGATATAACCTTTACATAAATGATGTATTTTAGTATTGGTTTTAATGTTTTATGTGTTTTTTAATATTTGGGATTCACTTTTAAAATTTACATATATTTTATAGATAACATTCAATTTGACAGATGACACCGGGTTGTTAATAGACTTAATTTGGAACCCAGTGGTAGAAGGCACTTGGGTTGTAGCTTTAAAAAGGATTAATTTTATTTTATTTTTAAAAATTATATCTAATATGAATACATTTCATTTCTCATCACACAGTATGTTTGAACACCCCACCCATTCCTCTTAAATTTTATTTATTTAGTGTCTAATATCATTTATTCGTGCTCCATTTTCTGCAAACTATAATCCGTTGTGATGTTTTGTGTATGTATAGTAAAATTATTTCCTCATATATTTGTTTATATTATTCTATCTTAATTATTTTCTTGATAATACCAAATTATCTACTTTTTCCTAGGTTTTTTGATGTATATTAATTAATGGAATCAAGTATTGTGATATAAAATTGGCCGAACAAAATTATGAATAGGAATATGGTCCATGTCTAACTAATTCAGTTTCAGAATATTTATACATCATATAGAAAATAGGAAAACCCTAAATTATGAGTTTTATATAAAACTATTAGATATATTTTTATGGGTCCCCTATAGTTTGAGGGTTACATTTTTGGATTTTGAGTGGTCTACAATGATAATTTGTTCACAAAATTGGTCACCTCTTGTAAGTTACCATATATAATATCTTATGAAAATGTGATTTATGAACCTCCATATGCATCTAATATTTTTATTTTTGACTCTAATATATTTTATGGAATCTCATTTATATGGTGGAAACCCTACTATATCCTCGGATGAGGGTATTTATACCTTGTTCAATATCTTTATGTTACTTGTGATTGGTTATTCACCTTTTCATCAAACCATTTACACATTATTAATTTTAATGATTTAATTTTTCATGCGTAGTTAAGTTTTAATTTATTAGTCATGGGGGACAACTCATTCACATATGTAGATTTATTGATAACACGTTGAACAGACTAATGAGTGGTCTAGATATTTTTTATTGTTACTACATATACCATAGTTATTTTATTTGTGGTTCATGTTCCACATGGAAATTCTTTTTTGTTGATGGACCACTATCGTTGGAGTCCAATATTTCTTGCATATCTTCCTTCGAGAGTTCATGACTCTATTATAAAGTATTTATGGGTGATTTGTGTTATAGGGAAACATAATTCATTAAGATATACCTCTTTCTCCTTCAATTTTATGATTTTGATATGTCAATCATCATGAGAATGTAAAGATGTACGTTGCATTAAAATGTAACTTTCTGTTAATAAATATTTACCCAAGTGTAATGAATGGTGAAAAATCTTCCAACATGGTTATATATTGGTGATATATAATTCATTGTAGTCATATGATGGTGATATTTCATTCCCATGGATATATAATGGTGATATAATGTTCCCAAATGTGATATTAACATGATGAATCATTTTACATGATATATGTGATTAAGGGAGATAAATAGGTCACTCTAAATGTTTTTTTAGTACATGAATGAATCATCTCATTCTGAAAGGGGTTGAAGCCGACATGTTCTGACATGAATTGGATTCCAATATCCTCAATTTAGGTTAATTGTTTATAATAATCATTTTATTATCATCTCACACTGATCATAAAATTTTATTTTATACAATTTATAGTGAAAAATGTTTTGGGGGCCTATATAGTTATGAACACACCCATCATGGAATCCATGGTACTATAGTATATTTCATCATCACTAACATGGAATACGAAAGTGGATATGCATGAAATGGGTGAGAAGGAAAGGTGTGGTTTCTTTAAGAACACCATTTTTCAGTCAGGTGTGGATCCTTTACTTTTTTTTCTAAATAATAAATTTGGAACTAATATGGATGCCTAATGACATTGAAAATATCTCAAAGTTTTATGGGTAATTTCAGAAGACCAGAACCCATCTTTTTGGGGATATTTTCCATGTCGTAGGGTTTGCATATGGTTGGAGCACAGTTTGGATAATTGGGAAGAAGGATGTTTTTGGACAGAACCATATCACACGGTTAGGGGATAGATGTGCGTACAAACTATTAAAGTTCCCCTTCTTCCAATGCAACCATGAATGTTTTATTCATATTTTTTCAAACCATGTGGAAAAACCATTCACATAATATTTTTCTAGGGAAATCTCCCTTTTCCCCATTAACTGTCTATTCAATTCGTTCCTTCTTACTATTATAAGTTTTAGTTGAAGTTACCTCTAAGGCTCTAATTATGTATATTTTTTAATACCTAATAAGGGGATTGAATGATCATCTTCATCCAAGATCTGATCGACCTTCTGTTCATCACATTAAATGAAAAATAATATGTAATCAAATCTTTTAATGTCTTCATGGAATTTTCTATCGAACTAGTTTTTTAGGATTGAGAATTTTTTCTCTTTTTCATAGATATACTTCTTTCTAAGTAGAATTATAGGGAGATATTAGAGGAGAAGGATCATAAACCCCAAAGGTGAGTGGGCTATAACTCATCCCTCAAGTTCGTTGATTTTAAAATTGTTAGGTGGGGACCACTAATTTCATCGGGTTGCATTATTAGAATTTATATTTCTTGTTTATAGTCATTTGTAATGTATTTATATTCTATTTCAATATATGTGAATATTTTTTGTTGTTACACTAACTACATCCTTAATCCCATATTGGAGACTACTCGATAATTGGTTTTTTAGTAATTGATGTGTTTGAGCCACCATTCGGGTTTGACATTTCATGTTCCTTGTAAAGGTAATATTTTCTATATTAAATGTATTTATTCATATTTTTATTTTCATAATTCCCATTACCGTCTTTTATCACCACTTGACCCACCAAATGTAAGTGATTCAATTGACAATTATATATGAAAAATTAATTCAAAAGTATACTAAGTATATGACTTTCCCTGATTTATTGTGAATGACTCAAGGGATTCATGTCTATATAACATGTTACCACATTAATGGAAGGTATAGGAAAGAACATTAATTAAATGTAATTAATAAAAGTTTAATTCCACATGTCCTTTTCATTCAAATGAAAATCTATGTATTTAAATAAAATACTTATTTATTAATTATGAAATGATTAAAACATTCATGATACATGAAATTATCACACAAATTAAAATAAATCCTTGAACCAAATGAAATTTTACATGAATTATTATAAAAATAGAGAGGTCTAACGGAAGCTCACATTGGATTTTTTATCGGGTAAAGATTTGAGCACTTAAGAAACCCATTTTGATTCATGTATATAGAATTATTAGGTTGAGACACACCTATATTTTGATTGTTGACTCTTATTTGGATTCTTATATGAAGTCATAGGATCCCTTCAATATTATTATAGGGTTCCATGGATACACTCTTTAGATCCAACATTGACAAGTAAGTTCCATGGTTAAAGCCCATCAGGTCCAATCATTTCTTAGCCCGGTTTTCCTTATAAGAACTACTTGGTCTTTGATAGGCATATTATTGTTGAGTTATTGGACTATACATCATGGATTAAACTCTTAACTCTAGCTAGGATATAGTATTACTATGTTTGTGATTGTTAAGGTATACATCACCTTGGATATTACCTTTGGACTTTACTATTAAATATTATTATAGGATGCCTTATTATTACATCGAAAATTCATTATAATTAACATGTGATTTGTTATAAACTATTTACCATCAATCTATGAATTGGTTACATGCTCAGACACTAGCCATGGGATGAACAAGGTTCTTGGTTATTTAGTTACATTTCACCACTTTACTTTATATATTCATTATTGCACACACAAAATTTCTTTTACATGGCTGGATGTTATTAACACCCTTGGTGGTGGCCCACTAACATTTACCTCACACCCTGTACAGAAACTGTTTGGTACCCAGAGTAGATTACATGGTTGCATGTATTGGCTAGGGAATCATAAGTCCTAAAACACTGGATTGCATGTTGTTTAGTATAGATCCTGACATAAGATGACCGAGATAGAGCTTGGGACTCTAGGGATTGTCATTAATTTACTTTAAAAATTTGTGTAACATGTTCTATTGGTTACCATGAATCTATATTTTCTTTTTTTCTAGTGACATGACGTATCATTAGTTAATGAATACTTTTCAATGTGTTTTAGTTACTATTATTGTTGTCTCTCTTTTTCATTTTTAATTTGTTTTTTATTATATTTTTACATCTACATACTTATATTTATATTGTTATAATTCACTAAACTTTAATAATGAGATCATAGTATCCCCATAGACACAAACTAGGCTCTTGATTCTGGTCAGAAGCCTTTGGGCGTTGTGAATGCATTCTCAAGGTAATTACCCAGTTACCTAAATTTCAATTATTCTTATGCATTTTCCTATAAAAGATGATATTATTTCATAGATGGGTGAAACACATGTTGTGTGGATTTTTTGATTATCTATCTGATGAAGGATTTTATTTCATCAATGTACTGATTATATGAGGTAATGGATCATTGTTATATGTGTCATTATATGCACCTAGAATTTTCATGTCATGCATATTACCATGCCATATAAGTTCATTTCACTGCATTGAATTTATTGATATACCTTTGATTTTGGAGTAATGTAGTTATAGTTATATTATTCTTGTATTAATACTAGTTTTGGTTGATTTATTTCCTATCAAAACTCATGGGGTGTATGGATCCTCATGGGTTCAGGTGAGTAATTTACAGAGTCGATCCATTATTCTATAAATAAAAACGTGTATCTTTCATTGATAATGTATGTGGGAACATGTTAAATGGTAATTAATATCCACTATAATGTAAATGTGGACATCTATAATGAATTGGTTGAATATCCTTACCCCACTATGTTATGTTTATGAATGGTAAAAGAGTGAACATGCTAATTAAATGTAAAATGAAATTAAACAAATACTGGATCACTTATTGATACATGGTTGTCTTAGGAGGTAGTTTGCATGGTATGACTTGGGTAGTGAGTTTTCTTTTGTTCTCCTTCTTCTAGTGATTCTATCATTCTTCATAAGCTTGTTCAGAGAAATTTGGATGGTATTTGTAGACCAATGCTTCCACAAAGTCCTTATATTTTATTCCATGAGGGTGGAGAAGCTGATGCTCCACACATGTTGGGCCCTAAGCTTCCACTCTTTATTCCATTATTAGAACATGATGAACTACCGTTTTTACCTAATCTTGGAATTAATTAAGATGTTAATGGTAGTTTCCTATGTCAAATTAATTCCATTCATGGTGCTCCATGGCTTGCACGCAAAATGGTTGATCTAATTCATGAGTTCTAGTAGAAGTATCCTCCAATATTCTAAGGAGATAGCAGTCCACTGGTTGATGAGTGTGGGATTCAGGCCACCCTTTATATTTTTTTGTAACTGGAAACCCATCCATTGTGGATATTCAAACAATTTATATACATGATTTATATTCATCCAAGTAGTGGTGGTATGTGACTTTATAGGTCATTTGTCATTATGGCATGTTACGGGTTGATTTACAGATTACATTCTATGATTAGTTCTTTCCCCATATACTAAGAGATAATAGGGAATGAACATTAATTCTTATAGAGAAGGGTTCTATATCCAATATGGAATATTCAACTCATATCACATAACTAAAGTTCATTTCAACAATTCTTGTGAGTGATGAGTTTTAGTATGCTAAATGATTTGATGATGGCAACCCGTATGCGATTTTTAATCAGGTGACCATTATTCTCCTATCTAATTTTAATGATATATTCTATAATTTTATTATCACTATGAATATCATGAGGGATAGAAATAGTATAGGGTATAGAGAATCACTACCACAATAGTCATGTAGTTCTTCTTGTGGTAAGAAACGTTCATCCAGGTCTTTCATCAGGGTAGTGACGACCCTAACGTCTATTTATATAGCTACAAAGTGTTTCATTAGTGTTGATGATTGGGAAATTAAAATCCTATATGATAAAGAGACCCACTGGAGTGCCGACCATGAGGTCATATGAGGAATCTTTAGAATTTCTCTATGACCATTAAAATAACTTCAAGTGGAAGAATATATTCACTAGATACACCTCCAAGAGTGAGTTCCTTTACGTTGCATCATGTGGAAAGTTGGAAAAGAACTGGTAGGTTGGGTAGAGGAGGAGATTTGTTCATGGTATCCAGACAAAAGATCAATATTAGTTTCAGTAGTGTAGTTATGATCGTGGTAGTCCATCTGTTGCACCGGGCCATGGATCATGCCAGTTGAATGAACTACATTAAAAATATGAGGATCAGGTTGTGGGGCCATCAATAGTATAAGGTTTTATTCTGATTTAATCAACTATAGTATATTCTTTATTTGATACGGGTGATTCAAACACTTTTATATTTGTATCTGTCATGTAATATCCTTGATTATAGATATTGTAGTACTATGGTGTAATGACCTTAAATATGTCATTAATGGTATGAAAATAGGTTATACACCAGTGTATGGACTGTCCCCATGAGTTAGGACGTTACCCTTTCTTATAAACATCTTTTTTTCTGAGATGTTGGGCTTCCATATAATTCTTGTTTTGGATTCGTTGGTTTGTTATCATGATTTTGTATAATATTATTATCATAGGGTATCACCTAAATCACCCATGGGAAGTATTTATCTACATAAGGATCAGTGGGATGTTAATGCTAGTAAAGAGGTACTAGAGGATCTTGTGGTTGGTGGAGTGGCCACCCAGATGTCAAATATCTTAATGGAGGACTAGTGTTTATGATAAGATAATTTTTATCCAATAGTGGATCATTTTAGAGATGACTTTTTGGATAATTTCTCTAGGTTACCTCCGGAGAAAGTGGTAGAGTTGACAAGTGAGTTTATTCCTAGAGCACATCTAGTGTTCCATGTTCTATATATGATGGAACCTACTGAGATCCAAGAGCTCAGTTGGTTGTTATAGGATTTGGAGGCTAAAGGTTTTATAGGGCTTAATACATCCTATTGGGGTTCACCAATGCTTTTTGCCGATAAGGGTGATAAAACCATCTATTTATGAATGGATTAAAGATGGTTGAATGACCTTATTGTATAGAATTGATATTCACTACCTCAAATAGATGAAATGTTGACATGATCTATAGAGAAATGGCCATCTCCAATATCGACCTAAGATTGAGTTATCATTAGGTACGAGTTAGGCCATCAAAAATACCTCATACCTATTTTTGTAAAAGGTATGGTCTATATAAGTTCTTTTTATGTTGTTTGGTCATATTAATGTGCACAAAATTTTCATGGTTCAAGATGAATATGATGTTCCTCCCCTTTTGGATTCATTTATCGTGGTCTTTGTGGAAGACAAATTTGTGTATTTTAACACTTGTAGAAACCATACCAAAAAACTTGATATTGTTCAGAGTAATCTATGAAACCAACATGTTTATGCCCAAATTGTTATGTGCCACTTATGGATCAAAAATGTTCACTTATTGAGTAATATAATTTCGGAATCAGGAGTATTTGTTGACCCAAAAATGGTTAGGGCTGTAGTTTTTTTAGAGGACCCAAAGAATGTGTTTGACATATGTTTTAATTAGGGAGAGTTGGATATTATAAGTGTTTTATACAAGAAATTTACCTCCTATATTCACCTCTTACTGGGAAAAAAATAATGCTATTAATTTTATATTGTCATTATCATGTGAGAAAGACATTCAAGAGTCGAAAGGGAGGCTTGTATCAACTACTATTCTGACTCATCCAAATCCTAGTATTGGCTATACTATCTTTTGTGATGAATCATGACTCATACTATGACCAGTGATGATTTATGGGTACAGTGTTTTTGTGTGTATAAAATTATTGATGATTCCTCGTGAGAGAAATTACTGATCTTAATACCTTTATCTAATAGTAGTTGTACCATACTTACATTGTTGGAGACACTATCTGTTAGGTGAGAAATTTGTGGTGTACCCGGACCAAATGTGCCTCAAATATAACTTTTCATAGAATGAAATGAATCTCAAGTAGCAGATATGGGTCTAATATATAACCTCGTTTGATATTGAGCTTTTTTATATGTATAATAAGGGATATGTATTTGTAGATGCACTGAGATAGAAAAATCATACATTGCCCACATGGGAGTAAAGTTATGAATGGATGTTAATGGCATTTTATTATGAGTTGCATTTGGACTTCATGAATGTCACAAGTAGACTTACCTCTAATACATAACATTTACCTCTTCCATCCATGAGAAGGTGAAGGGTAGACAATTTTCAGATCCTGGTGGCTTTGTTCCCTGTGAGAGTATATCAGGATATAACCTGACTCTTGATTTTCTTGGGGAAAGATATGATATCTTGTTTCTACATGGGAATATCTGGGATTCTATAGAATTGAGACTGGAGTTTCTAAAATATTTTCATTATTTTAAATGGTAATATCATTCAAATATCTCGTTGATGTATTGAGACATGCGATGCCAGAATTATTTGTTTGTTATTAAATGTAAGATAGTAGGATTTTCACTAGGTGTTCCAACTATTAGTAGGTGAAGGTCAAGAACAAGCGACCTACAGGCTTGGAATAACTACATTTTGTCTCAAAATGTAATTGGGAAGAAATTACTAAGGATTTTATACTCAGTTTACCTATGTCAACTAGAGGTCGCAATGTTGTATGGGTTTTCATTTACTGACTAATGAATCCATCCCACATCATTACTATTTAGGAGACATTCTTAGTTGAAGAGATGGGAAGACTATATGTTCGTGGTATCACATGACTTTGTGGGGTCCCAAATACTATCATTTCAGATATGGACACTCGTTTTCATAATAGTTATAGAAGGGATTGAAACTTTTTATTGAAACACATGCGCTTCTATGCAAATAATTTTCACCCTTCGATAGATGGAAAATCAAGAAGGAAAATATAGGTTTAAGAGGATATTATCCAAGTATGTGTTATTGATTGTAGTGGTTATTGGTAAAATCACATCACCCATAATGAATTCGCCAATAATTACATATTTCAGGTGAAAATTCAGATGGATCTTTTTAAGGCCTTATAAGGTAGGTTGTGTTGTTCCCCATTGTGCTGGAAAGAGGAAAGTGAGGAAAACTACGAGGTCATATTCTCATTCAAGACACTTCAAATTAGTTTCAGCTGATATGAAAGCTTATGAATACTACTCAATCAAGAAAAAAATATTATGCTGATGACCATCTATGACCTATTAAGTTCATGGTCGAGTATCGTTTTTTTCTTCAGGTTCCATTGAGGAAGTGTCATAAATAGTTATAAAATAAAGAAATATATCTCCTCATTACATATAGCCATTTGATATTCAAGAGAGAGTTGGGCTCATATCTAATCAGTTGTAATGGCCTTAGAGGTACCATTCCAATCCTTACATTTTCAATATCTTCCAGCTTTTCCAGAATCGTACTAATCTATCTCATATATTTTACCTTGATAATGTTGAGTTATATATTGATTCTATATTTCTGGAATATCCAGTATGCATTGTTGACCGGAGTATGATGGATCTTTATGTAATGTCTATCCTTCTATTATGAGTGATATTTTATCATAACCTGGGATTGGAGAATACATTAGAGTGGGAAGTTAAAATACATTCTCATTAGATATATTTGTTCTTAGATAGTGTTTCCCCACCCTTGGAAAGCTATATCAGGGATGATTTATTTCAAGGGGGAATACTGTAAAAAATAAAACAGTCAATCAGGTATGGATTCATTAAAATTCATAAACAATATTTACATTATATATAATATAGATGTCAACTGAATTAATAATGAATCAGGTGTGTCTGGGGAATGTTCGGAGCCCGGAACCTGCCTTGTGGGGAAAATGGAAATATTGCACGGTTAGCACACAGTTATCGCACCTTTTGTATAACAGTGTGAATAGAAATTTTGGGAAAAAACCATATCACATTGTTTGTACATGGTCGTGCAACCTATAAATTCAATTTCCACTTCTTCATAGGTATTTGTTTTGAAAAATTGTACACATGCTATTTTTCTGGGTAAAATTTTCTTTCCATTAATGATCTTGTAAGTCCCCTGATTCTTTATATTATGAGGTCCGGTGACATTTACAACCATGGATCTCATTTTTCAGAATTTTAAGACAAAATATATGGATTGAATGATCTCTTCATCCATTATTTGATCGATCTTCCATTCATCACGATGGATTCACAATGATATGTACTCAAGTCCGTATAATCCTTTCTTTTTAACTCTTGCTGTGAACATAGTTATCGATGTCTGAGTTTTAATTCTTTGTCTCAGATCTACTCTTTTCTAAGTTGAATTATAGCACAATATCATTGGATATGGATCTTAAAACCATAATGATGGTGTTCTGTAACTCATCCCTCATGTTTGATGATTTTAGATTAATCATATGGGGACCACTTATTTCAGCAGGTGCCATGAATAGAATTTATACTCCATACATATAATCATTAGAAGAGTATGGATAAGATCTTTCTATATATGTGATTAATTTTTAGTGGTTACACCGACAACATCATCCATTCCATGTAGAATTATATTCCATAATTGGGTTTTTAGTATTTCACGTGTTTGAGCCACTATTCGGGTGTGACTTTTCATGACACTTCTAAGGGTGATATTTTTTATATTAAATGGATTGATTTATATTTTAAATGTCATAATAGAATGTACATTGTATTCTCACCACTTGACCTGACTTAGATAAGTTATTCAATTGATGATTAAATGTGAACTGGAAATTCGAAAGTGTACTAAGTATATGACATGACCAAACTAATTTGTAATGACTAATAGGTTACTTGTCTGTAATACCCCTTACTACAATAATAGAAGGTAGTGGAATGAACCCTAATTATTGTTTAATATTTAAATATAATTATTAAAGGTTTTATGCTACATGTCCCTGTCACACTAATGAATGGAAAGGTTTATACCAAATGAACTTATTTATTATCTAGGACTTGATTAAAAGTTTTAATTCTACATGACCTTATCACACTAATGAAAAGAAAGAATTGAATCAAATGATATTTTATATGAATTTATATCAATTAGGAGTTGCATGACCCAATATTACCTTGTATTATTATTAGGGAATGCATTTAGCACTTGGGAACCCCATTCTGATTCCATGATATGACTTGCTTAGGTTGATACCTACCTAGATCCTAATCCTTGTCTAATCATTGGTTTCCTGGTATGACATTATATGATCCCTTTGTATTATTATAGAATTCGATGGATATAATCAAAGGATATAGTATTGACAAATAGGTTACATGGATAATACCCATCAAGCCAGATATTTTATTATCATTGACATACTTTAGAAGAACTCCTTGGACTCAGTAGGAACTCATTGTTGAATTCATTGAACAATGCTCCTTGGATTTCACACTTACTCCTATCTAGGATATAGTTATTAATGATTTTACGACCGTTGATGTAACACCCAAGGTAAATAAAGAATATGAAATTTTCATATTTATCCATATTTATAAATAAAATATTAATATTACTTTAATGGGGACGCTATGCTCGATGGCGTACCCAACACGCAACAATGAGTTTCTTGGGAATCTTACGTTGCACTATAATAATAAAATAATATTATTTTAAATGGTAGTTAACATGTATCCATTGTATTTCCGGGAATGGACATAAATAACTAAAATATGATTATATATGTTTTTAAATGTTTTTACAATTATCCAATAAAAGATAAAGTCATAAAATACGGAAAGAATTCAATTTTAGGCGTATATGCCCTTGTTTTCACTAAAGGTTCACTTATCACCTTTTGATGGAGAAACGTCATTAAATATATATTTGTTCACTCTTATACATCCTTTTGGACCAAATTAAACACTTCTTAAGAATTGGGACATCAAAATTTACTTTGTGTAAATTTTTTGAATCTTTCTGATAAAGTTCATTTTTTTAATGAATAGTGTAAAATGTTGTATTTTAATTCAAAACCTATTTTTAATCTAATTTATTTATATGATTAGATTATCTTTTGAATTGGTTCTAAAGTTAAATTAGAATATGTTTTTACCATTAAATCCAATAGTGGTCGTAGGAATTAATTTCACTTTAAAATCATACTTAAACTAGTGTCAATCTTTTGAAACTTATTGTTTCATAAAAACACACTATTTGCTCTGACAACGAGAATTAATTATTAAATTAATTAATGTGACTTATATGTTTTAAATTTTGTAAAATATACTTCATTTTTTGAATTCGGAATATCAAATATATCTTAAAATGAATTTTTGGGATTTTTCTGAAAAACTTCAATTTTTTATTAATAGTGAAACCACTAAGTGGTACTTATAAAAACTGATTTTTCCGTTTAAATGAAATTTTTCCATCTTTGTGTTTTGAATTTCAAAAATCCGACATAAATGGTTTTCATTAATAAGTAAAATGTGGTTTAATGGGATAAAAATAATTTTTTGGTGAATAGTAACATATTAAGTTTTTAATCGCGATTAGAGGTAATTAGTGTAGTTTAAGGTAAAAATAATGTTTTAATAATATGAAATGAACTTGACACATGTCCTAACCTGATTTTATGTGTCATGCCCGACCATGAAAACCCATGGGTCAACTTGGGGACCCCATGAAGCCACTTTGGTTGGAAAATGGCATTAATATCTTTTTATTTAAAGATAAAGTAAAAATGAGACAAACATTAGATGTTTTACTAAAACATTTCTTAAATGGGGTTATACAAATCTTATTTTTGACTATAAATATTATTTGGAAATATAAAAATATTTCCTACATCATAGTATGTTTTTTATAATTTTTAGACATTAAATAAATTAAATTGTTTATGACATCATGATGATGCAGCGAGGACTTCATTATTTAACGATTTAAATAAAATGGAAAGATAATGTAATATCTAAGACCTACACATGTCCAAAACCTATTGGATGATTTTATTTAGAACCCATATCACCTTATCTTAGAAACAAATCAATGTGGGACCTCTTAAATCTGAATACCATTTTAAAATAAAGTAACGTTTCTTTACCTTCCAAGAGTGCCCCTCCTCTTCTCTTATAAAAGGTCCCCACCTCTACCTCCTTATCCACACTCCCAAAGCCTTTGGCTCGGCCAAACTCTGCACATTTTGTCTCTAAACTTCCCTCTATTACTCCTTGAAGCCTCACTTTGGCAGAAGACTTCCCAAGGAAGCCGTTGAGCTCAAACCAAAGGGAGTTACCCGATTTTAAGGTAATGTCTTCACTTGAGTCCTTTTGTTTTATTTTGCTTCTGCAACCCCCTAAACTCTTTTTATTAATTTATTTTGTAACAACTCCAGTATAATAAATATACTAGGATGTTTTTATAAGAATTATTCTAGCTACACATTCACACACCAACATCTAATGGTTAAAGAACATACTGTTTCCGTGGATGGCGAATTTCGGCCTCCCGAAACGATGATTGTTCAACATTCTTTTAACACCTTTAAAGGTGTCCATTAAGATGAAAATATATTTATATATGATATATAATATGTTTATGTTTTCCTTAAAGTTCTGTATTTTTCATTTTGGGCATACATTTATGGTTTCCATTATGGGTAAACGCGATATCTTCATTTAAGGAAGTGCGGACTACCGCCCCCTCAAAGTGATGTGATTCGTTAATGCCATATGTGGGACGTATAAAGGATGGATTTAAAGTTATTATATATGATGTTATACTGGAATTATAATATAACTCTATATCATTATTATTCCATTCCATAAAAATATGACATAGAAATGAAAGTAGTGTTCATGTGTACGTACGGCTTACCGTCTCCATGAACGGTGCATTTCATTTCTTACCTCTAAATGATTATGTAATATTATAAATACATGTATATTATGGATTTATATTATATATATGATATACAAATCAGGAATATAATTCTGGTATATAATGAACATCTGACCACATGAACAACATGTAATTGTAAGAAGTCCACTTTCGACTTAAGAACCAAATATCGACAAAACAAACATTATTAACTTAAATGATTACATAATGCTTATAACATAGAAATAAGTGATCTAAATGGAATAATGGACTAGAAAAAGGTTCTTAATAATTTTGAAATTAACTCAAGTTTATTATTCAGGACGTTAAATAACGATCGAGTCAAGTCGGACCCGAGCTAAGGAATCCTACTCCTCTCTTTCTTTTTAAGTACACTCTTTTATGTCATTCCTTCTAAGCTCATATTTCATGTTATTGTTATGTTATTTTATATTAATGTTACTGTAATTTTTATGTTCATATGATGAGAGACCTGATTCTCTCTCATTAATCCATTTTGGAAGTTTTGATTGGCACCGTTAGGCAGCCGAATTTTTGTAAGAGATCTAACCTCTCTATTTCTTTTTAAGTACTCTCCTTTATGTCACTTCTTTTAAGCTCCTATTTGTTATGATGGGGGATGTTATTTTATATTCCTATTTATGTAAATTTTATGGTAATGTGATGAGATACCCTATTTCCTCTCATCAATCCATTTTGGAAGTTTAAAGTGGCGCCGTTAGGCTGCCGAGTTTTCGTAAGGGATTTTTCATCTCACTTTTATTCCCGTGAGACTTATGCTACATTTACCACAATTTCATTTGATTGTTGTATGTACTTCCCATTATTGTACACTTTGTGTAGTATAATTTCATTTATGGGTATTCACATCTTCATTGTATGACCCTTCTTCCGTGGGGTGTACGTTTCGAAAGTTACCCAACTCGGTAAGGGGACCTTTCACCCTCCTCTTTTTAAAAGAATTCTTTTATTGGGTCTTTTAATTTACATATTGTTATGTTAAGATATGTTCTCATATATCTGTATTAATGTAAATTTTATGTCCAAGTGATGAGATACACTTTTTATCTCTCATCAACTCATTTTGATGTGACATCATTAGGCTGTCAAGGGAACTTCTTAACCCAATTTCGATTTCTTTGGGTTCAACATGTAGTTATTGAATATGTCATCTTTGAATATGTGTGAATGACCTTTGATTATTTTACACTTAATATCCACTTATATTTGGTATATTCGTTTGTCACACATAATTATGTAATTGATTTATCCTTAAACCAAGGATACCGTCTTTGTATGGGACTTCGTCTCAATCTCCTTTCATTGAGGCATATTTTGTTTAATACACAACCGTCTTTTGTATGGTGTATAAAACCCTTCGAATTTTACGTTTATTCAAAAGGAATATTTTTATACGAAGCGTTTACAAAACGACAAAAGGGAATGTTTTTGTCGTACGTATGCGGCGACAACGACTTCTCCGCTGCTGTGACCATTATTTGAGTTTCGGCTTCCTCTACATTCCATACCTTTTTTATAAAGAAAAATAAATACCATGTTTTACTTTTCTTTTATTTTGGTACTGAAAATGGATTTCATAATGTTTTTATATCAATGTGTTGTATTGATATCTTGTGATTGAAAGGTGGAAATGTTATGTTTCCTTTATGCATGTTTTATGTGATACGATTATGTTGAGGTTCTTGGGCATTATTATGTAGACGGGTGGTTTCGTGATAAACTAAGGGCGGGTGAGCCTGATATAGCTCTCTAATGCATTGGGTAACATGAAGGA
The DNA here is from genome assembly GCA_963277665.1 of Viscum album. Classification (NCBI taxonomy): domain Eukaryota; kingdom Viridiplantae; phylum Streptophyta; class Magnoliopsida; order Santalales; family Viscaceae; genus Viscum; species Viscum album. The sequence goes on from OY728146.1 coordinate 1,468,826,064, forward strand.
GTGAAACATTAAGTTTTCTCCGAAGAGATTTAGGGAATATATTGTTATGGGTATTCCAAACGTAACCAAGAGGGTTACTCCCTACGTAAGAATGTTATGAATGCCTCAATTTACCTTTATGTCTTATGATTTCTATGATTTATTCATGGTTTGATGAGGTATGTTAAAGTGCCTATGTTTTATGGGTAAAGTATGATTTAATTCTTATGTATATATGAACTCATGTTTCCTTTCCATATTTTTATAACCCTTACTGAGCTTTTTATGCTCATCCCATGTTTTTGAAATGTTTTTTCACAGGTCAAGGGAAAGGTACATGACGTGATGATAGTTTCAAGGATGTGTCAAGAAAGAATCCGTGTTTTATTTTAAATATGTTTCCGTTGATGGGAAGATTGAATATTGTCTTTTATGTAACCACTTTGTTTAAATGTGGAATGTAATCCAAGTTTCATGATCTAATTCTATAAAACTCTAAACCTAAAAAGATCCTCAATGTGTAATCTTGTAATAACTCAAGATTATGTAAGGTTTAAGGTTGGGGCCTTATAGTTGGTATCAAAGGTCGGTTTGGATAACTTTAGAGGATAGGGTATTCTTTAAGCATAAGTGACATTACCATAATGGTTAGGATTTCAGAAAGAGTCCTAGTTTTAGATAAAGTGAATGAGTAAGTATATCTTAGTGTTTACCTTCCTCATTAGTACATGATGGTTTTGTTGATATACTCACACTGACATTTCTTTTTTTAGTGAATGGATGGGTCTAGCAGGCACCAAAGAGCCAACAGGTTTGAAGGAAACTGTGGTTGTTCTCTGATTAAGATAATAGATAAAATGGAGGAATCAATGAGCAAACACGTGGTTTTTCTAAACCAAATATCAAGGAGTCATGATCAACCACTTGAACATTGGTATGTTCTGTAATGCATCATGTACGAGATGACCAATCGATGTGGATGTTCAGGTAATAATTATAAAGGTAACCATTAGAGTTTATATGATCCTTACTTTTGAGGTAATTATGGGTTATTATATGATATGCTGGAAATTGAAAGGCATGACTTAAAATTGAGGTAAAAATATGTTATGATCATTTTTGATGATTTTATCTCTTTTTGGGGAATGATTTAAGAATTAAATAGTTTTTGAAAAAGGAAAACACGCAGACCGTGTGACAACCCGTCACGTCGGACAAAGCTGCGGGAATCGAACCCACAACCAATGTGCGACTTGTATTTATCGCCTACCACTGGACTACGTGAAGTCCCTGGTTAGTTTGACTGATTCTTTTTAGTTATATTATTTTATGAATTAAGAGTAAGTTTATTTTGTGTTATTTATGAAAATTATTAACCTATCATGGAGGATATGTGATTAGGTTAATTACTTTTCAATACGAGAATTTAGGAGAAACTGATGTTGTTTGGAGATAAATGTTACGACTTAACTTGGAAGACTATGTGACTAAATCCTTCAAATATTTGGGTTTCAATCATATATTGGTTAACTTTGAAGCATTTTATGGACAAATTGTTTATCGGATGGACCTCATTGAACTTTGGGTTTTGTTGGACAAATTTTGGAGATTAAGCATAGATTTTCATTTTAATGGGTTATCCTTTTCTGGATTATCTGACCTTGTACTAACCTTTTTGGTTTTAGTTTTTGTTAAAGCCTTAAGACATGGGATGTATATAGTTCTCTTTTGTGGATTAGGTGATTTTCTATAAGTTGATTATAGTTCCCTTAATGCGAACAAGTCTCCCTAAATACTCGTCTTTTGGAAAAAATAGGAGTTTGATTAAGGAATCTAGAAAAAGTTGAAAGTCAACATGATAAGTTATTATGTTTCCTTATGAATAAATTCCTCAATAAAAAGTAACTTAAAACAAAAATTTTGTCTATTAACTTTTACTACTAGGGAATCGAATACCGTTTAACCCATTACACATTTGTGATTTTCTTATGGTTAACTTTCTCCTAGACATGTTTACTATCACTCTCCCTCAAGAACATGACTCTTTGTTTTTTCCTCCATGTCCATGTTTTTCTACATATGGGTTATCTCGGCTGACCTCTATACTTATCTTGCTTTATTTTAAAGTGATTGTTTTACCGACTCTTGTTCCGATGTGGGATTTCAAGGATGTTTCCAAGCTCAATTTTAAAAATTGCGAGGACGCAATTCCCAAAAGGGGGGAAGGATGTAACACCACAGGTAAATAAAGAATATGACATTTTCATATTTATCCATATTTATGAATAAAATATTAATATGACTTTAAAGGGGACGCTATGCTCGATGGCGTACCCAACACGCAACAACGAGTTTCTTGGGAATCTTATGTTGCACTCTAATAATAAAATAATATTATTTTAAATGGTAGTTAACCTGTAGCCATTTTATTGGAGGGAATGGATATAAATAACAAAAATCTGATTATATATTTTTTTGAATGTTTTTACATTTATCCAATAAAAGATAAAGGCATAAAATACGGAAAGAATTCAATTTTAGGCGTATATGCTCTAGTTTTCACTAAAGGTTCACTTATCTCCTTTTGATGGAGAACCGTCATTAAATATAGTTTTGTTCACTCTTATGCGTCCTTTTGGACCAAATAAAACTCTTCTTAATAATTGGGAAATCAAAATTTACTTTGTGTAAATTTTTTGTATCTTTCTGATAAAGTTCATTTTTTAATGAATAGTGTAACATGTCGTATTTTAATTCAAAACCACTTTTTAATATAATTTATTTATATGATTAGATTATATTTTGAATTGTTTTTAAAGTGAAATTAGAATATATGTTTACCATTAAATCCAATAGTGGTCGTTGGAATTAATTTCACTTTGAAATCAGACTTAAACTAGTGTCAATCTTTTGATACTTATTGTTTCATAAAAACATGCTATTTGCTCTGACAGTGGGAATTAATTATTAAATTAATTAATGAGACTTATATGTTTTGAATTTTTGAAAATAGACTTCATTTTTGAATTCAGAATATCAAATATATCTTAGGGTGAATTTTTGGGATTTTTCTGAAAAACTTCAATTTTTGAGGAATAGTGAAACCACTAAGTGGTACTTATAAAAACTGATTTTTCCATTTAAATGAAATTTTTCCATATTTGTGTTTTGAATTTAAAAAATACGACATACATGGTTTTCATTAAGAAGTAAAATGTGGTTCAACGGGATAAAAATAATTTTTTGGTGAATAGTAACTTATTAAGTTTTTAATCGCGATTAGAGGAAATTATTGTAGTTTAAGGTAAAAATAATGTTTTAATAATATGAAATGAACTTTACACATGTCCTAAACTCATTGGATATGTCATGGCCGACCAAGAAAACCTATGGGTCAACTTGGGGACCCCATGAATCTACATTGGTTGGAAAATGACATTAATATCTTTTTATTTAAAGTTAAAGTAAAAATGAGACAAACATGAAATGTTTTACTAAAACAATTTTTACATGGGGTTATAAAAATATGATTTTTGACTATAAATTTTCATTGGAAAGATAAAAAGATTTCCTACATCATAGTATTTTGCTTATAAGTTTTATACATTAAATAAATTAAATTATTTATGACATCATGATGATGCTGCAATAACCTCATTATTTAACTATTTAAATTAAATGGAAAGATAATGAAATATCTAAGACCTAAACATGTCCAAAACCTATTGGATGAGTTTATTTCTAACCCTTATCACCTTATCCTTGAAACACATCAATGTGGGACCTCTTAAATCCGAAAACCATTTTAAAATAAAGTAACTTTTCTTTACCTTCCAAGAGTGCCCCTCCTCTCCTCTTATAAAAGGCCCCCAACTCTACCTCCATACCCACAATGCCAAAGCCTTTGGATCGGCCAAAATCTGCCCATTTTGTCTCTCCACTTACCTCTATTACTCCTTTAATCCTAAAATTGGGCAGAAGTCTTCACAAGGAATCCTTTGAGCTCAAACCAAAGGGAGTTACCTGATTTTAAGGTAATGTCTTCACTTGAGTCCTTTTGTTTTATTTTTCTTCTCCAACCCCCTAAAATCTTTTTATTCATTTATTATGTAAAAACTCCAGTATCATAAATATACTAGGATCTTGTTATAATAATTATTCGAGCTACACTTTCACACACCTACATCTAATGGTTAAAGAACATACTGTTTCCGTGGATGGCGAATTTCGGCCTCCCGGAATGATGATTGTTCAACATTCTTTTAACACCTTCAAAGGTCGCCATTAAGATGACACTATATTTATATATGATATATAATATGTTTTTTTTCTTTAAGCTTCTGTATTTTTCATTTTAGGCATACCTTTATGGTTTTCATTATGGGTAAACGTGATATCTTCATTTAAGGAAGTGCGGACTACCGCCCCCTCAAAGTGATGTGATTCGTTAATTCCATATGTGGGACGTATAAAGGATGGATATAAAGTTATTATATATGATGTTATACTGGAATTATAATATACCTATATATCATTATTTTTCCATTCCATAAAAATATGACATAGAAATGAAAGTAGTGTTCATGCGTACGTACGGCTTACCGTCTCCATGAACGGTGCATTTCATTTCTTACCTCTAAATGATTATGTAATATTATAAATACATGTATATTCATGATATATATGATATATATGATATCCAAATCATGAATATAATTCTGGATGTAATGAACATTTGACCACACAAACAACATGTAATTGTAAGAAGTCCACTTTCGACTTAAGAACCAAATATCGACAAAACAAACATTATTAACTTAAATGATTACATAATGCTTCTAACATGGAAATAAGTGATCTAAAAGGAATAGTGGAATATAAAAAGGTTCTTAATTAATGTTGAAATTAACTCAAGTTTATTATTCAGGACGTTAAATAACGATCGAGTCAAGTCGGACCCGAGCTAAGGAATCCTACTCCTCTCTTTCTTTTTAAGTACACACTTTTATGTCATTCCTTCTAAGCTCATATTTCTTGTTATTGTTATGTTCTTTTATATTAATCTTACTGTAATTTTTATGTTCATATGATGAGATACCCGATTCTCTCTCATCAATCCATTTTGGATGTTTTGAGTGGCACTGTTAGGCGGCCGAATTTTTGTAAGAGATCTAACCTCTCTCTTTCCTTTTAAGTACTCTCCTTTATGTCACTTCTTTTAAGCTCCTCTTTGTTATTATAGGGGTTGTTTAATTTATATTCATCTTTCTATACATTTTATGGTAATGTGATGAGATACCCTATTTCCTCTCATCAATCCATTTTGGATGTTTAATGTGGCGTCGTTAGGCTGCCGAGTTTTCATAAGGGATTTTTCATCTCACTTTTATTCTCGTGAGACTTATGCTACATTTTCCACAATTTCCATTGAGTGGTGTATGTACTGCCCATTATTTTACACGTTTTGTAGTATAATTTCATTTATGGGTATTCACATCTTCATTGTATGACCCTTCTTCCATGGGGTGTACGTTTCGAAAGTTACTCAACTCGGTAAGGGGACCTTTCACCCTCCTCTTTTTAAAACACTTATTTTATTGGGTCTTTTAATTTACATATTGTTATGTTGGGATATGTTCTCATATATCTGTATTGATGTAAATTTTATGTCCAAGTGATGAGATACACTTTTTATCTCTCATCAACTCATTTTGATGTGACGTTGTAAGGCTGTCAAGGGAACTTCTTAACCCAATTTCGATTTCTTTGGGTTCAACATGTAGTTATTGAATATGTCATCCTTTGAATATGTGTGAATTACCTTTGATTATTTTACAATTAATATCCACTTATATTTGGTGTATTCTTTTGTCATACATAATTATGTATTTTATTTATCCTTAAACCAAGGATATCGTCTTTGTATGGGACATCGTCTCAATCTCCTTTCATTGAGGCATATTTTGTTTAATACACAACCTTATTTTGTACGGTGTATAAAACCCTTTGACTTTTACGTATATTCAAAAGGAATATTTTTTATACGAAGCGTTTAAAAAACGACAAAAGGGAATGTTTTTTTTGTATGTATGCGGCGACAACGACTTTTCCGCTGCCGTGACCATTATTTGAGTTTCGTCTTCCTCTACAAGCGATACCTTTTTTTTAAAGAAAAATAAATACCATGTTTTACTTTTCTTTTATTTTGGTATTGAAAATGGATTTCATAATGTTTTTATATCAATGTGTTGTATTGATATATTGTGATTGAAAGGTGGAAATGTTATGTTTCCTTTATGCATGTTTTATGTGATACGATTATGTTGAGGTTTTTCGGCATTATTATGAAGACGGGTGGTTCTGTGATAAACTATGGGTGGGTGATCCCGATATAGCTCTCCAATGAATTGGGTAACGCGAAGGAGTGAAACGTTAAGGTTTCTCTAAAGAGATTTAGGAAATATACTGTGATGGGTATTCCAAACGTAACCAAGAGGGTTACTCCCTACGTAAGAATGTTATGAATGCCTCAAGTTACCTTTATGTCTTATGATTTCTAAGATTTATTCATGGTTTGATGAGGTATGTTAAAGTGCATATGTTTTATGGGTAAATAATGATATCATTTTAATGTATATATGTACTCATGTTTCCTTTCCATATTTTTATAACCCTTACTGAGCTTTTTATGCTCATCCAAAGTTTTTGAAATGTTTTTCACAGGTCAAGGGAAAGGTACATGATGTGATGATAGTGTCAAGGATGTGTTAAGAAAGAATCCATGTTTTATTTTAAATATGTTTCAATTGATGGGAAGAATGGATATTGTCTTTTATGTAACCACTTTGTTTAAATGTGGAATGTAATGCAAGTTTCATGATCTAATTCTCTAAAACTCTAAACCTAAAAAGATCCCCAATGTGTAATCTTGTAATAACTCAAGATTAAGTAAGATTTACTGTTGGGGCCTTATAGTTGAGGTCTATGTTTCCTTGGTTATTGAATCATGACTTTACTATTAAATAAAATTATAGGTTTCCTGTTTATAACATGGGACCATCAAAGTTATTACCATGTGATATGTTATAAACTGGTAACAATCAAATAATGAATTTGTTGCAGGTTCAGACACTAGCTATGGGAGGAAGTATTTTTTTGGATATATCATTACACTGAACTACTTTACATTATATATATACATTTTCACACTATACATTTCCATTACACGAAATGAATGTTATAGACACCATTAGTGGTAGCTCACTAAAATTACTCTCACACCCTCTTTGGGTGTCGTTTGGTAGCCATATTAGATTAAATGGTTGAAGGTGTTGATAAAGGGAAGAATATGACCTAAAATTTTATTTATTGTTTTTTAGTATAGAGTATGATGGAAAATGTCCATGACTAAGCTCGAGATGCTTGGATAGTCTTTGATTTCGTTTATACTTATGTGGAACATGATAAGCCTACTATCATGTATCCATGTTTCCTAGTATTCTAGTGACATGACATATAATCAGTTGTTGAATGCTATTCCCTTTTTTTCAATTATTATTACTATAGTCTCTATATTCTAGTGTGACTTGTTTTTACTTATATTTATTCTATTATTTACCATTATTTATATTCATATGACGTGATATACTATGGTAATGAGAATAAATTCACCCCACAAACACACCCCAGTCCCTCACAGCTAGTATGTATCCTCTAGAATTTGGGGAGATTCACTTGAGGCCATGCGGCCCACCAATATTAGGGTAGTATTTAAGTGGAATCGTGGTCTGGGACATCAATGTTGGGGTTATGAAATGTGATTTTATGGGGTCTTGGAAAACATTTTTTTTCATTTTTCTCTTATATTTTCCTTTGTTTTGGATTGTTTTTACATGGTCATATATATGAATCTTTAAATTTGTTGTATGCTAAAGTGAAATTATAGTGTGTATTATTTTTCAAACCATGTGGTATAAATCTCATATTGTGGTTCTATTCCAGTAATATACTTTTTGTGTTGATCATGTAGTTATTTTTTTATTATTTATTCGAATAAATTTTTTAGTTATATATAACTAATGTTATTATTACCCCACATGTTATTCATTGATGCTCACAACTAGTTATTAGAGTCCAAAATATTGGAAGGTGAACTTGAGAACAAATGGAGCAACAAATCCAATAAATTTTTTTATAGTCTAGTTTTTTACATAATACCCTAAATCATTGGATGAACATTAGAATTATTCTACTCACATAAATATTTTTTTAAAAATGTTAATATAATTATATAACATCTTACCCATGGATTTTAGATTTCTCAACCTCTCTATATAATGATAAAAATATATCATACCATGATTATTCCTCTAGTATTTCAAATTTTTTTATTAGAAAATAAATTAACACACAAACATAATTTATTTTCAAAAAAAAATTATATAGTGTTCATACATATTCTAATTTATTTGTAAAATATGATTTTTGTGACCTCTATTTTCTAAGACCTAACAATGTTTAATGGAAAGGGATTAAAAAATTCAATTAATATTTTTATATTATTAAATGATGACAAATATAGATTTGAAGACCAAAACTATTCCTAAATGTTGAAAAAATAATAATTAAAAACAATGATGATAAATTTTATTTTAATTATATCATACATTTTCCCATATTCATATGAATATTGATCTCCCCATCAAGCTTTTTTGTGATTTACCACATCAATAAATGACTCAATGTAATATGAGACTCATCATACTCCATAAAATCCCTCTTCTTTTATTATTTCTAATTAAAATCTATATTTTCCATATATTCATCATAAACCTCAATGAGATGTTTAAGAAGGCCTTAACTATCAAATTTGAAATAAAAAACAATATCCCCTTAAGAATAATATAAATTAATGTCATATTTCTACATATTTTTGTTATTAGTAGTATTATAATTCAATTTGTTCCATGATATCTGTAAATATGACTAGTTATCAATAACATTTTCCTCACTATGCCTACATTAAAAAACCAATAATGTTGAGTAGAAAGGACATATAAAAACTATGAAATATTTTTTTACATATGTGAAAAAAAAATGGAGATGAATATTTTCCATCCTAAAGATAATTTTCCCCCCATCCTAATAAAATTTCTTAATTTTCATCCATTATGAATGATTTTCACTGAATTTGAGAATGTATCGTCTTATGGTGATAGTGGATTCTTCCTTAGTTGTCCCTACATCGGTAGTTCCAAATTTATTTTCTCCCAATGATTTTGATCGAGTGTTGGTCGTTTCTCTTTCAATATGGTTCTAACTGGTTCTAATATTTCATATTCTTCTATCATGGTCCCCTTCGCTCTATTGATTTTTGTTTCTCCAATATGTGTAGTTAGGTTTTAAGGGTTCCAGATAATGATCTTTCGATGGTTGAGTGGGGGGGGGGCTGGGGTTTATCATAGATGGTCGTTGGTGGTGGGATTTGTTCATTAGATGACAATGATACCCTTCATCTATTCTTTAATTACTTTCTTGAAACTATATCATATAAATGTAGTGTCTTCCATTTAAAAGATAGATTTTTCAATCCACTTACTCACACATGATAATTTCATTAAACTGTTGTCCTAGGAGGTGAGTCTGTGATGTATATGGAGGTTCTCTCACTTAATATTGTTTAGGGATGTGTACAAATGTAGGGACTCAAGCTTGGTGGTGGAGTGGTTGAAGATACATAGGCCTCCTCTTACATTCCTCAATTCCTCAATTGTCCAAATAATGGCTGATTTTTTATTTGATATATTATTTTCCAAATTTTAAAACATAAGTATTTATTCATCCTCAGATCCATGAATTTGGGTAGAAGTAGATCTATAAGACAATCTTATGGAAAAAATTGTAATTTTTTATGAGAGGAATTATGTTGGTGGGATCACATGTTAATTCATTCACCACCTAGGTACTGTGAGGTATGTTATTATTAGGGATACTTAGTTTATTATTCACGGTGAAGAATTAAAAAAATAATTATGTCTCTTATACATGAATTTATGGCTTTTGAGGTCAATAATTATGTAGTTGTCTCTAGGGTTTCTGATATTTTGGGACATAAAGATGATAAATATTTTGATGCTCTTCTTGTTTCTGATACAATTCTGTGATCAAGGAATGAGGGACTTCATTATGATATGGGAGATGTGGTTGATAGATGTGGAGTTCATTTTTAGGAACATTTAGTTCTTTGGTTCATGTGACTCTAGAAGAATTAGTAGAAGAAGAATGTGCATTAGTGCATTTTGAATCCAATGTTAGTAGTTTTTTAATATTCCCATAGAAGATGCCTTGATTGTGATCCCTGAAAACATAATCAAACCCTTTTGTCCTTGAATTTTTAGAGACTTTGCAGGGTTATTTCATGTATGTATTTTACTTCTTGGGATGGTGATGTTTCTTATGATACATTTTCTTCGAGTACCTCACTATAATAATATGGTGGTTTCATTACTGTTAAATTCAATACATGTGTTTTTTAATATAATTAGTTTGTGGTAGTATCATTAGATCTCCCTTAAAACCTATTAGATCTATCAGGTGGGAGAGTTTCAGGAACTCTGAACTTGTATCAATGTTATCTTATTCACTTTTTGGTATTATCATATTTTATTGATGATGATGATAGGGATTAACCTGAGGGTATAAAAAATGATTATTTCCATATCTTTTATATAGACATTTAATTATAAGTTATATTCACCTATTATATGTATATGGGGGTCTCCAGGTCTTCATTATTGATATCTACTAATAGTTTTTCATAGGGGAAGAAGGTCAGAGTATCAGTTTCCTAATGTCTTCAATTATCATTTTTACCACCATGGGATTGAGAACATAGTAAAAAAGTTCATTAATAGTTAAAAGGTCAAGAACCACCCAAATTCTATCATTTACCTTTTTTAACCTTAGTGAAAGTAGAGTACATATTCAATTTTTTCAAGGATTATTGTCTTTTTGCATGGAACTCAAGGGAACCATTACAACACCCATGATTGGATTCATTGCAAGTATAATGCCACCATTGAAAAAGTGGAAATTTCCCCCTAACACATAACAACCATGATATATGAAAAATTTTAATCTCTATTATTTTTTTATAGATTAAAATATTGATATAAAAGATATTAAATAATTGTTGAGGAATCATGTCCCCTTCTAACTAGTTAATCAATCCATGTTTTTAAGAGGTGAATTTAACACTATTAATGGTTTTTCATAAATGATATGAGGTGTAGAAAGATGTACCAAAGAAATGCAGTATTTATGAAAATATTGGCCTTAAATTTTCTTATGTACATGGTTTTTCGAGGACATTTGTTTACATGGTTCAACAATGAAATGTGATGAGAAATAATGTGGTGTAGTTGGATATGTGTTTATTGAAGCATTATTATGTTGAATCATTTACACTGGATTAATTTATTCATTTATTTAATTTTTTCACTGATTATTCTACCCCCTTTTTTTCATTAAAATTTATGATATAAGGATCTATAATTTTTTATTATTGTCTAGATGGGTATGGGAGGATGTATTTCCAAATATTGTGAAAAACATGTGGGATCAACCATTGAGTAGAACTACCTGTGATGGGGTAGTCGATCACTAAAAAAGATATAGAGGTCAATTATCGGATTGTATCTCAACTAAGATAACTAATGATTTCATCTTGTAAGATAAATAAAAAATAATAGGATTACTATATGAGAAACTACCAGAGAGTTGGTATGATGATCTATTTTCATTAATAATGGAAAAACATTATACTCTTTCTTGGTATCATACTAAAATAAAAATAATTGTAAGGGAGAATGTAAGGTCACCATGTATAAGATAAGGTGAACAAAGGATAAATACAAAAATTCTTGAAGGAGATGAGGGATTATAGTTAGATCAAAATTTTGTTAGAAGACATTATATATACATGTGACTTGGATGTGGCTGGAAAGATATATGAATTTCATTTTGAGATTATTTTGATTGTTCCAAGTTATTCTGGTGATGTAGTCAGTTTGACAGACTTCAACGATAAACGTTATCTATAAACCATCCTGATGATGGTTAATATTCTAGATAATGATCAGATAGAGTCAATTCTGGATGAAAAATAGATCTGATATGTTGTCTTTTCCATGAATGTTGATATTTCACCATTGCGAGATAGTTTTCCCTGTTCTTTTTTTGTTGATTGATATATCATACATTCTCATGTGAATTAATTGGTTAAATATTTTTTCATAGTAGGTCACCCCCCAATATTATTTTATTCTTCAATTATAGGTATTATCCAAAAAGATAATGATATGTTGATTATCAATCAACAGTGGATAATTTTTTAAAATTTATCATAGAAAAGTCTAACCATTATCTTAAAGTGGAGGCTAGGAAGGTTGTTCAATTTGATAATATTAGAAGAACCACAAGGTTTCATCTAAGAGTAGAAAATTCAGGGTGCATTATCTATTATTAATGGCATGGTGGATGTCCTTAATGAGAAATATATTGGATGTAGAAACATGATCAAGGGGGATATATAAAATGAGTAAATAATAATGGAGTTGGATTTTATATTGAGATATATTATTAGTGTTCATTTTTTTGGTTGGGAATGTGTTGTTATATTTAATTTTTATGCTTCATTGTGCCTTTATATTTTTCTTCAAGGTAAATGTTTTTGTTATTTAAAATATTTTTGAGGACTTAATCAGGGAAAAATACTTTTAACCCAACTTTTAATTTATGCTCTAGAGTCATCGTTAAGGAACATAAACTATGAGATCTCTTGAAAGGAGATCACTCAATTCATTAAAGGGTATGGGTGCTGCATCATTTCTCATCTTATGTTTATTGATGAAATTCTATTTTCTTTAAATGGAAGAAATAATTCTAACATGTACTTAAATAATGTAATTAAAAAGTGTGTTGATAGGGGTGGGAGAAATCCATATTTTTAGGAGAAGAATTTAAATCATGAAATATTGTTTTAATTTTAATGAAAAATGAATTTAATGGAATCATGGCATACATTGATGGAAATTTCTTATGTTTTATATTAAAGTTTCTATTTCCTTTTTAAATAATTAGAAAATTATATTTTAGTACTTGGTTATGTATGGTAATGGACGAATATATTACTGAAAAAATATGACTATTTGGGGGGGGGTTGAATTGCACTAGTTAATAGTGTTATGAAATACATACCTATGGATATTTACTCTATCTTAACATATACAAAAAACACAATTATTGGTCTAGAAAAAATTATGAAATCCTTCCTTATAAATATCAAATAAGATATGAGAACCCACTTAGCCTGATTTAATGAATTGTGAGGCCCATTACTGAGGTTTGCGTCAACTTAAAAAATATAAAAATTTAAATGAATGGAATACAAAAAAAAATTGTGTGGAATATTATTGAAGGAAATTTTTTTGCGAAATATTCATAATAGACATGTATGGTGAGGAATGGAGAATGTGGGATGATCTTCCTAGTAAACCATCTAGAATGAAATGTTTCATGCTTAATCATTTTTATAATTTGAAGGATATTGTGTGGTGGATAGTCTAGATAGGTGACATAGACTACATGAAATATATCTATATAGGATAATCTCTTTTCATTCATAAAAGATTAGTTCTGGAAATAACTATTCATCCTGCTTGTTTAAATCTTAGACATATGTCGACCACCCTAGATGTGATGAAAATGATTTTGGTTGGATAATATTATTTGATGATCTGTATAGATGTTCATTGTAATAGCCTAGGAATACAAAATATCTTGTTTTTAGAGTAAATTTAATTTTATTTCTTGATTGATTTATATGTAACATTGTTTTATTTTTACATTACTCACAAAACAGAGTTAGCATATGTTACACACAAGACTGATTTCTATTATTAATATTATTAGTTTTAAAATTATATCTAATTTATTAAATTAAAAATTATGAATATTATTAAATTGCCTATTAATATATATATATATATATTATAATTTCAATTAAATATTTTTAATTTATTCCAAAAATATTTATTGACATCTACTAATAAATTCTTTCATAGACATAAAACTAGTATTTTTTACAGGGTGTTTTACCCTATTTTTATGGCATGCCTATTTTTTTAAAACATATTTTTTCATTTTATAGAATTAATTTTTGATAATAATTTTTTTCTCAATATATAGTGTCTAAATAAAATTAGGGTGACTTTTTAGTATATTTCTCAGATAATACATTTTTTAATGAATAGATAAAAATAAAACATTTTCACGGAAAACAACCTTTTCTTTTAAATAATTTTTAAATTTAAATTATATTTAAAATTAGTTTTAATATACCAATAGAACAATTATAAATATATATCCAATTTCTGATTTTTTTAATAATTTTTTATATCTCATTTAGATATAAAAACAAAAAGCACTGTTGAAATTTTATCAAATTAAAAACCAGATATCTCTCCACATATGAAAGATTAGATTGAAATTTAAAATTTACACATATGTGAATTAAAATTGGACAAATATATATATATATATATATATTTAATGAAAATAATATTTATATTATAATAATATAAATTTTTTACCAATAATTTTAGTAAATGTACTGAACATTTATTAAGTCGATTGTGGTAAATATTAGATTTCGTTGTGGTTATAAATTAATATTAGGGGGGGGGAAACTATACACTTTTAAATATTCCATTTTCCTACAATATGTTTTCTACATAAAATTTTGATTCTAATATTTCAAGGTAGTGGGACACTATATCAGGAAAGTGACTTATATAATAACATAATAAAAAAATAAGCTTTAATAACTTTGACATTTATAATATAATAAAATATGGAAAACCATTAATTTGGTTATATACCTTATTATTAATGGTAAATTATTTTTTTAATCATAATAATTAATATGTTATTGGGTTGAATTATTTAGATAATCAATTAAAGTTTTTTTATTTCATGAATAAATTAGATAATAATTAATTAAAATAAATGACAATAAAAAGAATAAAAGTTCGGTAAGTTGATTGAATTATTGAATTTCAATATTTTATTAGATTTATATATTTTTTTACATGGATGTTAACTTAATTAATTAAAATTACATCATATTCTAGATATTTATAAATTTAACTTATGTAAAAAATTTCAAACATGTTATTAATCATATTTCATAATTACTGATATTTTATTAGTAGATTTAAAATTTACTAAAATGTTAATTTCATTAAAATGATTTAAATATTTTAATAATTATAAAATATTTTCTATTAATGGTCAAAATAATCTTTAATAATGAACATATTGACCACTAAATAGTAAAAAAAAGTATGATATGGGTTAATGTAGTGTTTTTGTGAGTTTTATGTGCTTGTTTTTAAAATTATATTAAAAAATGGTATTTATATCTTTTACATTAGATATAATATTTATAAAAAAATTTACTATATTTTATAATGATTGTCACATTAAATTAGTCACAATGGATGAATTACATAGGTTCAATAACTTGTTACATAATTGGAAAAACAAAATGGGAAAAAATAAAGATATAGAAATACTAAGGAAAAAATTGATAATGATGGATTTAATTTTTTTCGATTGTCTATTTATTGACCATAAGTCACCATTAATTTAATTGATTTAGTTTTTTATGTAAATTATGTAACTGATAACTCCCAATTGTATTTACCTATTTTATTGATATGAATGACTCTACCCCACAACTATAAAAAGGCATACACTTCCCATTCTACAAAGCTCTCAATAAAAATTGTGAAATCTAAACCAAGAACAAATAATATATCATCATCACTATTCTAATCCTATAAGCCTCACTTTTTGGTGAAATCCAACCAATAAATTCATTTGGTACAAACTAATAGGTGTTTCTTGAAGAAAAGATAGCATTCTTTAACGATCTCTCCTGTTTTATTTCATAATCCACCACTTAAATTATTTTATATCATTCTTATAAAATAACAACATTATACTTGACAATGTAATATTTTTTATCATAAGGTTATAAACAACAATTTAAAAAAATTCTATTAAATGGGATACATAATCATCATTCTTGTGTATGCTGGACTATCACCTCACGAGCTTATGGTGTTCACTCTTCCATTACCACAATCAAACATATGAAATAATTATTGATCTGTTGTTAATATATTATATATATTATATATTTAATATATTATTCTTATAAAATATTTATATAACACATACCTTTATGATTTCCATGTTGTGGGAATGAGATGTCTTCATTTGTGGATGTGTTGACTACCCCCCCACCCCCCCTTCACAGTGATGTGATTTGATCACCCTTTAATGGAATGTATTAAAGAAGGTTTTAAAAAATATGACATATATTTAAAAAATAAGACACTCTAATGATTATAAATATATATATATAACTTACTTTTTCAATATGACAATGAAATGTATGTGGAGTTGATTCATATGTATGACCTACCGTCTCCCTAACTAGTGCATTTCATTTCCTATATCCAAGATGAATGGATTACACTATAAAAATATATAATTATTATATATGATAATTAAATCATGGTTTACATTCAACAGATGATGAAATAATTATCATATTAATATAGCAAAAAATAACTAGTCAAAACCTACTCGAAAAACATGGGAATTAACACATCTAATAGTTAAAATAATGAAGGATTACTAATAAACGGGTAATATTATATCATAATAAGATAATATGTTTTATTATAGAAAGTATTATAGTTCTGGTAAAAGTTGATAACATGTTTTGAACCCGTATACTATATGACATTTGTCTTATAATAAATTCAAGATTAGGTATTCTTGTCTCACTTTTTCATCCAAGAGGCATACATCATTTTTACTAGTTATTTCTTTTTTGTGGTTTATATAATGAGCATATTATATTTTATAAAATAAATATATATAACTTCATGTTATTTATAGTGTCATTTGATTTTATTTCTTTCATTGGGATTATAGCTCAAAATTTACCAACAAGTAAGATATTTTTTTCAATTGACATTCCATTGATTCTTATTTGTTATTATGCACCAATTCACCTTAAAATGGTGTATATAATTACCATTTGTAATTTAATATCATTATTAACTCCTAAAAATAGTATTTATGTAACAATTTCAGCTTTATCATTCATGGTATTTTAACATAAGAATTACCATGTGGTAGAAGTTATCTTCGTAATAGAACTTTCATTTGTGATTGTTATCATTTTATTGATGAAATAATTTACTTATAATCATTTTTACTATATATTACATTTATAAAAAATATCAATATACTTATTGTAGGGAAATTATTATTTTCATAATCCATAAATAAACTTTTCCTACAGTGCTCCCTCTGAATTTTATTGATTAATTAGGGAATTATTGATAAATTGTTATCATTCATTCAATACTGTTGTTTGATAATCCATGTTTTAAATTATTTAAAAATATTATTTTACTATATGAGGATTGAGTTCAAAATTCAATATACAGGTTTTTGACAATTTAATGAAAGAGCCTTGATTCATTAGTAGTCTCATAAGATGAATCAATCGGCCAAACTACAGTACTTTAAACTCACATTTGAGTTGATTTTGGTTTTCACTGTATTATTTTCCTAGGTATAATCATTTAAAATAATTAATTTTATAATTTATTAATATTTCATTTTGTTTTTATTATCTATGCAATTTTTTTTCACTGAAGTTATTTATGGATAAATTAACTTCCAAGGTTATTGATTTTTTGGTATGTGTATCAGTTATATATTAGGACATATTTATTATGCCTTATATTTGGAAGTTTTATTTAGTTTTATTTCATTCAATGATTAATATTCTCACTAATTCATTATTTATTTTATTTTACTTACCCTTACTATGAAATTGAGCACACCCTTGTTTTGTATCTATTTCTGAAGATATGAAGAAGAAATATTTGAATGAAATTTCAAGGATGTAGTTCATTTAATTATATTTATTATGATGTTTTATTTTCAACAGCACAAAATAATATGGGAATATTTTATGTAATTTATTTTTCAAAAAATTATAAACAAGTATGCCCATCGAGATTTTATTCCTTATTGTCATGATAATGTTAGAAATTAATTCACAAGAATTAGAATTCTGTTTTCAGGGAGTAATAGTTTTAATTTTAAGAGTTTTAGTATAAACCATGAAAACTAGGCATAGGAATACCTAGATTAGTGTA
Organism: Viscum album; assembly: GCA_963277665.1. Taxonomy (NCBI): domain Eukaryota; kingdom Viridiplantae; phylum Streptophyta; class Magnoliopsida; order Santalales; family Viscaceae; genus Viscum; species Viscum album. The sequence goes on from OY728146.1 coordinate 1,468,844,354, forward strand.
TATAAATCTGTGGTTGAATTTTAGAATAATAATATAACAATTCCTTATAGAATCAACGTTTTGGATAATAAGATACTCTATAAATACATTTATTAATTTTATATAAGCGACCCATAATTTTTTACTTTTCAACTTATTTTTCATAATGGTATGACCAAATAAATTATATTTAATCTTTTATAAATGATAAATTTTAGTTGTAATGTGTACCTTACCCATGCACATCATAGAAATATTTCGATGAATCTTTTCTTTTATGATCATGAGCCAATCATTCTAAGGGAACTATTCTCGTGATAATTCTCATCATATGAATACATAATATAACGTTATAAAGATAATAATAAATAATCTTATATGTATTATGGATTCATAGGAATGAATGGGAATAATATGATTGCTAGAATTGCATGGTCTAAGGGAAGAAGGAAAAGAAATATTTATCATCATTTAGTAATTATGGAAAAAATCATCATAGTATAGGATTAAAAGGAATTGGAATTGTCTATAAGAGTAGAGAGAAAGGACACCGTACATATTATTAAACTTGTAATAAAATGTTTTCTAATATAAAAATATCCAATTTCAATGATACATGACACTACACAGATCATTTTCTTAAGAGTAAAATGAATGTTGCCTGATAGAGGATAATGAATCATATTCTGTATTTTTATACTACTGTTTCGCAACAAATCAGATGGAGTGGACCGACGTTCCCAAATGTCGATCTCACGGAGGGATGTGCTACACTCAATCACTAAGGTTGGGTATATCAGTCTTCCTTTCGAAATGCCCAATAGTTCTATATCCAATGATCCGTGGACCTGCTTTCCAAAGGCAGACGTTCACTGGGTGATTTGGCCAGGGATGCTTAAGAACTCACAGTGGTCGAGAGGATGGGAGGTCGGGCTCATCACACCCTTTTGGAGGGGGGGAAGGAATTATTTCATGTTCTAGGACCCTCTTATATATTTACAACATATTCATATGTTCGCAAATATTTGGTTTATACCCAACCATAGTATCCATGAATTTCTCATGGTAGGAAATGGTTAGCGAAACACAGGGATCTGGAATCATTTAGGCCCAATGTTTACCATCCCACAATGGATTAATGTATCTGGGGAGATTGGACTCATTGAGACGGCGCTGCTTTGAAGCCTCATTACTGGGTGCTCTGGTGTTTTTTTCATCCAGGGGGGACCGATAACAACTTGATCGTTTGGATCGAACCCATGGTGCGGGCTTCCTATGTATCCTTGTGAGAGGAATCAGAATCCAAGTAGTTCGGAAGTGCTGTTTAACGTCATGTGGGACGATTTATCGGGGCATACAATCTGAGGTAGCCCATTGAGATGGTGGATGGTTGGATGAGGCTTACACCCTAAGGCAGCCCATAGAGTTGGTGAACCGACGTGTAGGGTTCAGAACGACCAGGTGGTGGGTTTTAACCATGTAGAGGCTTCCTACATACCATGCCTTGACATGGATCAAAGTCCTCGTAGTTTTTTGGAGGTTGGGTTCTGGGTCAGTGCTAACTCTAATCCCACGTGAGTCATGATCGGTGTGAGAAACAAGAGGCAGCAGAGACTTGAATATCATGTTGCGAAAGTTGCATCCGTGGGAAGCGGAGTGGGGATTACACATGGAGCGGCCCAGAGAAATGTAGATTGGGACATACTCCAGGATGGAGGCCCGATGGTTACAAATCCCAGAGGGATAGGGAAAGGGTATCCCTATGTCCATCTCCCCTCATGGTTCAAGGCATTGGGGAAGTATGGAGGTGCATGGGTGCTACCTCGTGCAAGAAAGGCTAGGGGATTACACCAAGGAGGCTGCCTTGTCACTCTCAAAAGAGGGGAGAATTAATCCCCACTAACGTCGAATGGAAATGTAATTTGGGTCCCCCACTCTTGGCCAATGGAGAGGGAGAAAGGGGACCCCCGGGCTCGGACACTGCACTACCATGGGTATGTGAATCCAGGAGTGTTTTGGGAACCTGCTCAAGGGTCGGAGCAACCCATTTTCTCTTGCATACCGTGGGTATGTGAACTCAAAGTAGTGTGCTGATGTGCCTGTAGATTATATCATATGGATTCGGTGGCTTCGGTAGAGGCCTCATCTTGGGGCCGTTGAATAGGCCAATGAGGGGGTTGCGAATGATCATGTCAGATTGGAAGGATTTTATATAACTTGGGGAATGGTAACTCAAAAGGAGTTGGCGGGCCACATGGGTGTATTAACAGTGGCGCCCATCGCGTAGGGGGTGCTATGCAGCAGGAGATGTCGTCTGCGTACCATGGTGGTACGCGGACTAATAGGCATCTCGCGTACCAGGGTGGTACGCGGCTTTGGTTTTGGCACACATAATCGGGTGGTACGCGGACTGATGGGCATCCCGCATACTAGGGTGGTATGCAGCTTTGGGTTTGACCTGCATACTCAGTTGGTATGTGGTGGAGTCCGCGCGAGCAGTGGTGGTCAAGGGCGAGGTCGTTCAGGGGTTCTTCGGTAAGGTCTTCGCCTGCATAGTAAGGTGCTACGTGGTGCACCAGATCGAAAAAGGGGCATAAACTCCCTACTCCATGGAGAGTACATCTGCAGAGGGGCCATGGCATGCATTTTTATTTTTCATTTTATTTCATGTTCATGGTTCACCAATTTGTTATGCGTCTTCCAGTTCGTTATTAATTGGTTTCCAGTTTCATACATGTTCTGGTTCGAAAATTGGAACATCGCTGTTTTCAAAATCCTAAGCTCCTTCCACTAAAATCCTTCCTCCCGAATCTAATTGATCCCCTTTCTTCTCCCCCTCAATGTACATTTATAGAGTGGGGAAGGAGATGTATTTGCGGTTATGTGACACATTTTGCAGAGGCCCATGACTGGAAACCCGTTTTACGGATGACTTGGTCAATTCGCAACTCGCGGGGGGCATTGAATGCACCTTCCCCTCGAACCAAAAAAGTTCGGGGAGTGCTTCACGGCCACGTAGGGCTCTGCCTCTATTCCACGAATGACGACGTATGTGGTCCGATCTAGTTGATGCAGTTCATGGCTCGGGAGGTTGCTTTCAGTGGACCGGCATTGCACTCATCTTGCTTCGCACCCGCGGAGGGTCCCCGCCTCTATTCTGCGAACGACAGCGATCCGCGGAGTGGGAAACTTGCCGATCTAGCCATGTACCATCAACATTGGACCGGTAAGTGGACTTGTTCATCTTTTTCCAACCTTTGACTATTCTTCAAATTTTTTCCCAATTCCTCGAGGGAAATTGGGTAGAATATTCTATTGAATTAAGGGGATTCTCATTCTCCTTTTCATATTTTTCAGTACCCTACAAATTCCCCCATTGGAATGGGGTCTGATCGGAATGAAGAGGAGACTATTCTAGTGTAGAGTGGACCAGAAATGAGGATAGTTTACGGTACAGGGGTGGACCCGATAGGGGACCACACCTCTAAATATATGGTTCATTTCCTTGTCTTTTAGTGGATTCCTGGTGAACACAGAGATATTGCTTTTCATCTCCGCATGATTTCTCCTTCGTGAAACTCTTCATCCATGAACCACCTACCATTTCTGTGAACCATTCATCTTTCAACTCTTCCTTCACCCGAAGACCAATCTCCCCCCCGTGAACTTCCACTTTTAATCAATTAAAAAGCCATCTACAACAGACCGCATAGGAACTCGCTACGCGGTTTTGATGGTTTGCGAACTGAAATCTCCCAGACATTGAAAATTTCATAACTCTTCTGAACATAAATACTTTAATCTGTGATTGAGATTCTAGAGAGTAGCGTGGTTCGTGGTTTTCTGGCCAATTATCCACAGGCCAAAGTACCGAGGACTTCTTCGGCGTTGGGGATGGTTCGCAGGATGCCACCGTGGCGAACCACCTTTTTATGCCTCCTCATGGACCACATCATGAAGGATTCTTGACAGTTCCCTTTTCTACATATTTTTATTTCTATCAAGATATTATTATTCCAGACTAAGCATTTTCCTCTTATTTTTTTGTAATGCATTGAGAAAATATGGTTCCTCCTCGACCTACACCCAGGCCTGCTGCCGAGCCTCTTCCAGTTGTTCCAGCGAGACGTCTAGCTATGATTTATAGATCTGGGAGCATCAAAGAGGACCCTATACATCCAATCATTTCTGTCGATTTTGTTTTGTAGGACTTACTCTCCCTCAAAATTGTGATCTATCTGCTATCGAATCATCTGACGCTTTATGGTTTCAGCCTTCAAGACGATGTCCCTATCCCCCTTGTCCTCTCAGGCCTTCTGTCCCCTTGATTTTAAGTGTTTTCGAAGTGCAATCAAGCGAACCATGCCCAATCAGGAGAGAGGATTTCTGATTCGAACCCAAAAGATGCCTTTATTTTGAGAGGATCTATTTGGACTCAACCCGATCGGTATACTCAGGACTTCTCCCTAGAATATGTCCTCAAGAGTCACCCATCCATGATCAACCTTTCCCAGATGGATCCTTATGTGGGGTGGATTTGTAGGTAGGATCTTCAGTCTAGTGGGATTTTCTCAAATGACTGGTCCTAGGATTTCTGGGTCCGTTATCATTGTCATGAATTTCTCAAGTCACTGGAAGCGGTGAATCTGTATTCCGCTGTGTGGGCTTCCCTGTATGTTGTTTACCCACTATCATTGATCCTGCCTGACTTGCTCAGTCGCTGGTGTTCAAGCACTAATACATTCCACCTTTTCCATGGTGAAGTTAGTATTAGTTTATGGGACATCAATAAATTGGGAGTTCTTTCGATCATTTTTTAGATCTATGAAATGTTTCTTTCCCACCCCTACTGCATGGGACGATGTCGAACATGTGCTTTTGTTGGTGAGGGATTTTCTGGTTATGATGGAGTGGTCACTAGTTCACCCCTTGCGTTCCCACTCTATTATTCCATATAGCACCTCGATAGGATTATTTCTGATGGCAATTGGTCCTATGTCGAAGATCAAGCGCCCCAGGACTCATCATTCTCAACAATCATGAACTATCCCAGGTTCCTACTGGGCGGTTCTGGAGGTGGGAAACTACCTCTCATGGGGTTATGAGGTGTGCCCCAGCGTTCCTCCAATGTTCAGGCTGGTAGGCCTTTTTGACATTTTATTGAGCGGGTGGTTATTCCCATCTTGGGATATCATCCCAGGTGTTAGAGCTTGCACCCTGATGATGGAAGCTGAGCTGGTGGGAGGCCGCTCGGTGAATCTGGTTGTGCCCACTTTGGCTCGTCTTTACGAATTACTAAGCCACATGCAAGAGGGTGGGTCAACCTATCGTATGAGTGGGCCATATCAATTCTTATATGGATGGGTAGTGGATCATTGTCATTGTTATGAGTATCGTCAGAGCACAGTCATCTCGCGTCCTACACATCGGCATACCCTTCTTGATATAGCTTTACTTTGTCTGAATTCCATCAGCTATGATGAAGTCGTCAAGCTTCTGAGTAACTTTTCTTAGTTCTCTTTCACTCCCTACCCCAATCCTTCCGGCTTCGTGGTTGACGACCACAAGGAGAGCTCAGATGAGCATTCTTTCATGATATCTCTATGGGGGGGTTTATCCGCACGTATTGATGGGGTATCTCTATGTGAGTTATACGCCCCATATAGTTTTTCTCACCAGTTTGGATTTATGCAACTCCAATTTTCCCTTCCCCATCCTCGGGCCTAAGGACTGCATCCGGCCACTCTCCTTCAATGGTGGTTGATGTTGACATGGGAGGGATTGGACACAGGCATTCCCTTTCCTAACATAGGAGCGACTGCCAGCCTATCCTTGAAATTATCAAGAATGTGGATAAAGAATTATCCAGATGGGGTCTCGGGGACGGTTATCCGGTAGTTTCCCAAATTGGGGGTTACTATGGATATTGTGCCTACATCACCTTCCTCATCGGCCTTGAGGGAGGACCGAATGATGGCCTGCATGTTGAAGCAACTCAAGGACTCTTCATTTTTGAACCCCTCGGCGGCCAAAGCTCAGATAGATCCAATCCTTTTGGATGTAAATGCGGATGACCCAGTGACTTCGGGTCCCCATGATGTAATTCCCGAAGCTCCACCAGCCGATACTAGACTTATGATTGAACTAGGGATAGAGGCTTATGAACCTCCAGTCTCGGATCCATCATCTAGTGCGCACATGTCGGTGTTGGCCACAATGGAAGACTTCATTCATGTTCTATCTAGAAATAAATGCAAAGACCCTCAGGTCATTGCAGACCACCGAGCAGTGTAAAGGTGGTCCTGGCCTCAGATCTATGAGATTGTTTCCAAAACTCCTCTAACTAAAATGGAGACTAGAACTGAATCCCTTCGTAAAATCTTCTTAGGATTGGGGTCAGGTGGGTTCCACTATCGACAACTTCATTTTCTCTCCTTCCAGGTCTTAATTTCCCGTGGGGAGGCTACCGCTAGTAAACACAAACATTCCCACCTCGCTGCCTCTCAATGCGGGGCCCATGCCTTTGAGTAATCTATGATGAATCTCCATAAGTTGTTAGCACTAGAGGTGATCTCTCAAGATCAGGTGACCTCTCTATCAACCGAGCTACACGAATGCGAAGCTCGAGCAGCGATATAGAGGGATCAGTTGTCTTCTCTGACTTGTAACATTGAAGCTACCAGGAAAGGGATCAGCGATCTCTAAACGACATGGGGGCATACTCATTCGATAGAAAAAGATGAGGCCATGGAGAAGGCCATGATAGAGAAAACGTGCAATAATATTTGCCACACAGTTGCCGATCTGATGGAGAGAGCAACCCAGACTCCTTTTTGATCGTCTGAACTATTTTGGTATATTCTGTTTTACCTCTTCTGTTTGGAAAAGGAGAGACTTTGTCTTGTGGATGTCCTGCCCTATTTTTGTCCAAATGGAATACAATCTGCTGTTGAGCTTCCCTTGCTGTAAAATTTGATTGTACCAGAAAATAAGTTGCATAAATAACAACTCACTGAATTAGAATTAATCATAATTCGGAAAAATGATAAAAATAAAAATGTGCTCTATTTTCTTCTAAGACCATGGGATCCAGAGAGCATAGTTTGACTATTGCTAGGGGTTTGTAGAAAAACCCCACAAACTTTTTGTCTTTATATTAATACCCTAATATTTCCTAGGCCCATTTGGTGTGGACCCAGTGGCCATGGCTTTCCATTTTCATAGGTCCCCCTTTTCAGGTTTTCGGCCTTACGTGATTTGCTCCTTTTCTGTGTGTGGTTTAAAGTTATATCAACAAGACTATCATTACTGATGTTTTAGGTCGATCAACATTGACCAGATATAGTGGGGTGAGGGCCCCAACGAGGTTTTGTTGATTAAAAGATGTCTCAATATCCTTCAGACGCACGTGGTGGGAACATGTTTAGATTTGAACGACATGAAGGGCAAGTATCAAGGCATGAGAGCTGTATTGGAAAGCAGAGGTAGGAGAAGCACCACCTAAGGAAGACTTGCCTTTTTAAAATGGGCAAGGTCTGTTCAATATGCAGAGCCGTTGAGGGTATGGTATGCATAGATGTGCAAAGGTGTCCTTAAGTTAATGAATATCCATTTTTGTTGTCATGAGGACTTCATAAAAGTCTAGATAATGGAAACTACCATGGGTGGATTGGAGAATATGAAAACCATAAGGGGTGGCACGAAAAGGGTATGTGACTCTTGAAAGGGTTTGGGAACATCTATATTAATCAGTAGTGTGGACGCAGGGTCCCTGTTCTACACATTTAGTTAGCATATAGGATAGTTGATACTTGGCGAAGTTGAAAGTCATGTTGTTTGGACATTCCTTAAAATGGAACGAATTCTCTGGGTTATTGGTAATCTCGTCAGAGATGTTCCAGCGTATTAAGGTAGGGTTGTGAGAGAGGTTGGTAAACTGTATCTTAGAGGGTTTCCGAATCCCGGGGTGGATATGGGGGCTCAGAGTCCAAGAGACCTATGGAGACAAGAATTTCCTAAGGAAATCATTCCTTTGGTAGATGGTCCAGGGGTGATCAATATGCAGAGCCGCTAAGGGAATGATATGCATAGTCATACAAAGGTGTCCTTAAGTGAATGATGGTATTCTCACGATAGCTGATCAGCTTGAGGAAAGCTGATATTTGGGACCACCATAGATGGCTTACAGGGGTTCAGATCCTTCTGGGTACAGAGTGTGATTTATGAAGAGATGGTGCCTGGATACGAGAGAAACATCTGGGCTAAATTTCCTAGGAATGGGTGAAGTCATCCCTTCTCACGCTTCTGTGAGATGTTGTTTGTGCAGGTCTAGCCCGTGCACTGAGGGACAGAGGAAAGTCTCCATTCTTGACTTAACCCATGACAGGTTCGACCGTGCATTTTAATGTCATGCGGAAAGGACGGAGGGTATTTTAAATCTCGTGTTGTTTAACATCGTGCAGTGAATATGGGATGAATTGTTATATATACTTTGCTGTTTAACATCGTGCAGTGAGGACATGGGGTGATTTCTAAATTCGTGAAAATTATTTCAATTGGAGGAATTTCTCTGGATGTTTAATGCTTGGTCTTTAAAGTTCACACCAAGAGGCCATGAAATGTTCTCTATAGTTTTAATCATCATGCGGTATGGACATAGTTTCAAAGTCCACATTTGATCAGAATGTAACTGGGCTTGAACATCTTGGTATGTCCAAGACATGGAGGGGGTTGATGGTGTAAATCGTGGTTCCAAGGCTTCTTGGATCATGAGAGATGATATGGGGGCTCTAAGGCTGGTAAGCATATGGGGAAAGAAAGAGTGTCGCCCGATAAAATCTTGCCTTTGTTAGACGGGCTAGGGGATATCAATATGCAGAGCCGCTGAGGGCATGGTATGCATATTCCTATAAAGGAGTTTTTGGGAGGATAACAATCCACTTTTGATGGCCATGAATGATTATGAGGATCTGCAATTGACTGGTCCAAGAAGTCTTTCATTTGGTAAGGAAATATATGGACATGTCGGGGACGTTCGTCCCTGGTAGCTGTTAAAACTCGAAGAGTTCACCACGCCGATTTACCTTGTGCATGGGGTGCACCGTTACTCCATGCAGTTTAACATCGTGTGGTAAGGAAGAAGTACTCTTAGTTTAACTTTCATAGAGTTCGAACCATTGGGTGACTATTTCTACAATTACTCGGAAGGCACATGAGTTAGGAGGCTCTGGTATACTTTGAAAAAGTGTAAGGCAATGAGGGTGTAAACTGTAACTCTGGGGTTTCCCAAATTAGTAGGTATGGTAAGGATATTTAAGGCCGGTAAGAGTACATGGCTAGGAAGAGTACCGCCTGGGGAAATCATGCCTTTGGTAGACGGGCCAGGGGATATCAATATACAGAGCCGTTGAGGGAATGGTAAGCATATTAATGAAAAGGTGTCCATGGATCGATAAATTTCCACTTCTGATGGCCATATATTATTATGAAAATTTTCAATTTCTCACAGTACAGAGTTCAGAATATGGGATAATGGTGTCCGAGTATACAAGATCATCTTCACCACAATTTCATTTCATCCAAAGTAGCCTAGCCCTGGCATGATGTTTGTATATGCAGATCGTTATGCTAGCCAAGGGAAGATACATAGGCTAACCAGGTAGGGATACCCTGGAAGCATTTGGATGTGAGAGGGTAACAAACTTGTAAACCACTACTCCATAAATTTTATGATATGCGGGCCCTGAGGCTGGTAAGCTTACAGAGATAGGAAGAGTACTGCCGGAGGAAATATTGCCTTTGGTAGACAGGTCGGGGTCTATCAATATGCAGAGCCACTGAGGGAATGGTATGCATAGTCATGAAAAGGTGTCCATAGGTTGATAACATTCTAATTATGATGACCATGGATGATTATGAAGATCCATAATTATCCGGGTTGTGGAGTCTGATGTATGAAGATGATGCATCCAAATGTGCCAGGATTATTCCCATCTAGTTTTTCCAAATATTTTGGGTGGGTTGCGATGATGTCCATGAATTTTAACATCATGCGGTGAAGATGAAGTCCATGCAGTTTAACGTCATGCGGTGTGGAAAATGTCTGTGTAGTTTAACATCATGTGGTGAGGATGAAACTGAACTGACGTGAAAATGGGATTTCGTGCAGTTTAACTTCATGCGGTAAGGACGAATAATACACAACGTGCAGTTTTGGTCCTTATACTAGGGGGGGGAGGGCAATTTTTTTATTTCATTTGGGAGTGACTGGGCCAGTATGGGGGATCTCGGCATCGCTGTGTATCCTGTGAGGGAAGGATTCAAGCCACACATAGTTGTTCACACCCCGTGCAGGTCTGGTCCATACACAGGGGAATATGGACTTTTTAACTTTATTTGGGGATGGTAGGGCCAGGATACAGAATCCTGGCATCGCTACGTATCCTGCGAGGGAAGGAATCCAGCCAAACGTAGTTCTTTAAAAGATAACACACCATGTGTAGGTCTTGTACATACATGGGGGAAAAGGGATATTTTTGACTTTATTTGGCGATGGCTGGGCCAGGATACCGAATCCTGGCATCGCTACATATCCTGCGAGGGCAGTAATCATGTCGTACATAGTTCTCTAAAAGGGATACAACCCATGTAGGGATGGTCCGTACTCGGGGGAAGAGGGCATTTCAAATCCTTCTTATCCATGCAGTTTAATGTTGTGCGGTTAGGAAGATAAATACACCTCATTCAGGGATGGTCCGTACATAGGGGAAAGGGTCATTTTTTATTATATTTGGGGATAGCTGGGCCAGGATACAAAATCATGACGACGCTACGTATCCTGTGAGGTCAAGAATCAAACCATACGTAGTTCTCTTAAATTCATACAGTTTAACATCATTCGGTGAAGAAAAAATACTTTTACATTAGGGTCATAGAGTTTGGACTATTGGGGCTAGGCATTTTAACTTCCTACAACTCGGACGATAACTGCTTTTGATTATGCGAAATACTTCTTCAGAAATATCGCATTTGTAAGAGTGGTAGTGAATTTACCATCAATAGAGATCAAGGAATATGATTTGTTGAAGTACACCTTGTATATAACATAATGTACCTCTCACATGGGCTCCATCATTGGAGGTTTCTTTCTGGGTGTCATTGGGGTCCAAAGGACCAACACCAATTATCCTTCCAAGAAAGACCGAAGGCGAACATTTTTATTGAAGGCTCATGCGATCCGGTTCTGATATACCATCAGATGGTGCAAAGTGTGCAACCGCTTCTCATATAGATTTTCCAATTCACCTAGACATTTTTCGGAATGATCATCATTGGATAACTGATCACAAATGACAACACAGAGCGAGGGAAATTGGAGCTCAACGGGCAGGACCACTTTTCTTCCATACACTAACGAGTACGAAGCAGCCCGAGTTGTGGTGCTGATTGGGGTTTGATAAGCCCACAATGCATGAAGACGTTTATCCGGCCATAGTATCTTGTCTTCATCGACCATTTTCTAGATAATGCTGGACATGATCTTATTGAAAGACTCTATATGTCTGTTGGCCACTGCATGGTAGCGGGATGAGTGGTTACCCTTGATACCATATTCTTGGTATTGTTTCTCCAACTCATCAGAGCAGAAGATGGTGCCATTATCCATTTGTATGGTATGAGGGATGCCAAATCTGGTGATGATATTGGTTTTCAGAAAGCTAGAAATGTTTCTTTCCCCAACATTCTTGAGGGGTAAAACTTATTCCAATTTGGAAAATAAGTCAGTTATTGTGAGGATATACATCAATTGTTTGGTCGTGGCATGAGGATATGGTCCCACAATGTCAATTACCCAAATGGAAAAAGGCATGGACTACTTAGCCTAATGAAGTAACTCCAGGGTTTGGTGTATAAAATTGGCATAAATTTGGCATGAATGGCATTTTGCGGTAAAGTACTCGCAATCTCGTGCCATGGTGGGCCAATAGTACCCAATCCTTTGACCCTGATGGGAATGATTGGACCCTGACTGGTGTGATCCATATACTTTGGCATGCACATCAGTCATGACGGCCGTAGTTTCTTCACCATCACTGCATCTGTGGAGGACTCCATTGAGGCCTCATTTGTAGAGGACCTCTTGCGGACATGTGCCACCGTATAGGAGAAAGTTAATTGCCTTTCTCTGTATTTTCTCTCATTCGGCCCTATTTGATGGAAGTTCTCCCCTTTTAAGGTAGTTTGAAATGAGGGTCATCCAGCCGGGGGTGGGAGCATATGGCTCAGAAACAGGACTGACTTCGTTGATTTCCTCTGTCTGATTCTAGACAAATTCCAAGACCATTCGACGATGTGAAATACTGTAGTTGTTTCATGCAGGTATGGGTTAGCTAGGGCTATGGCCGCATTGGATAATACATCGGCCTGGGCATTCTGAGACTGGGGAATGTAGATCAATGTTGGTTCTGTGGAGAATTCCACCATTAACCCTCAGACATGGTCGAATAGGGGAATCATATCCTCATTTTTAATAGCATAGTAACTATTGACATGCTTGGTGACTAGTTCTGAGTCTCATTTTTCCTTAATGTGTTGTACTTGTGCCTAGAGTGCGAGATCCAGGCCAGCAATGATGGCTTGATACTCTGCCTCATTGTTTGAACATCCTTCTAATAGGAGGATGGAATATGGTAAGACTTCCATTTCTTGAGATATGAGTATTATCCCCAAACCCACCTTGTTAAATTTGGGATCTTCCATCCTTTTCCCCGTCGGGCTTTGGGATGCGTCGTCGAAGTAAATTTCCCATGTTGGGAGCTCTTCATGAACCAAGAAGACGTCTTCATCAGGTAGCTCGACATACAGTGTGGTGGTCCCTGTCTAGGGGTGCTCTGCCAGAAAGTCTTCTAATTTATGGCCTTTGATGGCTTTCTGAGGCACAAACCCGATGTCAAACATTTTTTGGACGACTGCCACTCGGGATAGGTGCCCAGTCAGCATTGGGCAGTTGAGGATGTACATGATCGGTTTACTACGTGAGACCAAATGGATTTCATGATTCGGAAAATAATGTCACGATTTTTGAACTGCGAAGACCAAGGCCAAAAAACTCTTCTCGAAATTTCAGTATCGACTTTCAGCGTCAATCATGGATCGGCTGAGGTAATAGAGACTGTTTTTGCTGTAGTCGATATTTTTCTTCACAAGGAAGGTTACCAGTGTCCACTATAGTGGTATCACATAAAAGATGAGAGGTCTTCCTTCAACCGAGGGGAGGATCACTGGAGGACTCAAGAGGTACTTCTTTAGGCTATCGAATGCCTCTTGGAAATCAAATGTCCATTGGTACGTAACCCCCTTTTTCATTCACTACTAGAAAAATAGGTATTTGCGAAGGGGATCCTTCCCGTCGAAAATATTACTCCGTATTTTTTGTAAAAACTTTTAAAGTAGTGATTGCGACGGGGCCCGTCGCAACACGTATTTGCCACGGGGCCCATCGCAACAAGTATTTTCGATGGGCCCGTCGCAAATAATATTTTTTAGAAAAAAATAAAAAACTATTATTAAATTATTTTAATGAATATATTAATAATAATATTTTTGACGGTCATAGTATCCTGTCCCAAATACTATAAAAAATTAAAAAAAATAATTATTTTAATTAATATAATAATAATCCAATTATAGTTCAAAAATAAAAAATAATAAAATATTAATAAATGATTTTAATTAATATAATAGAAGAATTATAATTCACAAATAAAAATAGTAAATTATTAATAAATTATTTTAATTAATATAATAATAATAGAATTATAATTCAAAAATAAAAAATAATAGAATATTAATAAATGATTTGATTAATATAATAATATTAGAATTATAATTCAAAAATAAAAAAAATATTAATAAGTTATTTTTATTAATATAAAAATAATAGAATTATTTTACATTCAAATATTAAAATAATTCAAATATTACAAAAAAATATAATTAAATTATAATATTAAAAAAATTTAATATATTAATATTATAAAATATAGATAATATTATTATTCATATTAATATTGTTATTTAAAAATATAATATTATTAATATTTTATAATGAGACATAAACTATGAATAGAAAAAAATTCATATTTTGATTTAACAAAATTTATAACATAAAAACAAACTCTAATCTGAAGGAGGGGGGAGGGGGTCTGTAGATGCTGGTGGAGGAAACTACATCCCTAAAGCATGAGTGAGTCTGCACATGTACTCCATCTGCTCCTGGTGCTGCTGCGGCCACCGACACATCTGCTCCTCGTACAGCTGCTGCTAGCGTCGACGCTCCTCCTCATGCTGCTTCTACTGCTGACGCATCTGCTCCTGCTCCTGTCGGAGACTCTCTATCAGTGTAGTTTGAGATCGCAACTGATCCTCATACTGTGTAGAAAAAGAAGATGCACGAGCTCCTCTCGAGATGGACATCGACATCATAGCACTTCCATAATAATCTCCGGGAGTCAGTCGAGAGCTAATACCAACTACCCGGCCCTTCTTGAAGGCATACTGGGTGGCCTGCATCCATGCCGCCTCATCAAACTGACGGCCAGTGGTCTGATCTGATGACTCGGCCATACTCTCAGACCGGGTCTGTGATGCTGCAGCCTCATATGACTCCTGTAGTTTCAATTTAAAATTAAATTTGTGAATATATTATATGCCGTTAATTTTTAAACTTGAAAACAAATAATACTGATGGGAGGTAATGAAAATTGTGAATATATTATATCCAATTGTGTTCTTTCCCAAAACCATAAATTTTCTGTTGGTTTATTGTGGGACCAAAAGTGATTGGAGGTAATGAAAATACAACTGATTTTAACTCCGAACCTGATAGCATTTTTGGAGGTCCAACCCTTTCAACTGTTCCTTTTCTGAAATGAGATCTGTTTCTGCGAAAAGGATGATTAGCTGGAAGAAATATGCGATGATAGTCAAAATAACAAGGTTTCTTTCCATGAATGAGCATAGATGCTTTGTTCTCTCCCATACAGTAAGGACGTGATTTCTGACCATGTGTACTCCAGCCAGATAACATCCCATAAGCCGGGAAGTCACTAATTGTCCACATCAATGCTGCTCTCAGAGTGAAATTCTATTTCATTGCAACATCATATGGCAATTATTACTAATTATTGGTAATTATTGGTAATTATCAGTAATTATTGGTAATTATCGGTAATTATTCCTAATTATTGGTAATTATTACTAATTATTGGTAATTATTACTAATTATTGGTAATTATTACTAATTATTACTAATTATTACTAATTATTGGTAATTATTACTAATTATTGGTAATTATTACTAATTATTGGTAATTATTACTAATTATTAGTAATTATTAGTAATTATTACTAATTATTACTAATTATTGGCAATTATTATTAATTATTACTAATTATTGGTAATTATTATTAATTATTACTAATTAGTGGTAATTATTGGTAATTATTACTAATTATTAATAATTATTGTTAATTATTCCTAATTATTACTAATTATTACTAATTATTGGTAATTATTACTAATTATTGGTAATTATTAAAAATTATTACTAATTATTACTAATTATTGGTAATTATTACTAATTATTACTAATTATTACTAATTATAACTAATTATTACTAATTAATACTAATTATTGGTAATTATTCCTAATTATTACTATTTATTTCTAATTATTACTAATTATTACTAATTATTTCTAATTAGTGGTAATTATTGGTAATTATTACTAATGATTACTAATTATTGGTAATTATTACTAATTATTACTAATTATTACTAATTAGTGGTGCTTATTAGTAATTATTACTAATTATTACTAATTATTACTAATTATTACTAATTATAACTAATTATTGGTAATTATTACTAATTATTACTAATTATTGGTAATTATTACTAATTATTGGTAATTATTACTAATTATTACTAATTATTACTAATTATTACTAATTATTGGTATTTATTACTAATTATTGGTAATTATTACTAATTATTACTAATTATTACTAATTGTTGGTAATTATTACTAATTATTAGTAATTATTACTAATTATTGGTAATTATTACTAATTAATACTAATTATTGGTAATTATTCCTAATTATTACTAATTATTACTAATTATTACTAATTATTACTAATTAGTGGTAATTATTGGTAATTATTACTAATTATTACTAATAATTACTAATTATTGGTAATTATTACTAATTATTACTAATAATTACTAATTAGTGGTAATTATTAGTAATTATTAGTAATTATTACTAATTATTACTAATTATTACTAATTATTGGTAATTATTACTAATTATTACTAATTATTGGTAATTATTACTAATTATTGTTAATTATTACTAATTATTGGTAATTATTACTAATTATTGGTAATTATTACTAATTATTAATAATTATTCCTAATTATTGCTAATTATTGGTAATTATTGGTAATTAGGAATAATAACATTATTAGTGTATTTTATTATTAATATTAAAATAATATAATTTTCTATACTATATACAATTCTCCTTTCATCTGTGTGTTTTCTGTCTCCACATACAAATATTACATGTGGAGACAGAAAACACACAGATGAAAGGAGAATTGTATATAATATAAAGAATTATATTATTTAAATATTAATAATAAAATATACTAATAATGTAATAATGTTATTATTCCAAATTATTGGTAATTATTACTAATTATTACTAATTATTACTAATTATGACTAATTATTACTAATTATGGATAATTATTGGTAATTAGTAAATTATGACTGATTATTCGTAATTATCGGTTATTATTACTAATTATTGATAATTATTGGTAATTAATAAATTATTACTAATTATTGGTAATTATTGGTAATTATTGGTAATTATTACCAATTATGGAAAATTATTGGTAATTATTACTAATTATGGATAATTATTGGCAATTATTACTAATTATGGATAATTATTTGTAATTATTACTAATTATTGGTAATTATTACTAATTATTGCTAATTATTGCTAATTATTATTAATTATTACTAATTATTGGTAATTATTGGTAATTATTACTAATTATTCCTAATTATTTGTAATTATTACTAATTATTAATATTTAGTACTAAATATTGGTAATTATTGGTAATTATTACTAATTATTAGTAATTATTACTAATTATTGCGAATTATTGGTAATTATTACTAATTATTACTAATTATTACTAATTACTGGAAATTATTGAAAATTATTACTAATTATTGGTAATTATTGGAAATTATTACCAATTATTGGTAATTATTGGAAATTATTACTAATTATTGGTAATTATTACTAATTATTAGTAATTATTAGGAATTATTACCAATTATTGGTAATTGTTGGTAATTATTACTAATTATTCCTAATTATTGGTATTTATTACTAATTATTAGCATTTATTCTTAATTATTGGTAATTATTACTAATTATTCCTAATTACCATTAACTATGAACAATACTAATAATTTAAATTTATTAGGTAACAAAACAATGTAAACATAATTAAATTACGACTAATTAAGAATAATTGAAACTATTAAAAATTTTAAAATAAATATTAAATTAAAATGAACATAAATACCTTTAAAATTGATCTGAGGTTGATCTCTGATCGTTCTTGAAAACTTCAATATCAACTCTGAAAAAAAAATTAAACTTAAGAAACGCTGTACTCTAGAAATAGAATTTTGAGAGAAGGAGAAGATCGAGTTTGAGAATGAATAGAAAAAAACGGATGGGGGGTATTTATAGGTTAGATTATTTGCGACGGGTCTATTTGCGACGGGTATCCCGTCGCAAATACCTTAGCCATCATTTAATACGGTCAACGGTTAAATAGTTATTTGCGACGGGTCCCGTCGCAAATACTAACCTACCAACATACTATTTGCGACGAGAGTATATTCCAATCGCAAATAACTTTTACCGCCGCTGGTTATTTGTGACGGGCGGTTACCGCCCGTCGCAAATATGTTTCCCACGATTTGGCGTGCAAAGCACGCCAGTCCTTTTGCGACGGGGAAAGCTAACCCGTCGTAAAGGACTACTTATTTGCGACGGGAAAATTCCCCCGTCGCAAATAAGTTTTTAACCGCGCTATTTACGACGGGATTTATTCCCGTCGCAAATAACCCGTCGCAAATACCCATTTTTTCCGTAGTGATTAACCTGGTGAAGGGAAAATATTTTCCTTTCAGGTTGGCTATGAACTGCCTAATGTAGGTTAGGTGTCCATGGAATCCCCTCAACTCATTGAGATTTCGGGGAGGTGGCAGGGCAAGGATAGCCTTTGTCTTTTCAGGGTTGACTTCAATGCCACGATGTCATATGACAAAGCCAAGGAAAATCCCTAAGGTAACCCCGAAGGCGCATTTCATGGGGTTCATCTTCAGACTATGTTGTTGAAGTTTGTTAAAGACAGTTTTGTGGTCTGATAGGTGATATGAGAGGTGTCTTGATTTGATCACCAAATCATCCAAATATCATTCGACAAATCTGTTGGGGAATATTTTAAAGCTACGATGCATGGCGCATTGGTATGTAGAACCCGCGTTCATGAGACCAAAGGGCATGACTCTGTAACAAAATATTCCTTGAGGGGCTCTGAAGGTAGTGGATTCTTCGTCTTTTTGGGCCATCCATATTTTAATTTACTGAGAATAACTGTCTATGAAGGAGAGAGCCTCATACCTCATCGTGACGTCGATTAATAACTCAGTAATCGGGACATTGAATTCATCTTTCAGACAATGCCGATTGAAATATATGAAATTGATGCAAACACGGATTTGTATGTTCCCTTTCATGACGGGGAAAATTTTGGCCAACCAGATGGGGTAATGGACCTCCAGAATGAAGCCTTCTTTAATAAGCTTATCGTCTTCAGACTCTATTTTGGCATGATGTGAGGGGTGAATCTTTCTAGCGGCTTATTTATAGCCATGGTGGTCTTTTGGCAGACCTAATTAGTGTGTTTCTACTTCGGGACAGAGTCCCGAAATTTACGTGTAATTCTAGGAAAAAACATCTCGGCGTTTTCTCAGGAAATAGGTATAAACCTCGTGCTCCTTGGGAGATATGGATTTACTAATGAGAGTGGGCCATAGGTCTTCATCGGTACCCAGGTTTATTTCCCTAAGCTCATCCACGTTAGTGGAGATACCTTCTTCAAATTCTATAGGTGCATCCCTAAGATCTTCCTCCCCTTCTTCCCCCACATTCTCATCTTCTTGATCATACGGGGGGAGATTTCTCGGCACGGGATCCTGGAGGTCCGGAGGCGAGGCATCGTGGGCATCCCCTCTAATGTATTCGTCCCAAAATTTATGGTTATTAGTTTCATTCGCATTTTCACGATCGGTCGTTATGGATGAAGTCATGAGCACTGTTGAGTGTGTGTCCGGGCTTGAATTCCTGCTCTCAACATGGTTTATGGGCATCACATAGTCTCTACCGAGCTACATGATGTGGTTATCCAAAACCATTTCCAGACCATTTGGAGCGGGGATCCTGTCAATAACATCGAGCAATGGATTCTTTTTCTTTTTCACAAGAAACATGGCGTCAATTTATTGTGAGTCAGAGAGCTCGAAAGAGGCCTTGTCAGCATGTAATGTCCCACTTGGTCCATTGGAAAAATACTTGATACACTGGTGCTAGGATGAAGGAACGACCATGTGCTTATAGAGCCATGACCTTCCATGTAGGACATTGAATGATGTGTTCTTCCAGAACACCAGGAAGTCCGAGTTGGCCACAAGGTCTCCAAAATGGTTTTTTACCTTGATTTGTATCATTGGCTTCTATTCAATCTTGTCGTAACCCAATAGAGTTGTGGTAGAGGGTATTAGATCATCCTCACTAAAGCCCAACTTGTGGAGTGTCCATAGGGGAAGGAGGATAACTTCAGATCCATTTTCAATATAGACTTTGCAGACCTCAACATCATTTAGTGTGTCAGACACATATAGTGGTTTGATATGTCCTTGCATGATGGCATCTTCATCCAGATCGATGAAGGAAATCAGTGCATTGCATTCAGCTAGTACAGTCTATGTCCGTTAAATCACGGCGGTAGCTACCTCAGTTTGAAACTCTTGGGGGCTGAGCATGGCTTCTATCAGCGCCTCCCTGAGATCTGCTGATAGACTTAGGGCATCTAGGATTGATAGACTGGCTGGTACTGATGCTAATTGTTTAAGGATATCGTATTTTTGCTTCAGCAGTCAACGCTTATCCACTGTCCAGAGAGTTTTAGCAGTCATCACGGGAGATGGAGTATGTGTTGAGGAGGGACTGGCCGTTGGGTCGGATGTCGACGGTGTTCCCATGTTTTGGGGGCTTGGCCCGTCTAGTCTGTTTGCGCGCACCAGACAGCTAGACACTTGTTCCTCCTCTGATGGGTACCACAAAATAACGGGGCCAAAGTGGCCGCTTGTGGAGGAGGAGGGATATTCTTTCTCCGTTTCAGTCCATTGAAGGGCTCTCCCACATGTTTCTGTGATATTAACAATTTGGGCCGAGGTAAAACCATAGGGTTGGTTTCGGCCGTGACTGCATCTCCCATGTTATCATCTACTTCCATGATTCCTCCTCCTAGTCCCTTGTGATGGGAACTCGGGTTCTTAGCCATACCCTTCATCAGGGAATGATTCTGTTAGATGGATGACATTGATGGAACCAAAGATTAGCTCTTTGTCCCATGATAGTTCAACCTAGTCGGTTGTCCCTAATGGTGTCGTTTGGTGGGTCGGTGCCCGTGGCGCCAAGTTTGGGGGCATAAAACATGAAAGTGTCGGGGCTAACTTCGGACTAGTTACGGACTGCTCCCCGTTCTATTATCTCCTCCCTACTCGATTACGCCTGGATGATCGGCTCGTGGAGGGTTGTGAGGCCGATATCGTTCGATGTGCAGCATTAGGGGATGTTGGAGGTAACACCGGGTGCCGTAGATGAGCTCTGAGTATGCCCTATGCTTGGTTAAGAGTCATCTGAGTCATCCAGTCATCACATTTATGCCCCTTCTTGATGGTGACATCCTGCCACCCTCCCCTTTATCGGATTCAGTGGTAGAAAAATATATGTCACATGTGTTGGGGGTGGTCCTTGCTCGACCAGCCCGCAGTCTACCATCCTCTTCAAGAGGTCTTTGAAGACAAATCATTCTTGGATATTGTGACCTAACATTCGATGGTAGGGATAGTAATCTGGAATGTCTTCCAGCTGAATTCTTCGGTCTTCATTGGCTCCGCGAGGTGGAGCAAATTGCAATTCAAGGCGGCAATGAAGTAGTCGCGGACTAGGTCCTCTTGGAACGATTATTCTTTGTGTCTTCGTTCCTCGAAAACTGGTTCTGCTTTGATCTAGTCTGATCATCCCACTTGGGAAAATGTGGCCGCTGATATACAGGGGGACCGTGATTAATTTGTGGAGGCTTATGAATTGGATCAAGCGCATGGGATGGCTTGAGCATGACAGAGGACGCCTTAGCCCTAACTGTTAGCTGTGCAGGTGCCTGTGAGGCTATTCGGGACTTCATATTGGTCTGCTGCAGGGAGACATCAATTCTTTTAGGCAATGTAAGAGGTAGTTCGGAAGCTAGTGGTGCACACCACTAGTTTTTGCAGTGTTCACAGCTCATCTTCAAAGTTTATCGATGCATATGGCCTACATCCCCTCTTAGACAATTTTCCTATTCAGAGAGTAGTTCATACTCGTCCATCTGGTGATGTAATCTGGGACCCTCTCATTCTACCTCTATTTTCAATTCATGAGGTCGCTAACCGTTGTTTTAGGAAGCATTGATCTGAAGTGCAACATGAACTGTTGTCGAAGGTCTTCCCACCTTTTTATAGACTGAGCTAGTATATTCATATACTAGATGAAGGCAGATCCTTCCATGGTCCGCATGAAGAATCTGAGTTTCACTGGTTCTTGTGGTCCCGGTGTTCCCATAATAGGGTCGCAATAAGACGCGTAGTGAATCAAATGATGTTCCGAATTGACTGATCCATTGATGATTGGGAATATATGTCCCCCAAAATTTTGTGGAGGAGACGTGTTTCTCACCCAATCTGGGTAAGGCTTTCGTTCTGGCTATATCGGAGCACGTCGAACTTCTATTTCTTCCACTCGAGCTATCAGTGCCTCAATTGTGTTGGTGAGTCCTTGGTTTACGTCCTGTTGGGACCGGTCTTGGGATAGTGTAGCACAAGGCATTACTTGAGGATGCGGTTCGGCTGGCACCAAGGGTAAAAATGCCATTTGTGAAACTTTTGGATGGTTAGGACGTACTCTCTCCGGTTGCTTCCTAAGTGGAGGGAAGTCTTGGTATTTACCCTAATACATGCTCAGGTAGTTGGATGGACTAGGCACCTAATTAAGTGTGGCAAACATGGCTCCATGAGGTGCACCTTCTGGGAGTGCAAGGTGTGGCTCTTCTTAGGAAGCGCTTTCAATAAGACGATTCCTCTGGAGTAGCTCGACATTGAGACGTGAAAATTATTTCATTTCTTCTTCTAGTCTATAAAATCTCTCTTTGAGCATAAGCAGCTCGTTTTTATCGAGGGGAGGATGCGGGTTAAGGGTAACCAGTCCTTTTTTCTTATCCTTTTTGGGAGCTCGTAGGGCAAGCCAAGGAGGGTTAGCTGGAACGGCGGCCATATTTAGGGTGGCCCTCTAGTTCCAGGTGTGCACACCTGGTGGTTTGTTGTGAGTCACAGCCTGACCAAAATCATTGTCTCCAAATCCATCCAGATTTGCATCATCTCTGGTGTCACCTATGGGGTTAGCCTCTATGGAATTGATGGATGCATATTGGGGGGGTGGAGGATATTTCCTCTTCAGAATATAAAGAGGATCTCTCGCGCCAGTTACTAGTCCTCCCCTTACTGTTCTGGGATTTCTTTCGGGATCATTGATGAAGGGTGATGTAGAGAGTTCCTGGATGTGACCTCACGGTACGACTCCCTCTTGAATGGGATGGCGATTTAGAAGATTGGATAGGGAAATATCCTCCTCTTCTGACCATCCTCCCTAGATGAGAAAATAAGGATTCTCCTGGGGGGTGTTGTTGTTGAGGTGGTAAAAATGCCCCCATCCCTGAGGGTTGGGGTTGGCTTCATTCATTGGATGTTGATTATTTTCCCTTTTTTATTGGACTTACGGGGGAATTTGTGGTTAAAAATGTCCACATCCCTGCAGGCTGGGGTTGACCATGGATTGCGGCAGTGGCTAATTCTATCTCTGCTTGCCTGATCTTTCATTCCCCCATTCGGGGGTGAACTGGATCTAATGCTGAGTTCACGTGTGAATCAATCCCCTCTAGGGAGGGAATTAATGACTGCCGATTGGCCTCTCTCAGGTGAGAGGTATGTTTTATGATTTCGGTGTCCTGATTCTAGGATTTGTGAATGGATCATTTTCGTCAGTCCTAATGGTTCTGGGACTTACTCAAGGAATGCCCCTGTTTAGTGTGTCGACTCTCCCGAACAGGGAGACCACTCAATCGTTATCTTAATGTGATGGGATTACATGATATTACGCAGAATGGGTTCTTCTGTGCAGGGAGAAGAGTGAAATACAGAGCTCCATGTTCTCCCCATCCTCTCTTGTGGACTCCCGTTGGAGCGTCACTAATGAGGCTGCGCAACTGGTGCAGGGGATGGAGGCAGGCTGACTCAAGGTTTCCATTACGCATCTCAGGTCGCAGTTCCCACGCCGAAGGAAGATCTTCCAGGTCGATGCGACGCAGGAGTTCTCCTATTGCCTTGATGTGGTCAACATACTCATTTTAGGGTAGAAAGCAAGATTTCATCCACTGAAGGGTTTTCCATATATTACACCGTATATCGTGTACACATTCTTCTGATAACATTATGGGTATTTCAAATTGAGAGGTGGCTGTGGGCCAAAACATAACTGGTATGTCATCTCTGGCCAGTCGTTTCCTCAGGTGAAACATGTCAGCATACTCCTCCTCTAGTGATTCTTCTATGTGGTCGGCCCGACTGAGATGCTCACCGAAAGTGTGGTCAGAGACAGTGGGGATGGTAGGTATTTAATTGTCTTGTGGGTGATTCTAAGGTGGTTCATAAGATGAACATGGCCCCGGACCATCTCCTGATTGAAGAAGGCTGACGTTGGAAACTAGCTGGGAATTTGACATGCTTGATCTCATCCTTCTAAGTGCCTCATCATATGAGGGATTTTCTGTGCTTGACTCGGTAGGGGGAGGACCTTCCTATCGATATGATATGTCACTGCGGGGAGGACCTCTGCAATAACTGCCATCATGGAGAGGATGAAAATTATGGTTGGACGTACGATGTGTATCCCTTGGAGGACCTTCAAGATACACTGCCACAAGGGGAGGACCTTATTGTTTCTTGGGGCCATTGCGGGGAGGACCTTCTTATTGGCGGTTTCTGTGGTGAGGACTACCATCACAGCTTCCACAAGGGAGAGGACTACCATCACAGTTTTTATATGGAGAATGACTATGGGGTAAACCCTAGAGGGGGCCTTCAGAATGTACCGCAATGAGGGGATGGCCTTCTCATTTCTTGATGTCTCTACGGGGAGGACATCCATTATCAGAGTGGTGAGGACTACCACAGTGATATGATGCCTGGCTACATGGAGTTTTGTTACAATGTAACCCTTGGGGAGGACCTTCAGGGTAGGCCATGGCAAGGGGGGACTTCTTATCGTGATGATACATCACTGCGAGGAGGGCCTCCGCAGTTGCGACTTCGATAGAGAGAACTACTATCATAATTTTTTGTCGCACTTCACAGACAGTGTTTGCAGTGTATACCCCGGGGAGGACCTTCAGGGTAGATCGCAGCAAGTTGAGGGCCTTCTTGCTTCTCGATCTTCTCATCACACAGAGGGATTCTGTGACTCTCATCAAAAGAGAAACTCTGGTAATTGATCATCATATGCTATTGGGAATGGCCCCTGTGGGTTCTCTAAGGAGGACCTTCAGAGCTGCTGGTAGCGACATTGTGGGTAGGATCTTCACAACTGCTAAAGCTACACCCATAATATGGTATTGGGTGGGCAGGGTTGTATGCCTTCGAAATGTGATTAGTGGTATCGGGAACCCCGACTTCTAGAAGAGTAGAGTCACGAACTCGGTCTTTTTTTCTGGATGCCTTCAGCATGTTCGGGTGCTTTCTTAGGGGCAGCGGGGGCCGTCTGCTATTGATAATGGCCTTCACCTTCGAGTCCCTTTATTGTTGGGTCTTGTCATGCTGTAGGGATATTCCGACGAACATCTTGACTTTTAGTAGGGATATATGCTTGTACTGGAGAATACATTGTGATGGATAGGTTTCCCCAAGTTGGAACGAGTGAAGCTGGTCGTTCTGGTTTCCCTTGCGTCCCGGAATATGGCCGACGACCCTCATGGGTGGAAGAAGGGATGAAGATATGCTCTGAGGCAGCTATCTCGTCTCTTAGATGAGTCGCCTCAATTGGGGAGATGGGATCACATTCCTGACTCCTTCTTGTTTCCACTGATGCAATTACATTTGAGAAAGTCCGAAAGATATGATTTGGGATCGATACCTACTCCTCCATCATGTAAAGGATATGCAGAGAGACATCTTTATCTAGAATGGCTATGAAGGCCCATTCTGGTATCAGAGAAGGAATATACTGCTCCAGTCCTCCAGTGTTCAGTGGGTACTGAAAATTATCCTATGTCGAGAAAGGTGAACAAGTTTTCCCCTGTGTTGGGATATACCGGTTTATCTCTCCATTTTCCCCCACATTGGGATGGCATATTTTACTTGTATTTTTAGGGATTTAGACCTGTATATGTTGGTTTCCCACCATATCGAGTCGGTGGACTTTGATGGTAGGGATACGTGCCCGCCAATTAATTTACGCCACTACTTGAGGGAGGGCATTGTTGATCGCCACCATATCGGGAAGGTAGGCGTAAAAATCATCTACTAGGAGCATGTTCTGTAGGCAATGGGTTGCCACCATGTCTAGTTGGTGGGCTTCATGACCCTGGGCAGGGAATGGTTCATGCCGGTTTGGTGTCATCCTATGTGAGTGACGGGCTTGATGGAGCTCGGCGAGGATGCATTCCTTCTATTATGATGCCTCCATGACTGGATGGCGGACTCTGGAAGAGCGGACAAGTGTATTTTCTTGCTCGTGATACATCTACGTAGCTAGGCAGCAGAGCTCCTCCTTAGGGACAAGGATGATGACTAGTCCCTGGTTGTACGTCTGCTGCCCTCATCGGGTGGTCCGAGGGGCTGGAGTTTGGGGAGCTTGGTCCTGGACCCTCAGGGCGACCTCTTCCTTAGAGTGGGGATATTTAGTCGCAGCGTAACCGCTACGACATCTTCCGGAGGGTGCCTTAGAGTGGAACTCCCATTTAGTGGGGATGAAGTCCTCGGTGTCGACCTCATCCACCTCCCGAAGATAAGGGAGTTACGCGTTGTCTCATTCAGGGGATTGAATCCTGAAATGGTTTAACATGACAACATGAGCCGTCGAGATCTGCTTTCGCGACCGCTGCTGGGCAGGTGATCTGCAGGTCTTGGCGGATTGGGGGGCGTGCATGGAAACCTCCAACATCGGGAGAGTACCGTTCAAGTGGTAGTCAAAGATCAATGCATATGAAAACCATCATTGAAGATGGTGGGTAGGTGATGGGGTCCTTCATTAGTGAGTAAGCCCAGTCACTACGTATCTTGAAGCACGAACCTGTGAGTTCCTCTGTCTTTCTAATGGATCGAATGGAGTTCTAAGTGGTACCTGTAAAATATTTTAACAAATAAAAATAGGAAACTCGTCAAAGCAGCATCTCATGATCCCATGCATAATTAATTACTGTGCTTGGCCCTCCTTGTGATTATAAGGTGGAACATAGTGTAATTAGGTTAAATCCATCATTCTTGGTTACATATTTAATTCAGGTTCACCATTTTTTTTTCGCCACGAATCTGATGGAGTGGACAGACGCACAGGACTATCAATCTCATGGAGGGCTAAGCTACGCTCAATCTCCAATGTCAGGTATATTAGACTTCATTTTGAAATGCCCAATGGTTCCATATCCAATTATGTGTGGACCTAATTTCCAAATGCAGGCGTTCGTTGGATGATTTGGCCCACAATGCTTAAGAACTCACATTGGTCGAGAGGATGGGAAGTCGGTCTCATCGCACCATTTGGGAGGGGGGAATTATTGCATGTTCCGATAATCTATTATATATTTAAGACGTATTCATATGTTCGAGAATCATTGGGTTATACACAAGGAATGTATCCACATATTACTCCTTTTTGGCAATGGTCAGCGGAACATAGGGATACAGAATCATTTAGTCCTGAGGTTTACTATCCCTCATTGGATTAATGACTCTGGGGAGTTTGGACTCATTGAGATGGCAGTGGATTGAATCCTCATAACTAGGATCTCTGGAGTTTGTTCTCATCCAGGGGGGATATATAATGACTTGATCATTTGGATCGAACCTATGATATGAGATTCTTACATATCCACATGAGAGGAATTAGAATCCATTTAGTTCGGTAGGGCAATTTTAATTCCTGAGGGACGAAGGATTGGGGATTACACTTTGAGGAGGCCCATTGAGATGGTCGATGGGTGGATGGGGCTTACACTCTGAGGCAACCCATATAGTTAGTGATCCTAAGTGAAGGGGTCGGAACGACTGGGTGGTGGGATTGAACCTCATGGAGGCTTCCTACGTACCATGCCTTGACATGATTCAAAGTCCTTGTAGTTTGCAAGAGGTTGGGGTCAAAGTCGGTGCTTACTCTAAGCCCATAAGAGTCATGCTTGGTGTGAGAAACAAGAGGCTTCAGAGACCTAACTATCATGTCGTGAAAGGTGCGTCTGTGGGAAGAAGAGTGGGGCTTACGTCTGGTGCATCCTGGAGAAATAGAGTCTGGGATATACTCCTGGATAGAGGTCTGATGGTGACAATGACTAGAGGGAGAGGTAAAGGGTATCTCTGTGTCTATCTCCCCTCTTGGTTCTTAGAATCGGGGAAGTACAGAGGTTCATGAGTGCTACCTCCAGTAAGAATTACTAGTGGATTACACTAAGGAGGCTGCCATGTCACTCTTAGATGAGTTGATAATTACTCAGCGTTGATGTCTAAAGGAAATGCATGTGGGGTCCCCCATACCTGGCCAGTGGATAGGCAGAAAGGGGACTCCTGGGCTCGGACCCTGTAGTACTGTGGGTATGTGATCCCAGGAGTGTTTTGGGAACCTACTCAAGGGTAGGAGAAACCCCTTTTCTCTCACCTACCGTGGGTATGTAAACTCAAATTAGAGAACTGATGCACATGGACATTACATAATATGGATCTGGTGGCTTCAGTAGAGGCCACATCTCTAGGCCGATGAATAGGCCAACGAGGGGGTTGTGAAGGATCAGGGTGGATAGGAAGGAGTTTATCTAACTCGGGGAATGGGAACACCGAAGGAGTTGGCGGGCCACATGGGTGTATGAGGAGTGACGCCCTTCATGTAGGCGGTGATACATGGATGTCGAAGCTGTCTACGTACTAGGGTGGTACGCGGACTGATAGACATCATGCGTACCAGGGTGGTACGCATCTTGGGGTTCGGCCCGGATACCTGAGTGGTATATGGACTGATAGGCATCTCGTGTACCGGGGTGGTACATGGCTACGGGTTCGGCCAGATTACCCAGTTAGTATGTGGTGGAGTATACGCAAGCAGCAGGGCCAGGGGTGACTCCATTCAGGGGTTCGTTGGTCAGGGCATTGCCCGTGTAGGAAGGTTCTACGATGTGCACCAGATCGAAAAAGGGACATAAATTCCCGGTCCGTGGGGAGTACATCCGCAGAGGGGCCATGGCTCGCAATATTCTTTTTCTTTTTCTTTTATATTCGTGGTTCACCAATTTGTTATGCGTTTTCTGATTCATTATTAATTCATTTCCAATTTCATACCTGTTTTGGTTCACAAATTGGAACATCATTGTTTGCGAAATCCTAAGCTCCTTCCTTCAAAATCCATCCACCCGAATCTGATTGATCCCCTTTCTTCTCCCCCTATATTTCCTTTTATAGAGTGGGGGAAAAGATGTATTTGTGGCCATTTCACACCTTTTGTGGAGGCCCATGACCAGATACGCAGTTTACAAATGACTTGGTCAATCTGCAACTCATGTGGGGCCTTAAATGCACCCTCCCCACAATCCAAACATGTTTGGGGAATGATTTGCGGCCGCGTAGGGCTCCGACTTTGTTCGGTGAACAACGGAGTACGCGGTCAGGGCCAGTTGACACGGTTCGCGGCTATGGCGATTTGTGTCGGTGGACCGGCCTGGCGCCCATCCTGCGTCGCGCCCGCTAAGGGTCCCTGCCTCTATTCCGCGAATGATAGCGGCCTGTGGAGGGGGCGGCTTGCTGATCCTACCATGTACCATTAACATTGGATCGGTATGCGGAACGATTTGTCTTTTCTAACCTTTGATTATTCTTCACATTTATTCCCAATTCTTCGAGGGATGTTGGGTAGAATCTTCACTTTAATTAAGGGTATCTTATTCTCCTTTTCGGATTTTTCAGGACCCTACAACTACCACTGAAGAACATCACTAATCAATGTGATTATGTTTGTATTCAATATCTATATCATTTGAGTATTTTTTTAAAATTATATACGAGTTAAAATAATTATTGAATATGTGCGTATTGTGTTGAAATACTTTTTGGTATGTATTTGAATGTTTATGTTTAATGGTATCTATAACCAATTAAAATGATCCAATGAAAAGATGAATTTCTGGAAAAACAAATAGTTGAGGGAAATATAACACATAATAGGTTCATGAAACTGAGATAAAGATT
Organism: Viscum album; assembly: GCA_963277665.1. Classification (NCBI taxonomy): domain Eukaryota; kingdom Viridiplantae; phylum Streptophyta; class Magnoliopsida; order Santalales; family Viscaceae; genus Viscum; species Viscum album. Next base: position 1,468,874,312 of record OY728146.1, read on the forward strand.
TTTGAAATAATATTCAATTGATTTAGATAATATGAACTAGATAGTAATGACTAACTTGAAACTAATTAATTATTTGTGAAAAAGTGCCTTCTGTTATCAATATTGAATTTTGAATCATTTTTTAATTTTAGGTGTATATCCAATATACTATGTTTTTATTAAGTTCTAAGGATTAATGAATGTTTTCAATAATGGTTGATTTGAATTCATATTACTATCAAATTTAAATGTTTCGTATGTGAAAATTAATATGTTATACATCATGGTTTCTAAAATAATAAATTGAAATTCCTAAAACATTACTTTATGAAGAGAGTTATAACTAGTTTTTTAACATTATTTTTCCACTTTTCATTTTGAATTTTTAAAAACTGACATACATGGTTTCCATTAGTATGTTATATAGAGCCTGAACAGTCCAACATAATTTTTTTGGAATAGTGATATTACCTAATGAATTGTCCTGTAACCCTTATGAATAGTAATTTACCTATATTTATAGTAACTTCACCTATGATAATATATATATATATATATATAAGATATAATTGATGTTTTGATATACCCATATCTCAGAGTAAGTAAATAATTGTTTTGAAATTCCTATTTTTGATATAAAATATAATTTCATTTAAAATTTAAATTAATAATATATAAATATAATTTTTTTAAAATGTAGTTCATTTTTAAAATATACATGTTGAAGGATTTTTTGGGTGAATTTTTTTTATTTTTCTGATGTACTTGAATTTTTAATGAATAGTGAAATATAGTAAAATACCATATATAAAAATAATCAGTTCAATACAATATTTTTACATCATGGATGATGTAATAACACATTATTAGAACTCACATTATCTATTTAATAATTTTTAAATTAATTAATACTATTAATATTCCTGATAAAAAATATGAAACTGATGATTAAAAAAGGGAAAACTCCACCTCTCCTCCATTATAAATACCACCCATTTCCCCCTCTTCCTCCCACACCTCTCAAACATTTATCCGTATCTATTTTCTACCAAATAATCATATCAAAGAACTTCCACATGTCCAAGACCTACTAGTCTCACCAAAAATCCAAAAGCAAGGGTTTTATAAAGGAACTCAAGCAGAAGATATCAAGAGGTAAACATCCTCTTTTGTTTTCTTTCTTTTATTTTTATTTTATTTTATATTCTTATTATTTACTAAACTCCCCTTATCAATGAGGAATGAATAATAAAGTATCTTACATGTTATAAATTTCATCATGATAATGGATGATTCATCAATATATTTCAACTCCCCTACTGCTTATTCTAGAAATTAAAACAGCAACTGTGACATGTCGATTTATCGATATTGTGGATGATGTGATTTCAATTTATTTTACATCCTTACAGACTGGTCATGAAACCATTTGTATTGTTAAAACAGATTATAATATATGTATTATATCTTATATAAGGATCTTTAATTATTTTATACACATGTTATACATTTATAACATAAAATGAGGTTATTACAATCGAAGAATCACCAAATTTACCTAAACTAATATCATTAATGATTTACATTATTAATCATCCTCATGTCAAAATTAAAAATGATAAATAGTATAATTTATTGTACTAGAAAAATATGAAAATCATTCTATTCTAATAATAAAGATTCACTTCCAATGAAATTGAATTCCATCAAGAACAGATCATGGAAACCATGTAAAGAATGCACGTGAAAACAATGCAATGAACAAAATATTATTAATGAATAGTGGTATGAAGTTATAAGTTGATCATGAAAGTGTTATTAACATGAATATGTTTTTGTAATATATTAATAACATTATTTTAACCTTCATAATGGAGGTTTATACAAATTTGAGGGATTTCAAACCCAAGGTATGAGATCCTTACTTTTTCACTTTTATTCAAGAATCACCCATATGTTATGATTTTCAATTCATAATTCCTAATCATGGTGTTTGTTTTTGAACATTCTCCATTATTCCCTTATGATTTATTAATGATTATATACCCCATTTTTTATCCAATTAATCCTTCCAATGTACACCAATTACTATTTTCTTAAGTGAATTATAATCCCAATTTCCATTCATTGGGATAACCCACAAAATAAATGGTTTTATCATGACAAGAAGATTTGTGAAATATAATTTGATTATATTATATATTAGTTTTTTATTTATAGTACATATTCATATTCCCTTCTTTTAATCAATTATATATAAAATATTATGGAATGTTTAAAGGAATTTATTCTTAAAAACCATTTATATGTTTCCCATGTAAAATTCTAAGAGCTTTTTCCTTTTATATTTCATGAGTGTTCTCCTCTGATTTGATGTTTTTTTATTACAATAGTTTCTCCATTATATATTTTATTGTTATTTTTTCTAGTATTTTTTCATTATTTTTTGTGTGTAGTGTTTATGTTCAAAGAGTGATTTTTACAAAATAGGATATTTTGAAATGTGAATCTATTTTTCAGAAGTTTGTAAATGAGTTATGAAGCACATAATTCATGATATGTTCATAAGAAATTATTTATGTTGGATAGATCCTAATATAGCTCAAGATATGATGGGTGATCCCCGTTATATCTCATTATATGTTGGTTTGATCCCATTGTAGCTCAAGATATGATGGGTGAGCCCCATTATACCTCTCTAATGCATTGGGTACTCAGAATATGGAAGTTGACCAAAAGGTTATTCCATGTGTAAGGTTTAGTGTGTGAGCGAAATAGTAAATATTTCACAAGTAAAATACATGATGTTTCTATGCATGTGAGTTTGTATTATTACACTTTTTATTGGTTTTTATGTTATCAAATGACTAATGATTTCATTTTTTATATCTGTGACTGAGTATTGTACTCATCTAATGATTTTTAAATGTTTTTCACATGTTATAAGGATGTGTAAGTGAATGATGAAACAAATTTGAATATCCTAAATATTTTCAAAGAGATTATGTTTTATTTAAAATGTTTTGTATTTTTCAAAAATGGATATTAGTTTAATAGTTTCCTCATGTATGATTATGGGATGTTATGTATGTTTTGTGTCCTAGTTACCTAAAACACCTAACACAAAAATATCCTCAATGTGTAATAATGTATGTTCTTTACTAATATTAAAAATTATGTAATTTTTTACCAACATGTCATTATAGGTGTTATGAAATGATGGTTTAGATAACATTAGGGGTTATGATGATTATAAACGACTACCATAAATGATTTTTTTTCTGTTTGGATAATTTTAAATATCAGAGAATTTAAATATTGAAATGTTTCTTAATATATGATATGTATGTTCAAAATTGACTTCCATAGAAGAAGGATGGAAGCTATAGTATGAAGGATCCAATAGGCTTATGTCTATCTGAATTTGTATCCTAGAATGATGGGATTCAGGAATGACCAATTTTGGACTGTAATGGCACAATTAACTCAGGTGAGTAATTGTGGTGGTATCCATGATAGAGAGGAACAATATCTACCATGAATAAACATTTATTTTATAGATATTTTTATGGGGTAACATCCTCCAACATTCAGTGGAACCATAGATCAAGTGACAGATGAAGGGTAGATCAATTATCTATAAAAAATATTTGATGTCATTGGATGTTCAAAATATTAAAATATAAAATTATCCACTTATCATGTGGATGGTGAATCAAATATATGGTGGTCTCCAGTTATGAATATGAGAGAAATATATGTTCTTCATTGTCTTGAATGTGATTATTTTAAAACATTTTTTCTAGAATTTTTTTCCCTAAAACTGTTATATTGTGAATCGAGAAACAATTATTGAAACTAAATAATAATGATAATGATTTTCTAGTGTTGCATATGAAGCTAATTTTACAAGACTATCCATGTACGTACCCAATTTTACACAGGATGTTGATAGTAAAATTAATATATTTTACACTGGTATGATACAATTTTTGTGAAGAGCATTTGATTCATGAGAGTTTAAAAGCTATGAGAAACTTGTTTGTTTTTCTGAAAATGTCGATATGGAGTTTTCTAACACGTTTATTCCTTATGATAAAAATAATAAAAAGTGGTCAGGTTTGATGGATTTGGATAAGAATTCTCCAAATAAATTTGTAGGTAAGAAAATCAATATCACTTCTTGAAAAAGTGTGGTAAATGAAATCCTAGTAAATACCTTGTAAATTAGGGGAAATGATACCATTGTGGGAAGTTTAGTGTCATGACCCGCCCTCGGGGTCCGTGCCGTGACTACCCCAAGCCCGCCTTCCATAGGCCAGGGGCTGGCGACTAGCACTAAGGCGTAAATCCCGGTAAAAAGGGAAGGCATTGCCTTTGAAACGTAAACACACACCACAGAGTAAACAAGCGGAAAGTAAACACTAAACAAACAGAGTACGACTGAAAGTGCGGAAAAGTAAATGGGCCAGAATACAAACCCAAACTGAAAGTAAAGTACAACTCAAAAGGGAAAAACATCAACTGTAAAGTAAAAGCCGCTACTCCGAGCTGTCCACCGGAAATCCCACCTGAAGGGTGGGTACAGATAGCTCCTCTGCTCCACGGGTCCCGCCGTCTGCTCCGTGCACGTCCCGCCCAGTGGTCCACCTCCGGGTACCGTCCCGCTGTGCAAGCCTCAGCTAAGGTCAACGATGTCCGTCGTCTGCAACCAACACAACGTAGTGCGGGCGAAGCCCGTGCAGGGGTGAGTATAAGCTACTCAGTAGGGACCCCGAGACCCCTGATGGTCTCTCAAATCCACAAAGGATAAACCACGAAGAAAAGTACAAACACGAAGTAACAACTGACACAGCTTAGGTATATGCCCATACATATACCTAAGTCATCAATTAAAAAAAATACACTCCAACCTCCGAGCCCAAGTACAACTCAGTCCACGCAGGAAAGTATACGTATTCCACATAGGAAAGCAAAATATAATCCACACAGGATTGCACAACACAATCCACACAGGAAAACAACAGGATTCAGCTCACACAGGTATACTTCTTCAAGGACGATAAAGATGATCACTGATCCATCTAAGTCGTCGGACCCACGAAGGATCGATAGGTAACTAACCCCCGCAGAAGACCCACACAGGATCGGGCTCACACAGAACCTGTAGGCGCTGGCTCACACAGAACCGCTGAGCGCAAGGACCCACACAGGATCGGGCTCACACAAAACCTGTAGCACTGATCCACGTAGGATCGCTGAGTGCTGTAGTCGTCGTCGTCAAATCCACACAGGATCTATGTACTGTCATCGTCAAATCCACACAGGATCTCTGTACTGTCGTCGTCAAATCCACACAGGATCTCTGTACTGTCGTCGTCAAATCCACACAGGATCTCTGTACTGTCGTCGTCAAATCCACACAGGATCTCTGTACTGTCGTCGTCGCAGTCACAGTAGCAGTAGAACAGTCGCAGCCAGCACTAGGGTTCCCGCACACAGCAAGCTCGTACGGAGGATCCGCTCCACGAGCCGAGAGGCTGATACATCAACTGTCACGAAGACCGAAGTTGATGTATCCAAAAGTTCCGTATCGTCAACCGGAACTCAACGCAACAGATGGCGCGTCGATCGGACGCCCGGTCTGAGAGTTATAGGCATTTTCGTCTCCGGGGCCCGGTTGGTTTTTAAGGCAAAACCAACCCGACCGTACTCCACCTGCGTCCAAACCTCGGGCGGAGTATGCCAAAAGATCCGTCTCACTAAGAGGAACACTACGCGACTGACGGCACGTCAATCGGACGTCCGTAGCTCAAGATATGAGCGTTTCCGCTCCGAAGGCCCGGTTGGTTTCGTGAACGAACCAACCCGGCCGAACTTAAAGTAAACCGAAACCTTGAGTGCGATATACCGAAACGACCGTCTCGATCCAAGGATCGCGTTGCCGCAGACGGTTCGTCATTCGGAGGTCCGAGGCTCAAATTATGAGCCAAAAACCGAAACTGGTCCATAACGGGGGGGTCCGGGTCCGGGCCGACCCGGCCCGACCCCCCCCCCCCCCCCCCGGGGCGGCGCGGCGGCCGGCGGCGGCGGTCGGCGGCGGCGGACGGCGGCGGACGGCGGCGGCGCGGCGGCGGGCCGCGGTGGCGGCGGTGGGCCGCGGCGCCCGCGGGTGGCACGCGGGGGGCTTGAATGCCCCCGCTGTTGGATGGCGGCGTGGCTTTGCCGCGCCGATTTTGAAGGGACGGCCCCCGCACGTGGGGGCCGCTTGGTCACGAACCGGGGGCTTAATTGCCCCCGTGGTTTTGATAGGCGGCACGGCCTTGTGCCGTGCCAAAAGCAGGAAACGGCCCCCCGCAAGTGGGGGCCGGCTGGAACGAACCGGGGGGGTTTTGCCCCCCCTCCTTTAATTGAACCGCCCCCCTCATTAAGAGGGGGGGTTTGAAGAACCGTCCGGGGGTTTAATCCCCCGGTTTTAAGACATCCGGTTGGCCCGCTGGCCGGCCGGTTTTTACCAACGGGACCGGAAATTCCGGTCCCGCCCTCGACTTCCGACGCCGGCGGCCCGGCCGCCGGTCATTCCTTCCGCCGCGGCCCGGAACCGGCCGCGGTCTCCTCGTCCCGCCGCGGCCTGGAACCGGCCGCGGTCTTCTCGTCCCACCGCGGCCCGGAACCGGCCGCGGCGTTCGTCATCTGGCGCGGTGCGTCGGCACCGCGCCCCTTCGCCGTGCTTCGATTCTTTTCAACGCGGCGCGACGGCGTCGCGTTCTTGAAGATTCTCCTCGGCGTAGCGCGACGGCGTTGCGTAAATTAAACGCACGGTAAACCGCGTGGTGCGACGGCACCACGCCACTTTGCTTCCATCGCAAGAATTAAACAAGAACGTTGGAGGGGGGTTCGGCCGTGTTCGTGCGGTCCGGCCCCCCTCGCGTTAATAATAATAACGCAACTTAAAGAAAATCATGTCACACGTTAATCTTTCTAAAAGCATGATCAAGAATAAAATGAGGAATCCAAAAGAAATTCGACAACCCCTACCTCGGGTTTAAGATTCAAAGGTTCAGCTACGCTCCGTGGAAGACGGCGTCGCGGAGGTCGGGTGTCGCGGAAGCCGTTCGTCAAATCCGATGACGAAGGGATGCGTTCGAAGAGTCACGTCGTTGGCGAAACTTGTACGCCGACGAAGATGGTCCGAGGAGGAAGCGGCGTTCCCTCTCGTTGACACCGAGGACGAAGAAGAGAGGCGTCGTTCTTCGTTCTTCGTCAGAGTTTGAGCGTTCTTCGTTCTTCGTTCTTCGTCAGAGTTGAAGATGAAGAGGAATGCTCTCAAAAGCTCTCAAGGGAACAAACGATCAACCAAAAATAAAATAAGACTACATCTTATTTTATTCTCACTTTGCCAACCTTTCAAAATTCAAAAGTTGAATTCAATTCATTAATTAAGTCTAGAGTTGACAAAATTAAATGAAAAGATAAATTGGCAAGAGTTAAAGAAGGGGAGAGTTACATAAATAAGAGGAAGGGTTTTGAGAGGTTAAGGAATTTGAAAAGAAAAAGGGGTTCGTGTGGGCCCCACCACACTTAATCCTCCCAAGGGAGGTTATGTGGGTGTGGGTCCCACTTCTAACCTCCTTTGGTAGGTTTTTAAAATAAGTTAAAATAAAATTTGTTTTGCACAAATTTTATTTAACTTAACTGAAAAACCCCAAAACGTAACTTTCAACCCGCAACAAACGCAACTCCCGAAAAGGTCTCAAAAAGCGAATATCGGCGCTGCGAGTTCATCGGTGCCCTCAGATTTCAATTCCGAGCACCGGATCAAAAGTTAGGAAATCCCGCTCGTTCGTTCACTGAACGTACCCGAGCCCAAACTTCGGAAATTAATTCCGGGCACTCCGGGCCTCGGAATCAGGTGCCGTCTGAAACCGCGCTCTTGTAAAATTCTAAAGAAAATTAAGAAAAAAAATTTCCCTTGATTTTTACGGGTCTTTACATTACTCCCACCTCAGGGCTTTACGTCCCCGTAAAGATACAACAAAAACTAGGGAAACAAATGAGGGTACTGAGCACGCATCTGAGCCTCCCGCTCCCATGTGCTCTCCTGGAGATTCCCGTGCTGCCATCTGATGCGCACAAGAGGAATCGATCGCCCACGCAGGACCCGCTCCTGTCGATCCTCTATCTCCACCGGGACCTCCGTAAAAGTCGCCCCATCGTCAACGTCAAGCTCCCCATGGTCAATGATGTGCGTCGGGTCGTGCACGTATCTCCTCAGCTGGGATACGTGGAAGACGTCGTGCACCCGGTGCAACTGAGGTGGTAGAGCCAGGCGATAAGCCACCTCGCCAATCCTGCTGAGAACCTGGAAGGGTCCGTTGAAGCACGGAGATAACTTTCCGCCTTGGCCAAATCTCCGAATACCACGCCGAGGTGAGACCCGCAAGAAGACGTGGTCGCCATCCTCGAACTCCAGTGGCCTCCGCCTCCTGTCAGCATAAGGCTTCTGCTGGCTCTGAGCTGTACTCATCCGCCCCTGGATGACCTGGACCATCTCAGGTCCCACTAGAGCTGCAAGATTTCTCTTTTGCCGAAAAGAGAAATCTAGTCTCATCCCCTGGATGAACCACATTCTTTGCCTAAAACAGTCAATCCTAACATGGATGATACTAATCCATACTAAGGATGACGTCGTAAGGCCTCGACGCTACTACTAAGAGATTCAACCGTTACTCTCGCCTCCAAGGGTTGAGTCACACTGTCGGCATCAGTGTGTGGTAACTGGGTCTCCTCCAGTAGATGTCTCACAAGTGAGGGTCAAGTCAACAGCCAAAACTGGAACCTCTTAGTAACATTACGATAGAGGACAGGAACGAAAACATCACAAGGTATGCGTCTTTTATTATTGCAGCTCGTAATACAAGACGCTACACAAAAGCAACAAGGAACCATAAGTACAAAGGATGTATCCACTAGTTCTGCTCCTGTCCATCGGCTCCCAGGGCTCCATGATCGAAGGCCTCGGCTGCCTGAAGCTGAGCTCTCCCCTGCGGTCGGGGTGGACCTCCTGGTGGTGGTGGTGGTAGAGCCTCAAAGCATCGGCCACCACCAGCTGCTCGTCCAGCTCCTCTGCCTCGTCCGCCTCCTCCCTGCGGACCGCCACGGTCGAACCTCTGCCTCTGCCTAGGTGGTTCCTCAACCGTCTGCTGCTCCTCCGCATGGCGGGTCGGGCAGTCACGAGCCATGTGGCCTCGCCCGCCGCATGCATAGCACTGTCTTCCACTCGAAAGACTGGCTCCGCGTTGTGTGCCCTGCACTGCTGAGCCAGTGCCCTGAGGTCTGGTCTGTCTGGACCCCTGAGTCATTCGCCGACTGCCAGCTGCAGATGACTCTGCCACGTGCCGTCCTGCGGTGGGTCTCTGTGCTGGTGTAGACTCAGCAAGGAAGCTCTCGATCAGAAGGGCCCGCTCCAGTACTCCTGTCTGAGTCGGTATGCTGAGGGAGATCAGCGATGCCCTGATCTCGTGTCTCAAACCCTGCTCGAAGGTCCGGGCCCGGAAGAATGGGTCCCGTACCATGTCGGTCGAGTAGCGCGAGAGATCGGTAAATCTCGCCGAGTACTGAGCGACCGTCATGCTGCCCTGCCGCAGCTGTAGAAGCTCCTGGATACGCACCGCACGAAGGGTGGCTGGGACGAACTCCGAGCGGAAGATGCTCTCAAAGTCCGTCCAAAGAAGAGATGCCTCATCGTGCACCTGGAGCATCAAGCTCCACCATCGTCCTGCTGCTGCGTGTAGTAGGCTCGCAGCGAGGATCACCATGAGGTCTGCTGGTGTCCTCACTAGCCTAAACACTCGAACCACTGCCTCCAGCCAGTCCTCTGCTGCCTGGGGATCCGTCTCCCCGCGAAACCTGGGCGGTTGCTGGCGCTGAAACTCATGCAGTGCGCTGAGGCGACGTGCATCGTCAGCGGCTGCTGCTGGAAGCATCGGGGGATCGGCGGGTAAAGCTACTGCCGGTGCCACTGCTGACAAAGGGCCCTGCACCGAAGCCTCGTCGCTCGGTGGGCTGTCGTCTCGCTCGACTCTCGGAACCCTAGCTGGCTGCCGTCGTGGGGCCATCCTGAAAAGGAAACAGGTGCGCCACGGTTAGAACAGTATACCTGGTGAGCTGGCACAAGTAATCACAAGGAAAACTTGAGACTTTCATAAAGCAGATCAGTATACCCGGTGAGCTGACACAAGTAATCACAAAGAAAACTTGAAACACACACGCAATCAATGTTTTCGTGCATTAAGTCGGAAATCAGAAGTCAGGGTCCTGGTGTACGGATACGTCGGCCGCCGCACCAACACTGGACTCCCTGGACTAATAACCACACTCAATACGCTAAACAATATTGCTTCACATAGAAAAGATCAGAGTTCGCGGTAGAACCGAACTCCTCTGATACCAATTTGTCACGACCCGCCCTCGGGGTCCGTGCCGTGACTACCCCAAGCCCGCCTTCCATAGGCCAGGGGCTGGCGACTAGCACCAAGGCGTAAATCCTGGTAAAAAGGGAAGGCATTGCCTTTGAAACGTAAACACACACCACAGAGTAAACAAGTGGAAAGTAAACACTAAACAAACAGAGTACGACTGAATGTGCGGAAAAGTAAATGGGCCAGAATACAAACCCAAACTGAAAGTAAAGTACAACTCAAAAGGGAAAAACAACAACTGTAAAGTAAAAGCCGCTACTCCGAGCTGTCCACCGGAAATCCCACCTTAAGGGTGGGTACAGATAGCTCCTCTGCTCCACGGGTCCCGCCGTCTGCTCCGTGCACGTCCCGCCCAGTGGTCCACCTCCGGGTACCGTCCCGCTGTGCAAGCCTCAGCTAAGGTCAACGCTGTCCGTCGTCTGCAACCAACACAACGTAGTGCGGGCGAAGCCCGTGCAGGGGTGAGTATAAGCTACTCAGTAGGGACCCCGAGACCCCTGATGGTCTCTCAAATCCACAAAGGATAAACCACGAAGAAAAGTACAAACACGAAGTAACAACTGACACAGCTTAGGTATATGCCCATACATATACCTAAGTCATCAATTAAAAAAAATACACTCCAACCTCCGAGCCCAAGTACAACTCAGTCCACGCAGGAAAGTATACGTATTCCACATAGGAAAGCAAAATATAATCCACACAGGATTGCACAACACAATCCACACAGGAAAACAACAGGATTCAGCTCACACAGGTATACTTCTTCAAGGACGATAAAGATGATCACTGATCCATCTAAGTCGTCGGACCCACGAAGGATCGATAGGTAACTAACCCCCGCAGAAGACCCACACAGGATCGGGCTCACACAGAACCTGTAGGCGCTGGCTCACACAGAACCGCTGAGCGCAAGGACCCACACAGGATCGGGCTCACACAGAACCTGTAGCACTGATCCACGTAGGATCGCTGAGTGCTGTAGTCATCGTCGTCAAATCCACACAGGATCTCTGTACTGTCGTCGTCAAATCCACACAGGATCTCTGTACTGTCGTCGTCAAATCCACACAGGATCTCTGTACTGTCGTCGTCAAATCCACACAGGATCTCTGTACTGTCGTCGTCAAATCCACACAGGATCTCTGTACTGTCGTCGTCGCAGTCACAGTAGCAGTAGAACAGTCGCAGCCAGCACTAGGGTTCCCGCACACAGCAAGCTCGTACGGAGGATCCGCTCCACGAGCCGAGAGGCTGATACATCAACTGTCACGAAGACCGACGTTGATGTATCCAAAAGTTCCGTATCGTCAACAGGAACTCAACGCAAAAGACGGCGCGTCGATCGGACGCCCAGTCTGAGAGTTATAGGCATTTTCGTCTCCGGGGCCCGGTTGGTTTTTAAGGCAAAACCAACCCGACCGTACTCCACCTGCGTCCAAACCTCGGGCGGAGTATGCCAAAAGATCCGTCTCACTAAGAGGAACACTACGCGACTGACGGCACGTCAATCGGACGTCCGTAGCTCAAGATATGAGCGTTTCCGCTCCGAAGGCCCGGTTGGTTTCGTGAACGAACCAACCCGGCCGAACTCAAAGTAAACCGAAACCTTGAGTGCGATATACCGAAACGACCGTCTCGATCGAAGGATCGCGTTGCCGCAGACGGTTCGTCATTCGGAGGTCCGAGGCTCAAGTTATGAGCCAAAAACCAAAACTGGTCCGTAACGGGGGGGTCCGGGTCCGGGCCGACCAGGCCCGACCCCCCCCCCCCCCCCCCCGGGGCGGCGCGGCGGCCGGCGGCGGCGGTCGGCGGCGGCGGACGGCGGCGGACGGCGGCGCGGCGGCGGGCCGCGGTGGCGGCGGTGGGCCGCGGCGCACGCGGGTGGCACGCGGGGGGCTTGAATGCCCCCGCTGTTGGATGGCGGCGCGGCTTTGCCGCGCCGATTTTGAAGGGACGGCCCCCGCACGTGGGGGCCGCTTGGTCACGAACCGGGGGCTTAATTGCCCCCGTGGTTTTGATAGGCGGCACGGCCTTGTGCCGTGCCAAAAGCAGGAAACGGCCCCCCGCAAGTGGGGGCCGGCTGGAACGAACCGGGGGGGTTTTGCCCCCCCCCCCTCCTTTAATTGAACCGCCCCCCTCATTAAGAGGGGGGGTTTGAAGAACCGGCTGGGGGTTTAATCCCCCGGTTTTAAGACATCCGGCCGGCCCGCTGGCCGGCCGGTTTTTACCAACGGGACCGGAAATTCCGGTCCCGCCCTCGACTTCCGACGCCGGCGGCCCGGCCGCCGGTCTTTCCATCCGCCGCGGCCCGGAACCGGCCGCGGTCTCCTCGTCCCGCCGCGGCCTGGAACCGGCCGCGGTCTTCTCGTCCCGCCGCGGCCAGGAACCGGCCGCGGCGTTCGTCATCTGGCGCGGTGTGTCGGCACCGCGCCCCTTCGCCGTTCTTCGATTCTTTTCAACGCGGCGCGACGGCGTCGCGTTCTTGAAGATTCTCCTCGGCGTAGCGCGACGGCGTTGCGTAAATTAAACGCACGGTAAACCGCGTGGTGCGACGGCACCACGCCACTTTGCTTCCATCGCAAGAATTAAACAAGAACGTTGGAGGGGGGTTCGGCCGTGTTCGTGCGGTCCGGCCCCCCTCGCGTTAATAATAATAACGCAACTTAAAGAAAATCATGTCACACGTTAATCTTGCTAAAAGCACGATCAAGAATAAAATGAGGAATCCAAAAGAAATTCGACAACCCCTACCTCGGGTTTAAGATTCAAAGGTTCGGCTACGCTCCGCGGAAGACGGCGTCGCGGAGGTCGGGTGTCGCGGAAGCCGTTCGTCAAATCCGATGACGAAGGGATGCGTTCGAAGAGTCACGTCGTTGGCGAAACTTGTATGCCGACGAAGATGGTCCGAGGAGGAAGCGGCGTTCCCTCTCGTTGACACCGAGGACGAAGAAGAGAGGCGTCGTTCTTCGTTCTTCGTCAGAGTTTGAGCGTTCTTCGTTCTTCGTTCTTCGTCAGAGTTGAAGATGAAGAGGAATGCTCTCAAAAGCTCTCAAGGGAACAAACGATCAACCAAAAATAAAATAAGACTACATCTTATTTTATTCTCACTTTGCCAACCTTTCAAAATTCAAAAGTTGAATTCAATTCATTAATTAAGTCTAGAGTTGACAAAATTAAATGAAAAGATAAATTGGCAAGAGTTAAAGAAGGGGAGAGTTACATAAATAAGAGGAAGGGTTTTGAGAGGTTAAGGAATTTGAAAAGAAAAAGGGGTTCGTGTGGGCCCCACCACACTTAATCCTCCCAAGGGAGGTTAAGTGGGTGTGGGTCCCACTTCTAACCTCCTTTGGTAGGTTTTTAAAATAAGTTAAAATAAAATTTGTTTTGCACAAATTTTATTTAACTTAACTGAAAAACCCCAAAACGTAACTTTCAACCCGCAACAAACGCAACTCCCGAAAAGGTCTCAAAAAGCGAATATCGGCGCTGCGAGTTCATCGGTGCCCTCGGATTTCAATTCCGAGCACCGGATCAAAAGTTAGGAAATCCCGCTCGTTCGTTCACTGAACGTACCCGAGCCCAAACTTCGGAAATTAATTCCGGGCACTCCGGGCCTCGGAATCAGGTGTCGTCTGAAACCGCGCTCTTGTAAAATTCTAAAGAAAATTAAGAAAAAAAATTTCCCTTGAATTTTACGGGTCTTTACATTTAGACACATGCCTCAAGAGTGCAAGGAAAATAATATGAAAATTAATGAGAAGTCAATGGTGAGACGATTTAACTTTATTAAATTTGGTCATTTTGGAAATGTTTGTTCAATACTAGTCACTCAGGTAGTAAATCAACATGATTGTAGGAAGATGGTTGTGTAAAATCCATTAAAACCACATCAGTAGATATTTCACCTTCAAATTATGTGGTATCATATTAATTCCTTGTTTTTACGGATTTTGAAAATGTTTTTTTATCTAGGGTCGACACATTCCTTCATTTTTGATAAATTTTTGAGAAATTTGTGTATTACACCACATGAGATGAAATGAAAGATCCTGGTAAAAACACCTAGAAGAAAAATATTAACAAAATGAAATTATATGAATCTACCTATCTTTGTAGATGGAAAGCGTTTACTTGAAAATGTTGTTGTTTTGCCTCTAGTAGACTTTAATTTTATTATGGGTATGGATTGGATTTATTTTTTATCATCCTAAGATAGATTGTAGATAAAAATATGTTTTTTATAAAGATATCCCGTCCGTGTACAAGAATACAACCATACCATTGAAAAAATTTCAAGAATCTATGAAACTTATAATATAAGGTAATTAAAGTTATCTTTCCCTTACGTTTGAAGATAATGGATCTATCCAGATTAATGATATACCCATGGAAATTGATTACATGTATTATTTTCCTAATGATTTTTTGAGTGTTATTCTGGATCGATAGGTTGAGTTTACTATTGACATTGTCAATGAAGCTAATCTAATTTCTAAATACCCTTATCTAATATATCAAATGGAACTTCTACAATTAAAAATGTAGTTGAAGGAATTATTCGATAAAGGCTTCTTCTAACCAATCACACCACCATGGGTTGATCTTGACCTATTTTTTAAAATACAATATGGTTCAATAAATCCTTGAATAGATTATAGATATTCATATATAATTACAGTTTTGAATAAATATCCATTTCCTCATATCGATGATTTTTTTTTATCTGCTCCAAGGATCACAATTTTTTTCGATGGTTGACCTGAGTTCAGAGTACCATTAGTTGAATGTAATGGTTGAAGACATCCATAAGACTGTGTTTTGTGCTAGATATGATCATTTAAAATTTCTAGATATAAATTCTTGGTTAACTAATGCACCTATTTTATTCATGGATCATATGAATAAAATATTTCCTTTTTTATGGATAAGTTATTGATTGTTTTTATTAATGGAATTCTTGTATATTCTTGAAGCAAAGAGGGGAATGAAAAAAAAATTAGTGGTTTGTTTTACAAACGATAAAATAAAATAAATTTAATTGAAAATTCATCATTTTTTATTTTTGGTTACAATAGATTTATATTATTGGGAGCATTATAATTAAAGACTTAATAACATTAGATCCTACCAAAAAACAGTAGAAGATGAATGGACATGACCTATAAATGTTACAGTAATTTGTATTTTTCATGAATTATCAGGTTATTGCATATTGTTTGTCAAATAAAATTCATGGTTACCAAGCTCACTGACTACATTAACACGAAAAAGGTGTAAATTCATTTGGACAGAAGAATGTGATGTTTGTTTTCTGGAACTGAAGTAGTTGTTGATGAATGCTCATATTTGGGCCTTACCTTCCCGAAATGGTAATTTTTTTTCATCTACATCGATGATTCATTGAATAGAATTGGTTGTGTTTAGTTGTATAATTATTATGTAATATCTTACGCTTAAATTAAACTAAATCCTCAGAGTTAAATTATCCCACACATGATTTGGAATTGGAAACTGTGGGGTTTTCATTGAAAATTTGGATTCATCGTCTTTATAGAGTAAAATGTGAAATATATAATGCCCATAAAAACTGGAAGTATATATATACTTATAAGTAATTAAACATGATACAATGAAGATGGATATAACAAATTATGGATTATTATTACATCATTAATTACTATCTTGGGAAAGAAAATATAGTGGCTGATGCATTTTGTCAGAAAAATAATTCCACATTAATCATGATATTTTGGGAACGTGATCCTTTGGTAAATGAATTGATAAAAATTTTCTTTAATGTTTTTGGAGTAGGATGTTTCTCTATTTGGTTTCAAGTTTTAGTGTCGTTATCTTTCTCGGACAGAATTAAGCAGGCACAAAAGGCATATGAGGAGCAACAGTGAAAGATAGAAATGGTTAAAATGGGTATGTTGTAAGAATTTAACCTCAGTAAATATTGTGTATTAGGATTTGAAAAAAGGTTGTGTGTTCCATGTGATTCCCTGTAGAAGAAAAAAAATTGAAGCTTAGTGTTCTCCATTTTTAGTTCATCTTATCCATACTATGATGTATAGAGATCTTTGGGAGTATTACTAGTGGGAACGAATGATAATGGATATTTATAATTTTACAATAAAATGTCTTCCATGATAATAGGTTAAAGTAAAGAAGAAGTTTCCAAAGGGAGTGGTTTAGCCTTTGGCAATTCCAAAGTGGAAGTGGTAAAATATATCCATGGACTTTTTTGTGGGACAACCTAATACATCTTGTTGTAACAATGAAATTCAGGTTTGTATTGATCATATGACTATCTCTACACAATTTCATTATATTCAAGATACAGTGTATTTGAATCTTCTTTTACGAATGTACCTCAAAGAGATTGTTAGGTTACATAAAGTGAATCATTCTATTGTATCTGACTGGGATCCTAGGTTTATATATAACTTTTGGATGGACCGTTATAACTCATTAGGGAATAGAATTAAATTTCAGTTCCTATTTTCATCCTTAATGAGATGGGTAGTTAGTTTGAATGAATCAAACATTAGAGGATATTCATAGAGCTTTGTCAATGGACTACCTGGAATGTTGGGATCAAAATAATTATTTAGATGAGTTTTCTTATACTACTAGTTTTAATTCTATCCTACATGTTGAACTTTTTGTGGCACTTAATGAGAAGTGGTTTCAGACTCTATTGTTTTGCGATGAAGTTGGTGATAGAATGTTTATGGGGACAAAATTAGTAGAGGAAGTGGTTGAGAATGTGAAGATGATCCAATATAAAATTAGGATGGATCATAGAGGGAAGAAATGTTTTTCACATATTAAAAGGAAAGAATTCTATTTTGAGGTAGATGAGCATGTTTTCATTAAAATCACTCCTCGGAAAATTGTTATGTGTTATTGTAAGAATGAAAATATAAGTCTTTAGTTCATCGGCCCTTTTAAAAATCTTATAGAATGTTGTACTTGTTGCATATTGAGTAGCATTGGCTCTGATACATTCTTAGGTACAAAATTGTTTTCTGGTTTTGATGTTGGAAATGTATGTGACGTATTTATCTCATGTTTTGATCCTAAAGATAGTTCAGCTCGAAAAAACCATTCATAATAAGAGGAAAATGTTCAGATTCTTGATCATAGAGAGAAAGTATTGTAGAATAAGGAAATCCACTAGATAAATTTTATTTTATAAATAAAAAAGTTAATGAATCAATATGGGAGGCAAAAAATTCTGTGGGATAAAGGTACCCTCACATGATTAATACGTAAAGAAAAATTACGAGAATGCAATTTTTAGATGGTGGAAATAAAGTAACTCCCTTCAGTTTTAATAAAAATAAATTAAAATTACTATAAAATTATTTTATGTAGATATTTATATCAATCCATTAAAAAACATTTTGTTGCATATCTATTTTGAATTTTGAAAGACAGAGATACATGGTTGCGATCAGTATGTTATTTACAGTCGGATAAGACGAACAAAATTTTAGGAATATAGTAACATACACTTATGAATAGTAATATTACGCTTATAAATAGTAACATATCCTTATGAATAGCTACCTAACCTATGATTGTATATATATAATATAAAATTGATGTTATGATATACCATATCATAGAATAAGAAAATAACTAAATTTAAAATGTTATTTTTGGAAGAAATCCTTATTATATGTAAAAATTAAATTATTCATGTTTAGAATTTTTTTCCCATGAATGGTGATCATTATTTTAATTCTACATGTCAAAAAATGGTTATGGTGAATTTTTTGTATTTTTACTAAAATTCATCAATTTTTTATGAATAGTTAAATACATTAAATTACTATATATTTAAATTATCAGTTAAATACACTATTTTTTTCATCAAGGATAATGAATGAACACAAGGTTTGAAATAAATTGAACTTGTTACTATTTATTCCCAAAATATAATACTATTCAAATTCTTGAGAAATAATATGAAACTAATGTTAAAATAATGGAAAATGCCTCCTCTACCCAACTATAAATTCCTCCCATTTACCTTTCATCCTCCCACACCTATCATGCCTTGATTCTTAAATATACTATAACAAATACACCTATAAAGACCCTTCTCCAAGTACAATATATATTGGTCTTATCAAAAGTCCAAACCCAAGCACCTCAAAAGGGATCTCAAAGAGATGATATCAATAGGTAAATATCCTATTTTATTTTCTTTCTTTTATTTTCATTTTCATTTCTATTCTTATTATTTATTCAAATACCCATATACAAGAGGAATTAATGATATCTTATCAAACATATTGTGTATTTAATCATGTTTATAGAAGGTTCACCATTATTCTCCTTCTCCTCTACTACTTATTCTAGAAATTAAAAAATTGCATGTGATGTGTTGATTTTTCAATATCTTGGATGATGTGATTTCAATACCTTTTACTTCTTTTAGGACAAGTCATGAAATAATTTTTAAGGTTTAACCAGATTATAATTTATATATTATATCTTATATTATTTTCTACAATTATTTTGTACACATGTTGTTAATTTATTAATCAAATAGAGTTCATTATGATTGAAGAATCGCCAAAATGGCCTAAACATGTGTGAACAATGTTTTATCTTATGAATAATGTTCATATAAAAATTTAAAATGATAAATTGTATAATAAATGGTACTTGAGTTATTTAAATGCCTTTAAATTATAATTATCTAGTTTCACTTCTAATTAACATTAATATCCATCATGAGCCGATCATGGAAACCATGTGAAGAATGCACTCAAAAACAAAATAATTAACAAAATATTATTAATTAATGGGTGTAATGGAGTTATAAAATGGATATTAATGGTGTTATAAATATTAAATTTTGTATTAAAAATATTAATAACACTATTTTAAACTTCATAAAATAGGTTTAAACACATTTTATAGATTTGGAACTCTAGGTAAGAGATCCCCTATTTATCACTTGTATTCAAGATTCACCCCAATGTTAAGCTCTTTAATTTTATCATTTTTAATGATGGTGTATGGTTTCAGAACATCCCTATACTTCTCATATGACATTCTAATGATGATATACCCCATTTCTATATCATGTATCCCTCCCATGTAAACCTATTACCATTTTTCAGGTAAATTCTAATACCAGTTTCCATTTTTTGGGTTAACCATCATCTTAAATGGTTTTCTCATATAAAGGGGATTTATGAAATATAATTTGATTAAATTAAGTTTTATTATCTATATTTAATGTATATATATATTAAATTCATTTTATAAATTCCCAATTATATGTTATGTTACTTGTAAAATACATTCATCTTATAATCCTTTTAGATGTTTCCATTATGAAATACAGAGAGGTTGTTCCATTTCATTATATCACGAGTGTTATCGACAGATTTCATGATGGTTTAATACTATAGTGTCTCCATTATATGTTTTATTGTTATTTTTTAATAATAGGTCTTCATTAATTTGGGTGTGCAGTGTTTAGGTTTAAAGAGTGGTTTTTACGAAAAAGGGTAATTTAAAATTTGAATGTGTTGTTCTCAAGGGTGTAAATGAGTTATGAAGTGCTTTATAAATGATATGTTCCTTATAAATTATTTATGTTGGGTCGAGCCCACTATAGATTATGATATGACTGGTGATCCTTATTACAGCTCTCCAATCCATTGAGTACTTGGGAGATGGATGTTGACCAAAAGGGTACTCCATGTGTAAGGGTGAATGAATGATTAAAATGGTAAATATGTCCTAAGGAACAACCTGGCATTTTTATGAATAAGAGTTTTTAGGTTTATTGGTATTATTTTTTTTATGTTTTCATATGAATAATGATATTTAAGGGAAATATGGATGATATTTTAAGGGAAATATGGATGATAATTTAAATGTCAAGAATATTTTTCAAAAAGATTATGTTTTATGTGATTTTTTTATTTATTTTAGTTGATATTATTCTAATAGTATCTAAATGTATGAATGCAAGATTTTATATATGTTTTATATCCTAATTACCTAAAACTATAATCCTGAAATGATACTCAAGGTGTATTAATGTATGTTGTTGGATAATATTAATGATTATGTAATATTTTATGGTCGGGTAATTATATAAGATACAATTCATATTGTTTGATATGTTCAATATTAAATATCATTGATATTCCTTATTTAATTTTCGATCTTCATATTTTGGAAAATTTGACTTTTTATGAAATTTTTTATGTTTATCCTTTGATAGTTTTTTGGGTGTTAATGAATTTCTTATCTATATGATGCAATACGTGCTAAAAATAGAACTATAAAATGTCCAAGGAACACCCATAGGATTATATTGTAAATAATTAATTGAAATGTATCATTTAATTATATTTTGATATATTCCGTGAGTGTTGATGAATTATTCAACACTATGAAATAGATCAACAAGTTGAAATGTTATGAAATTGTGTTAAAATTAGATGAATCAAATGATCATTCAAGTCATCAAAAATTTATGGTTATAAGGCCCAAAACATTACTTATACCAATTACTTTATTATGACAAATGACTATTTTTATTTACATCATTCATGTATATGTATTCATTTCCCTAAAATGGTAACCTAATTTTGATCCTAGTAATTTTAAATTTATATATCACAATATATATTTTTTAGAGGATGGTTTTAATAAATACTTTTGGATATGAGTTTTTAGCATTTGTATTTTCAAGTTAATACCTTTTATTATCGAGATCATGTTTAAATTATGAGGTCGCTATTTATTAAAGGTGGGGATAATGTAACATGCCAAAAATTTTTAATATTTCAAATTTATAATAAATTTATTTTTTTCCTATGTTTTATTTATAAAAAACACCATGTTGAGATTATGCAGCACACAAAACATAGTTATCCTACACTACACTCAAGACCAATTTTGACCATTAATATTATTAATTTAAAATTATCTTCTACCCATTGAATTATGTGTGACTAGAAGGGTTGCCTATGTTATGATTATATATATATATATATATTTATTTTTATTCATTCCAATTTTTCAACATTCATCCAAAACATTTGAGATACATAAGATATGGAAAAACCTATTTATGAATGAAAACCTATATTAATCTATATAATGATTTAGCACCTACAAATATTTCACTTATTATAAAAAAGTAGAAATTTTATAAATTTTATTCAGAAAATTATACGTAATTTTTTAATTCCTAAACTAAATGTTACCTTTGGGTGATGTTTTTGGCATTTTTCATAGATGTTTAATTTTTTATTTATAGTGAGAAATAATACCTATTAGTTTAATAGTTCCTTTTAATTTAAATAATTATAAATGATAAATTATATTTTAAATTTGTTTTAAAGTAATAATAGATCAATTATACATATATTTATGCAATTTTTTCTAATTAGAATAATTTTTAAATTGAATTTAGATAATGAAATATATGGAACTATAGAACAGTTATCACTTAAAAACCCTACATTCTCACCATGTGTAGGGGGTTAGATTTAAATATAATTTTTCTAATTACATTAATTAAATTTCATGAAAAGTATATAAATAGTATAAATTAGTATTATATTAATAGTATAATAAGATCTATGTTGTTTTGGACACAAAATATTGGGAAAATTAATTTACATTAATTATAGGGATTATGGTAAAAAAATATTTTTCATTCTGGATAAATATAAATATTTATTTAGAAATGAAAAAAACACTTGTCTAAAATATATTTGATTCCCATATTTCATACACATACTCTCATTAATCTAGTTTAATGAGTTAGTGGGATACCATTCTAGGAGTGTTACCTATATAATTTTTTCTATAAGGAAAGAAGACAAAAAAGATGAACCTTCTATAGCTTTAGTATATATAAATCAATGTGTTATGGACAAAGGTAACATTATTTCAGTTAATAAATTATTTAGAATGGTAAATATTTTTTTTAATTTATTAATTTTAATTTAATATATATATATATGAATTAGTTATTTAATATTATTAAGTAATATCAATGTTGTATTTATTTACATGATAATAAATTAAAATATATGATTCTAACAATATTAAAAGTGATGTAAATTGATTGAAATATTATATTTAATTAATATTTTAAGATGAATATATCATGACACACGGGTGTGAAGTAAATATAATCAAATTAAATCATCTTATTGATATTATCAAATTTTAATTATGTAACTAAAGTCAAAATTACCATTTATGTTATTTGATGTTAAATGATATTTTAGTAAAAAAATTAAAAATCAATAAAAATTAATATATTAAGTCAAATTATTTTTATATGTGATTGAATATAAAATATTTTCTCTTTAGTGACCAGTTAATCTTATATAATCCTTATATACATCCCGAGATAATAAAAATCATGCTAGCATGGTTTCACTTAAATTGATGTTTATGTGCATTACATTCACTTGTTTTTATATTTATTTACCACACAAATGGGATTTATATTTTTAAAATTATATATAGTCTTTATAATTAAATTGATATATATTTTATAATAATTATAACATTAATTCATTTTTAATAGATTAATTAATTTTTTCAGGAAACTAATTACCTTTACTACAATGTAAAATGAAAATAACAAGGAAACATTAATACTACAGAACAAAATGATAAAAGTAATTTCCTATTTGTGTTGTGTGACTGTTACCCAACTAAAAATCCTATTTAATAAATTATATTTCTATTTTATAATCCCATGTGTTAATAAATACCTCCCTAGAGTGTTTTTATTATGTTATTTACAAGAATTCCACTCCACATTAACAAAAAAGGCATTCACTCTTTTTCTTACTCACACATATCATGCCACATTGGATTATCCAACCCCTTCCAAAGTAGTCAAAAAAAATTCAATCCATTAATATATAAGAATATATTGTGGATTAAATCCAACCAAATATGACTTTTGGTACAAACCAAAGTTGTTCTCCTAATAAGTTGTAATATTTTTCAATGAGATCTTTTATTTAATTTAATTATCCACCACATAAATTACACTTTTATAATTTTTACATAATAACCTCAGTATAATTTAATTATGTTTTCTTAATTTCCTGAATATCACATTCACATACATCCATCAAATGGGATACGCATTCATCATTCATGTACACGGGGTACAACCGCCTCACAATCTAATGTAGTTCATTCATACATTGCCACCATTAAAATCTATAAATAATGGTAGACTTATATTATATATTTTATATATATAATAAAAATAATGACTTTATTATTAATTAATTTTTTAAATAAAACATAAATTTATCATTACTATTTTGTTAGAATATGACAACTTCCTTTGTGTATGTGTAAAATACCACCTCCTCTAAGTGATGTCATTCTTTCAAGGTATACATGGAATATATTAAAAAAATATTCAATGTAAATATTTTACCTAAGAAATATGATAATTTAATTACAATATATATATATATATATATCACATAATTTTTAGAAATTAAAATGAAATGGAAGCAGCACTCCGATTTACATGTGTCATACCATCTATATGAATAGTGTATTTCATTTCTCAGATATAGATTTTATTGATTAATATAAATAAAAATATAATTAATATATATGATATTTAAATAATGATTACGTTTCATGAGATTATGAATTCAAGATGTAATTAATTGGAATAAAAATTAAATTTCAAAATATACACAAAAAAGTAGTCAATTAACACCAAACTTAATGAAAGTAATGACAGATTACTATCAAATGGGTAAAAAGATATCATATATAGATCGAATATGATATTATAAAAATTATTTTAATGTGTTCATAAGTTAATAACATTTTTAATCCCTTTATATTAGAGTATGTTCACCCAAAATGAAACACGAGTTATGGGATTATTATCTCAATTTGACTTTTATGATTCATACACCATTTGTTACCACTTATTTCATTGACACGATATATATAATTCCAATATTGTATCTAATATAATGAATATATTTATTTTTATGATATTTTCATATTAATTATAATATATTTCTATCGTGGTTATTATAATTCTAAAGTTACCATGTTATAAGGGATTTCCTCTCAATTTACATTCCATTGATACTTATTTATTATTCTGTACTAATTGACATTATTTTGGTGCATATACATCTTATTTTTCATTTAATATAATTATTAAATTCTAAATTATGGTATTTAATGCATTAAAAATAACTATATCATCCAAGGGGTTTTCACAGACACATTAATAAGTTGTAAAAGATATCTTTTCAATATCACATTCATTCTTGATTGTTGAATTTCTTTTGTAACAACAACTTCTTTTTTCTCATTTCAATTTTAAATTAATATTATCATTAATATCTATATAATCATGAAATGAATATTATTATTTCATAAAATGCATACCATTTTAACCTATAGTATTCACTTTGGATGTAATTTTATAAACTGGGGAATTATTGATAAATCAATATATTTTATTCAATATAGATATCAGAAAAGGTTAATTTTTTATGATTTAGGATGTTTATTTAACTATATTAGGAATGCATTGGACATGCAGTATACAGGTTCGGGACAATTAATGCAATACCTTCAATGCATTAGTGGTCTCGTGAGAAAAGTTAGTTATCCAAATCATTGTTTTATAATATATCTCAAGAATTAATATTGATTGTAATGGTATCATGCTATTGGGAAACTAGATGTCCAATAATTATGAATTATCTTTATTAATAATTAAAACTTTTATTTTTATCCAGGATATTTTATTCCATCACATTATCTATATATTCATCTTGTTCATAGTTTATTTATTAACTGAAATGAGTTTAAGTTAACTAATATGCCACATTGACTATGAATTATCTATATATTTATATACAAAGTGTTATTAGTTATTAAATTGTCTATGTTGATTTTTCTCAATAGTTCATCATTGATTCCATTTTACATCCACATATTGATTATTTGAGTTCACACTTTTTTTTCCATTTCCCATGATATGAATTAGAAATCACTAAATGAGATTTCAATTATGAAGTTCATTTAATTTTATTATTTATCCTGTTTTATTTTATATTTATCAACTTAATAGGGGTATCATGTAGGTAATCTAATATTCAAAAATTTAAAAACTGATCAATTATTTTGGATATGATTCCCTATAATCATGCCAATATAACAAATTAGTTCACCATTTATGAGTTTTTGTGTACATGGTGTTACATAGTTTGATAAGTTATGGTGAATGGTAGACTAAAGAATGGGTTACAACGATATGGTAATAGATAATCCAATTAAAATAGTCTTTTTAATTTAGAGATTCTATAATAGAAAAATTACCATTGATTTTAATATTCAATGTAATTTTGGGCCACTAGATTCTCATTTCTTGTGTGGGGAGAGACCCAACATCTAAAGGATGGGGAATTTTTTTGTTGGGTGACTCAGCTTGGGATTCATTGAATCTCATCTAGATAAAGATGAGGATTATAGTTCAGGTTGATGTTATTACCACTTACATATTCTATTAGTTTCACGGGATCGACTAGTTACCACATGTTGTTTGTTTACATTGTTTGGTCTTTTCTACTTTGTTCTTGATTATATGGGAATCTCACAATAGAGGAATATAAGGAAAGTCTTCCACATTTCTATATATATATGTTATTATTATTATTTTGGTTGACATACTGAGTTGCATTATTCCTATGGGAGAGTACATGGATTCCCACCGTGGTATTCTGTGTAGGGTTTTGATAATTTTTGAAGCCAATAAAAGTCATCCTCAAGAATTATGGGTCAACTGGAGACCCTCTTAAAATGGTATTTCGTTGTTTGTGAAATGATCCTTATACAAGGATGTCATGAGGGAGGAGGTTTGTTTTGGGATGATATGGGGTATGTGGTCCTTGGGATCAGAACTTATTATGGCATATTTAATTCCATGGATGTTGATGAAATATCAATGTTCAATGGTCTCTCTCTTTACAGGTTGTACAACATACATATTACATCAATTGAGTATAAATCCAAGGTTCTTGTCATTTTAAAGGGAGGAAATGAAAATTTCCCACGGCCTATGTCCTTTTAATTTCATAATGGAAGGTCCCTTCTAACCCATGTTAATGATATTTCTCACAATGTGAGGGAGGGTAACTTCAGTATAGAATAGGTAGAATATAAGGGAGGCCCTAGACATAGTATCATTATTTTTCAATATATATAATCTCTTCCAATTTTTTTTATCATAACTGTTATTGTTGATAACTCAGGGCATCATCACTTATATCCCCAAGAATTAAAAATATTTTTATTAAATTTAATATGTGATTGTGTGTCTTTAAATGGTATAAAGGAAGGTCCATAGTAATTTAATAGGATATATTCTTCACTAAAACCATTATCAATATGTATTTACAGCTATTTTATGGGTACTTGTTCCCTCGTATCATTATGATTTTGAACTAAACTGATTCCCTTCACTAACATCATTTTCCCCATAATAGATTTAACATCACTGATCTTCTTTAATGGAATTCATCTCGAAAAATATATGTTGTGGATAAAATATCATACTTTTTATCCACTATAGTGGAGTCATCAACGGTATATATCATAGACAACAAAGATAATCTATCCACATAATATTTGAGAATCAAAATTCATAGACCTAAAAATATTTCCCACTGGTATATTAACAACTATGATAATGAGCCCCCTCCCTCCGACTTCCCAATAATAATTTTTAAATTCATGAATTCTACATTTTACACCACTTTGTAAAATTTTATTGAGATTATTCATCAATATATTATTAATATTAAGATGAAAAAACATTATTCTTGG
Source organism: Viscum album (assembly GCA_963277665.1). Classification (NCBI taxonomy): domain Eukaryota; kingdom Viridiplantae; phylum Streptophyta; class Magnoliopsida; order Santalales; family Viscaceae; genus Viscum; species Viscum album. The sequence goes on from OY728146.1 coordinate 1,468,901,674, forward strand.
AATTTGATCATCTACTCCATGGGCATTATGATTTCACTTGAAGATTCCTTTAATGCGTTCCTTTATAAAAATTATAAAAAATGGGTTGTCAATATGTTCATCACATGTTCTTGGGCCCGAATAGAACATCTTTATTTACTCTATAATTAGTTAATCCATGTCACAATTTTTAGAATCCCCAATAACCTCATCAAAATATATAGTACTGGGATGAGATGGATCAAAAATTAATAGTATATACTTACATTAATTTTAGATATTTAAAAAATAAACAAAATTATAATCCATAATGATATTTTAGTGTTTCATTTATAGGTTATGGTGACAAATATTTTCTACAAGAAATCTACAATTTTCAATATATTTGGATTTTAGAAATTAATAGGAAAACTAGTAGGCCTAACTCAAACTAAAAGAATAAGAAAACCATATGAAATTAAATATCAAATATATATATGAAGATATTTAATTATTTTTAGATGATATATGGGGACTCTAGATCAAGCTACCACAAAATCACCCTTATCCTAGATTCAAATTATCAGATAATAATAATCACAAAGAGTAAAATAACTTCATAAACCAAAATCAAATCTTTATTGATATATTTATAGAAGAAAGTATTCTTTGATGACTAAATGTTTCCACGAATAAAAATTAAAAATGTAGGTAATATTCATCATATTTAAAATGATATACTTCCACCGATGGATATACATAGTTATATAAATATTCTTTGATACCAATTAAAATTTCCTGAAAATGAATTTCCTCTTACAACAATGATTCCTGATTATGGTTAGTAGATTATATAACCTTTTATGATTACGAATGTTTAATTCATGATATCATTGGGAAATAAATCCATCATTGGATTCCAATTTAGTTTCAAGAGTAAAGTTCTCCATTTTGAAAAAAAGTCTATGGTATTGAAAAAATTTCACTTTAAAATGAATCTAATAATTATTTTTTTCCAATCCCACTTGTGCAGTTTGTTAGGGAAATATTATTGAGTATAATTATGCCTACAGTTCAATACATGGTGGAATCAATTTATATGTAATACGTTTGGTTCACTGATCAATTTTTATGTTCTTTATAAAACCAATTTATTGTTAGTCTTACAGGAAACACCATAAAATTTATGGTCTTCAAGCCAAGTGTTGCATTCCAAATTTTTAAAAAAGTTTCATTTTAATTATTTTTTGTATCAAGCCACATTATCAGATGTATTTATTTTATATATTTAAGATTTTAAAATTTCCGTTTTTGAATCAAATCCCCTCAAAAAAATTAATTTATTTTAGTCAATATAAATTTATAGATTCATATAAAACACATGATTCTTGTTGTTTTCCCAAAAATAAAATAGACTTATATCAAAACATATCAAAATTCATCATTAATGTATAATATTTTAAACCATTTCTTATGATGGCATATAATCATAAAAGAATAGAATTAGTGAAAGACCATGTATAGAATAACATGTTTTTAACCACCAATTTTCTAAGTAGTTAATAACCTTCAAGTAATCTAAGATTATATACCATATGCAATATTCCTTAAAGATTATTAATCATAATTAACCTCTATAAAAAAACAATACTAACAAAATAATTTATATATAATAGTAATATTTTTATTATTGAGTTTATTACAAACATGAATATATTTTTCTTGATTAAACGTAACTAAATCAAACATAATACCTAGCATGAAATTTCAAATATCCATAGCATCAGATATTGAAAATATTATTTAAATATTTTATGATAAAGGATAAAGTAATTATTATTTAAAAAAAATCAAGGAATGAATAATGAAATGAATAATATATGTAAATTAATAATTCCTAATTTTTTATATTAGATATCCATTTATGAAAAGCACAAAAATTATTAAATTATAAATACATTGGAATTGAACACACCTTATTGACATACTAACATTATGTAAACTAAAACATTTTAGATTTATCATAATATATATTAATCAATATTATAATATTTCATGATATTTAATATGGATGAATTTATATTTCAATTATATGATATTTATGGAAATATCAATGTTTTAGAATACCGGATAATATATACATTTTTATATAAACATTTTAAATAATTTATATATTAGATTTATTTTATGTTATTGAAACAATCATCATATCTACAAAAAAAATTGTAGTTTAAATATATATATAAATAATCCCATTAATGTGAACATTTCTTATTATTATTTATGATCATTTGATAAATTAATATTCACTCTCTTATATATATAATTATTTCATAATTTGTTAAATCTTTTATAACAAATTAATTAATTAATATAAATGTTTTTGACATGCTATTAATTTATTAAAATTATATAAGTATAATAATCTGCTCAAAATACCATTTTTAAAAAATTATGACCTTTTTATAAATAATAAATTTATTTAATAAATGAAAAAATATAAAAATTATAAATTATAGGATTATAATTTCTTTTGGTATGCTAGTTATTAAAATATGTTTTAGATTATAACAAATTTCATTATCAATATCTGATATTGATACATGTCACACATATGTTGTAATAGTCTCTTATAAGAATCAACATAGCATCCTTAATTTAATATTAAACCCTATAATATCATATGATATAAAAATCACCTCACCTAAAAATGACTATAATTATATAAATTATTATATTAGTTCAATCCTTAATGAATGAATGTGTCATAGTAATTGATTTCATCTTACATAATTATGAATATGGAGGTCAATTCTAATATGAACGGTTATATCAATAAATTTATATATCACCATTTAGGTTATCACTTGTCATATAATTTTGAATTCTCCTTTTTTATTTTGAATATTATTTGAAAATTTAAAATAAAAAATCATTTATAATAAAATGTTGGTTTTCAAGGGGATATATACGACATATAAAACAATAAAAAATCAAGTATAAAAAAAATATGAAAATGAATATCAATATTTTATTTAAAAAAACACAAAATGTAAAAATTAAGAGTATATGTTTCAATTAATAATGATATTTCATTTCAAATCATTTACTACCTTTGGTTAATAACTATAACTATAAAGTTACCATGTAATCATTCCTATAATGGTGTTTATTTGTTGAATAATATCCCAATTAATGGGAATAATTTCTTTTTATTCTAAGTATTGTTATAAAAATTACTAAATGAATGAGAGAATATAATACTTACAATGGTATTTTTTTATTATTTTGGTTTATTTACCCATGGTATATTCCATATCCAATAATCCTTTGAGTAAGATCCCTATGACCCCCAATGGAATCCTAATAATATCTACCAAAAAAATTAAAATTATTATATTATTTTTTATTATTTTAAAAATGATATGATTTACATGGGTGGCCAATATAGAAAATATTTCTATATTTTAGTGTTTTAATTTTAAAGAAATTATTTCTAACATTAACTTTTAATAATTATTTTTCAAAAAAGTTACATTCGATAATATTTATCTTATGTGGTAATCTTCATCCATTACTAAATAATGAATTATTAATTTTTTATTCATATCTTGTGTGGAACAAGTTATTATATAATTCTATAAGTTAATGTCACAAATAGAAAATTTAGAACAAAATATATATTGTTAAATGTTCCCTTTAAAAGTTCCATTTAAATTAAAATTCTCTGTCGATAATTAATGTGTGTGATTTTTCATCCCTACCTCTTTATTTTACCACATCTCTTTTATGTGCAAGTTAATTTTTATAAATATTCACTAAGTTGTTGATTTTTTTTTTTCAAAGTATATTATCTTTTTGTTCCATTACCTCCACTAGTTGTTCTTCATTTGAATAATCTATGTCAAGTTGTATGACCACTCAGATTAGTTCATTTCATTGATCAAATATTTACATTATCAAACAAGATATAAATAATATGAACAGAATTTGTGAGAGGTTTAGTGGAATACCCACTAAGAAAATTACAATTTCTATGAGATAGATAATCATGAAAATGATGTTGTATATTATTAACATCCATTTCTTCTAAAATATTTTGACTCTCTTTGACCGTGATATGAAAAGTAATAATTTTTTATCAACAATTGAACTCTATATCTCATTGATGAATATATATATATATTTAATATTAAACTCCATAAATATTAATATTACATTGAATTTTGGAATATTATATATTGTTTCATGATTAATTTTATGTCCCAATATCATTTTATCTAAAATTATATACCAACATGTTGGAATTATTTATGTCCTTCTATACAGATCCTCTTGCTGTTTCATTATAATGAATATGAAAATAAATGTTCATATTTAATTACCTAATCATTGAATGATATTGATCCTAAATTTCATTGAAATCCATTAGGAAAGGTCTCAAAATATCTTATGATTTTAGAATTATATTTACATTTCATTAGTCAATTTCATAATTATAAGTAGTATTAAAGATCATTTTTGCATTAAATTTTTACTAATAACTTCATTAATAATTAAGGTAATTCATTGATCTCAATAAAAAATTACTTTACATATATAAATACTACATCCTTTATATATATCACTGAGTGTCAATATGAATATTAATTGTGGTAAAATTTATCACCTTTGTAAATCCAATGTTATGAATCTTTAGGAAAATAATAATTTAAAAGGATGTAAGTTTTCATCCAAATTCTAATTGGAAGAAGTGATTTCATTCCATATAAACATTGATTTGAAGTTGGGTTGTTAAATGGACACTTATTCATAAAAATTTCCAACTTTATATTTATTGAAAATAAAGTTAAAAAATGTCACTATATTTGTTTTAAATATATATTATGTATTTACATATGGGAAAGAAGTAAAATATAATACCAGGTTATATTTTGATCATAATGAAATTATTTTTTTGAAATTAATTTATTTTTAATTTTTTGTAATTATATAATATCCTTAATTCTTATGCAGCACTGATGGAGTATTTATCTAATCAATAATAAAACATATAAAATAATTTAAAAAATTAATAATTAGAATAATTTGAGTTATTTAATGTGTTAAATTACTTTTTAAATGATTATGTTATTCTAGTATAATGTTTAATAATTATATTACAATTAAAACCTTGTATTTATGTCTTTTAATTCATATTAAGTGAAAAGTTTCTAAATTGTAAATAATGATATATTCTGAAAATAATATTGTATTATGTTATTTAACAATCATATAAATATTTATAAAGGAAAATGGTGAAAATATATAGTCTAATATTTTTTACCTTTTCCATTTATAAGAAATTTGAAACCTTTTTTAGAATTACTTTAACTTTTTAAACTTTTAAAAAATTCTCATGGTACCCCACACCTAAATAATAAAATGGAACTACTCCCAACTATTATTCACACCACTATGAGGCATATATCTTGAAAAATATCACTTATTTTGTCTTCTACATTTTTATATCCTCATTATACAGCTGATGTTACTCTTAAAATTCCATTCCCGGAGCCCTTTATAGAAAATGTAATGAAATAATATCAATGAACAGATAATCACCTTAATCATTCATTTTATTTTAATTAATTCTTCTACCTATTATAAATTAGTTATATTCTAAATAATATAATACATTAATAATCCTAAGTATACAAAAATTTTATTATTATTTTAAAACTATCTTTATTCAATCTCTTTCCATCATATGGGATGTAAAAATAATACTTTTGCATACACATGGATTATGGTCTCCACATAGAGCTAAAATTCATTTCTCATCATCATATATTGGGAATATATATTATAATATGTTTAATTTTTATATATAATAACTATAAAATCATTATAATACTATAATGATAATAACTTATCCACCATCTTGTTGTGAAACCCGTTCGAAAAAATGATATTGATTCTGCGTGTGTGTGAATTGCAACCTCCATTATGTGATGCGATTTATTTTTCATTTATATTTTATAGGGATGGTAATAATTATGGATTTTATTATTATATTTGATTTAATTTGTATGAAATATTATATATTAATTATTTACCCTTATTTCATTCCATTAGTCCAAAAATGTAAAAACAACATGCATGCATATGTAAGGCCTACCATCTCAATGAATGCTGTAATTCATTTTCCAATAGATAATTTGATTAATTTAACAAAAAAATATATAAAAAATATATATATCATTTATATTAATTTTAATATTATGTATAAAATGGTAACTTGAACAAAATAAAAGGACCCAAATATGAAAAAAAATAGTATACATCACTCGAAATAGTTATTTTAATAAAGTACTGTCAAAAAAAATATGTGATACAAGGATATAAATGAATCATATTTAGTATTAAATATATTATTACTTTTTAATAATATATTTATTAAAAGAATATATTTATTATTATATATTTTTTAACTTATATTAATGAAGTCATACTTAATGTTCGTTATTTTTTCCAACAATTATTTCAATCAGACACCTGCCATATTCACCATCTTTTTCTTTTGTGTAGTGTATATTATTCCAATGAATTTATTTAATGATTTACATTGGTAAAATTAATTAATTATATATATATTATCATTTTATGTGTCTTTAAACTCAAAATATTTCAATGTTGTATGGTTTTAATGATACAATTTCAATATATAAAGGTATCTTTAATGATTAATTTTATGATAATAATACCTTATTTTTTGTAGCTCAAGAAATTTGTGAAATATCTTATATAATATTTATTTCATATTATTTATGTTTTCCTTCCATTTTATTATTCATCAGATATCAAAATACATTAAAATAATTAATGAAATTTGACATTGTTTATCTCTTCGACCAAAAAACATTTTATTACATAACAATTTTTTTATAAAAATGTTTAATAGAATGTCTTAAAAATATAAAATGTTTTTTAATTTAAATATTACAAATGAATAATTTGACAAAATTTATTTTAAAAGTATTATTTTAATTTATTTGAAAATGATTTAATTTTTGGACTTTTTACAACATATATAAATGATTTTTCTATCTTTTACGACATGAATATAAATTCCCTTTTTTAGGAACACACAATGATTTTATTTTATTATTTTTTGAGGATATGATCCAAGGATTAAATACCAATTCTTTATTTCGACGTTTTATGTGGTTAATGAAATTATCTCAATGAAATATGTCTATTTTCCATTTGATAACTTATTATGAGATTATGGAATGATTATAAACCCATTTTCCATTGTTTATTCTATAATGAAATTTTGGTGTCACTACTTTCATTTTCACGGGTTATTCTATGATATAATGTTTTTGAAACCCCTTTCTTTTAATCAGTTTTGATTTGATGAATGTTTTATGAAATATTTATGTTTTTTTATGTAATGGGCGGTACCTCGATATCCCTAATAATGAATTGTGTAATGATATATATCTCACTAGATAACATGGATTTGAATAGGGAGTAAACCAATATTAGTAAAGGAATTGTTTGACAATTATATTCTTTGCAGAAAACCATAACTACTATAATGATTTGGGTATTGAATATATTCGACTATTATAATAATTGTAATTGAGAAATGAGTAGTATTTATAATATTTTCTATACATATTTGTATAAAATAAATCCAGGCCTAATATCGGGGTTATAATTCTATGGACTATTTTCTTTATTTCATTTATGATTCAACTCTTTTGAATTTCTTGGATTTTCCACATGACTCGATATTGTGATTTATGATATTCATGGTATTATTTTAAAATTTCATTATTATATCATCATACCCATATTTTCATGTTAATCTCAATTGATCATTGATATCTAAATTATTTACCAAAAATATGAATCTAACTTCTCTTATTTTTTTAATTTCATTACCCAGGTTATGAAGAAAGTTATTGTATATTATTTTTGATAAATCACCACAGTTTTGAATGAAATAATGGAAGACGATGTTTACCTTCAATCAACCAATTTTTTGTGTATAAATTTTTTAAAAGGAACTAGAAAAATATAACTCTAGAATCTAATTTTATGTTATGTAACAGATATAATTCTACTAAGAAGTAATATATATCAATGAAAATTCTAGGTCTCTATAGTTCATATTAAAGAAATTATTAGTTAACCTTTGGAATCTAGGATGTGAAAACATTAGTGGGACCCTTGGGGATGAATCTATCTTTAGGATAACATCCTGTTGTTTTGGTAATGATCATCAATGAACTAGGTCAAACCTAATTGGTCATTAAATAATGTTTCTTAATTTATACATCTTATAATTGATTTGTCTTGATTATGTTTTTTCCACTACGATCTTTATTTCACAAACTATTCTGGTTTTTGTTCAATGGTTGGAACATGAATGAATCTTATTAATGTTTTCTGTGAAGAAAATTCAATGATTTCCCTTCTCAGTAAATGAGTAACATGGTTACTGGAATAAAAATTCTTGTTACTATGATCACTCAACATTATCAGAAAATAAAACATGTCAATCTTCAAATTAGGAAAAGGATGTATTTTTTTTGTTTTTCATACATGATAAAATTTGAACTTTTTTGTGGGTCTAATGATCCACTTGTTTTTGTGAAATGGATTAGTTCCATTGAAAATATATTTTCCATTCACTAGTGTCCGGAACATAAGAATGATATTATTATTATTTTTCATTTTGATGGAGAATAATATTAGTAGTTGATCCTTATCAAGAACATAAAGCATTAAGATGAAATTGACTCTAATATGTGGGGTGAGTTTAAGAGATTAATATTTTATAAATATGTTCCCTTTAAGAATATCATGATAATAGAGAAGTAATTACTTGGGAATAAATAGAATATTGAGATTTATTTTGGTTCCTATGTGTAAAATGTTACAAGACCCATTAGTTCAATTTCTAGAATTAGCATTCAACATAAATATAAATTTGATTTACACATCAATGATTTAAAATCGAGTCATTTAAAATGTTTTGTACATAATGGAATTAAGTAGCTATGGAGAAAGCATTTTTTATTCCATTATGGTGGATATGGTATTGGTATTACCCATCAATCTCATGGTTTTGATATTAAATGTAGTATGTACTTTAATGAAAATTATAAAAACCACGGAGTGAATAATATTTTATTTCCATTATCCTAAATATATGGAAGAAAATTGATTTTCTTTTCATAATGATACTACAAAATCATATATTCTTATAAAGGAACCTCAATGGTAAATAAATGGACGATGTGGTGGAAAGTGATTAATAAATAATGTAAATAAAAAAAATGATATGCATAATCCCCCACCCAAACTCAAGTATATTTATTGCATGAAGTATTTTGATTATTCCATTTAGTTCCGAAAAGAATAATCTTAATTATGATGATTATTTTTAACAACCTTTTAATAATATAGAAAAACAAAAATATCATGTGAGACTAATTTTATGAACGCTATGATAATAATGAATTGAAAGGTACTCTTACCAACCACTCTAGAATATCTAATTTTTTTATTTGAATCTAGATCTACCTACTCTGTGATATCAAAATAATTTTCTAGGGATATCACTATACCTCCTTATTTATTAGATGTGGAGTATCAATTTAAAACCCCAAATGGTATGATGACCAAAACTATTTTATATGACTCTTCTATGATTAATGTGTGTGGGAATGTGATTCCTATAAATCATTCTATTATCCATTTCATTGATTTTGATGTTATCCTGCGATGAGATGGGTTTATTTTTACTATAACTACATCAATTATCATAGATGTTAATTATTCTCTGATATAATGATAAAAATAAACAACTATTATTGGGATGATAAATTTGATCTTCATATAGACATCCAATCAATAGTATGGGTCTTTATTCCAACTCAACATGCATTTCTATCTAACATGGTTTTGTAGAAAATCAATGTCCAGTATATGCCTACTATTGGGCAGTTTTTGGTTGTATTTCTAGAATAATTTCTGGGTCTTATAACAAATCATGAAGTATATTTCTCGATTGTACTCATATGGTGTAAGAAACTTATTTCAAACACTCCATACAGAGTTCCCCTAATTTAGTTTTAGGAACTGTTGAATTAAATGAACTATAATATTGATAAGGGAATCATTAGTCCAAGTTCATATATATGGTCTACACCAGTTCTTTTTTAAGAAAATGACTGACTAATTCATCATTGGATCGTTTATAGAGAACAAAATAACACCACTCTCAATAATAAATATCTAATACCACTAATTAATGACATTTTTGATCAAATTCATAAATCAAATCTATTTCTATGACTAATATTAATTTTTATATATTAATTTCTTGGTTAAGGGGAGGGGGTATATACCCATAATGTAATACTATTAAAGGTTTATACACTATTAATTTATATTGATTCCATTTGGTCTTAATATTTCCCCCCAAAATTATCATATATTAAATATATATAGTATTTAATGATCACCTTTATTATTTTTTTACTATATGTATTATATAATTATAGATTCATATTGAAAGGATGTTTATTAAGATTGCATGATAAATTAAATTACCACCTTGTGGAAGGATAATCATTAATAAATGTTTACCAATTGTTTTTTTATTCAAATTGTTTTATTATTGGGTCTTATAATGTAAAGTGAGTGTATATCAGTATATCATTCATTAAAAGAAGTTATTTAATGATGATCAAGACCAAAAATTGTGATGGATATCTATAGTTTTCATGGATTTGATGGATATTTTCTTGTCATTGTGGAGAATTATTCATGACTAACTAATATACTAAATAATAACTCAATTTGTATATATGTTCCATTAGACAGATGAATGTGAAGAAAATTGACGAAAAAAAAACAAAAGTTTATCAAAGAAACTATTTATACATTTCCCCATTATGGATAAATACTTTTAAATCTATAGTGATGCACCAATGAATGTATTTGGATGTGTTTTCAAATTAAATTTTAAGGTGATATCTTCTACCTCACATGAAATGAATGTTCATGAGAAAAATTTCTAACTCATGATTTGAAGATATGTGTTATGATTCTTTAATTGAAGGTATGTAGACATTATATAGATAGGTTAAAATATTATTTATATACATTTCATGGAAATTTAATTTATTTTCACCATAAATAGTTCAATCTAAGATAGAGGAAATGGTTGGAGGTGATTTAATACCATGAATACTGAATATATTACAACCCTAATAAAGTAAATAAAGATGTATATTCTCATATCAGAATGGTTCATGATAAATTATCTATATAAGGACAAAAAATATCCATTATTTCAATATTTTGAAAGTATGTATTTCATTATCGTGGAGGAAGGGGAAAATTGTTTCATTCTCATATGGGTTTTCAACAATATACCCATGTAAATATAAATGTTGTGTGGAATGTTGTTTTGGAACTACAAAAGAAGGTGAAAATAATTCCTAGATATATGAAAATAATTCCACAATATATTATTGATTCTAATGGGATGATAATGTTCAAGGACGTTGTATGTGTTCCTTTCATAATAAATGTGAATTAGTTATTGGATTAAGCTTATAGTTCACCATTGACTATTAATCTAGTAAGTACAATGATATATAGATATTTTAACGAGTATTAATGATGGGATCGTATGAAGAGATATATATCAGATTCTATATCTTACTTATTGGTATGATAAAATGTTAAGGTTGAGAGTAAATATTATATGAGGATGTTACAACCAATACCCATAATAGAATGAATATTGGAAAACATCATCGTTTTAGTTTTTCATTGGACTCCCCAAAAAAAGGGAACAATTATATATAGGTTCTAGTCAGTCATTTTCTAATGATTTCACACATAATTTATATTAGAGGATATTTATCTAGTTTATCATGCCAAATATTTTATTATATAAGTTGTAAGGTTAATGGATTAACACATTATACTATATCTGATTGGCATCTGAGTTTTACCTCGAGGTTCTAGTGGAATCTTTAGTATTCTATTGTTACAAAGTCAATATTGTGTATAATGTATCTTCCACAAATATATAGTGAGTTTGAAATAAAATCTCAAACACTAAATGATATACTATGATCTTTTTTTAATTTTATAGTATGTTTGTACAAACATTTTCCTCAAATTCATTTTTCATACAACAATATATTTCACTCTAGAATTCATATGGGATCCTATGAATGTGTCTATGGAAGGAAATGTTGGAATATATCATTTTGGGATGATATTAGATAATAAATGATATTTTGATAAGAGCTAGGTGAGGAATTTCAAATGAATGACAGTTTTATTTAGTATCAAATCATGATGGCACAGAGTAGATATAATGGTTATGTTGAATATCATTGATGTTACCAAGAATTTAAAGTTGGTGGTTTTAAAATAATTTCTCTATGAAATAATTTTATGAGATTTATAATTTATTGAATTATATTCTATATATTTTTACATTATTGATCCTTGATTTAGTAGGGCGGTATCCCAGATCATTTTACATTAAATGAGAAACTCTCAAGGTCACATTGTATCCCATTTATCTCTCCTAATTAGGTATATACTTAATTCACAAGAAGTTATAAACTCAAAGGTTGTTCCACTATAACATAACAATTCTAAATCATAATTATAACAATATATCATTGATCATAGATATAAAGTATTACAAAACAAGACAACCCTAATGGTGAAAGTTCTATAGAGAAATCAGAAATGAGAAGAAGGTTCAAGGGAACCCTATGATCTAATGAAACTAATAAATATTCATTTTTTGTATCAAACAGATTCTTTTCCCACATGATATTAATTTTTACATGGGTATAAAACACCATTAGGTTTTATGACATATTTTTATATGAATTCAGTTTCTTTAATATCTTATGTTACATGAAAGTATGTGTTTCAACGAACCATAATATAAAATTATATTAGTGTTATAAAATAGATGTTATATTAGAGTGTTTGTAAAGGTCTTACTAAATTATGAAAAAAAAATTTATGCATAATTATAAAAGAATAATTTCAATAACAAATATATATGAAAAATGAAAATCCTTTTAAATTAAAAGATGTACTTTTCTAAAAAACAATTAAAATGTGAAAAATGTATTTTAATGATAGTAAATTAAAGGCATGATTTTTTTTGAAATAAGTTAATAAAATATATATGTTTTATATAAATCAAATATTGAATATTCCTTTAATATTTTTTTATGCATGGGATAACAATATACCACATTTTGTGCTTAAAATTGTGATATTCTAAAATAAATATTTCATTGAATGTTGAGATCTAATGTTTAAATTAATTTCTTCTCATTATTGGAATTGAATTTGAAAAAATATATTTTATATTTCAAATTATGTGGTTAATTTTTTTAAATAGTTCCCTTTAATTTTTTCAGTATGAATACTAAACGTGCTAAATTTTATCATCTCGGTAAAGGGTTAATCAAGTTTGTTTAAATTATAAATCATTTATAAGGCCATAATATTTCATCATAATTCATTTTAGGTGAATAGAATTTACCCCCTACTACATTATAATTTAAATTTAATATTTTAATGAAAACATTCTAATGAAAATGACCTATATAATAATTAATGAAAAAATGTTTCAAAATGTAACTATCTTAGTTTAATATAAATTTTATGTTTAAACATGGAAAGAAATATTGTTATAAATGAATATAAGTTTGTAACCTTATCTTTTTGAAATTATTTTGATGATATTAAATTTTTTATATTTTATATTAATTATTTTATTACATTAAATTCAGATGAAACCACCATGTATTATTTATCCAACTAATAAATATTATATAATATTATCATAATGATTTTAAATATAATATAATTTGTGTGATTCAATGTGATCAATGAATTTTGTACATGAATATAGAATATTATTTTCATGATAAATAATTATAGTTGAATCAAAACATTTTCCTTATGTCTTCTATGTCGAAGAAAATGTGTAGGGTCTAAATTTTAAATAATGCTATTTTATTCAAATTACATGTTATTAAATTATATTTTAAATCATAAAATATTAAAAATGGACAAGGGATAAAATACGTTGTCGAAATTGTCCTCTCATTCTCATTTATAGGCCCTCTCGAACCATTTTTATTGAGACTAACATTAATATATTTTAATATTCTAGGAAATTTAAAGGCTCCCCCACACTTAATTAAAAGAGTGAACCCCTACTTTCATATATTTTCCTCCCATTGAGAAATATATCTATAAATAATATAGAAATTTCATTTGTAATTATACATTTATTTATTATATATTTTATTAGATTCCTAAATTACTAATCTTAGAGACTATAAGAGAATTTCTAAATAAATTATTTCAAAAATATGTATTCACCATAAATGATCGGTTTCTTTTAAATTGTTCTTTTAAATTAAAAAAATCTAATATAATAATCAGAAAATATTATATTCAAAACAATCAATATAATGAATAGTTATTTTGATTATGAAACAAAATTTATTCTCCCTATTTTCATTAAATATAAAATGAAAATATCTCTCATGTGTATGTATGGTAAGCTGTCTCTCCATAGATATACATTTCATTTTCCATCACTATTTTTATGAAGATTATTATGATAGATTTCATGTATGTATATTATAGTTTTGAATTAATTATACTTCTAGAATTATTATATAATATCTTCTTTCTTACCTTCTAAACTATTAGAAAATGATGGTGTCGGTCATGTGCTTGTGTGGAATACCGTCTCCACGAAGCAATGTGATTCATTTTTCATTTACATTATATGAGAATCGTAATAATGATCAATTTAATTAATATATATGATTTATATTATATAATAATGATTCTAAAATATATATTTATTATTTTAATGTTTTTTATTCCATCCATTAAAAAATAAAAATAGCCTTCATTTGTACGCACAACATTTCGTCTCCAAGAATGGTGCAAATCTCTCTATATTTATGAATGAATATATATATATTTATAATAAATATATATTATATTTATATAATTATAAGAAAAATTCTATTATTTTATGATGACCAAAATATAGGGACCATAACTATTGATCAATATCATACCTAAAAAATAAAGTAGATATCCCCCTGAAAAGTGATTTTAGTAAATCTATCTTCACAAACAGGTTATTAAAGGTTATATGTAAATCATATTTGGTATGATATATTTGGGTAATGTTATTAAATATTTAAAAAATAATTATATATTTGTTATATAGTATTTTCCAATGTGTTTGAATCTATTTGTAAATAAGTAATGTGATTTTAAACTAAACTTTATTTCCATGTGTCACATGCCATAACAACCACATGTTTCATTTATATTGTGTATATACAGTCCATGAATATTTTTTATGATTCCTATTATTATATTTATTAGTATTAACATATCCATAAATTCATATCTAATTTTTGGGGCTTTAAATTTATAATTTTCCAAAGTGATAAGAGTTTTAAGTTATACTTTTATTTTTAGGGGGATTACTCATGATTAGTTTTTCGATGATAGAAGACTATTATATCCTGATCAAAAGTGCATAAAAAACAAATGTATTGTATTTATTCCAAAGGAATAAATTTTTTACTTTAATTATTACCACCTTATGTATTCATAATAATGAAAATATGTTTTATAAGACAATTTACATCCAATCACTCTGCATTATAAAAAATATTCCTTCCATGTATATTTTCAATATATGGTTTAATTATAGTTTTTAAAATTATCATATTATTGTCTAAACACGTTTATACTAATGATTTAATTAAGGAAAATTGTGTTAAATGGAATATTCATGTCATTTTTATAATGAGGTTGTTTTTGAACTTTTCAAAAATATTGAATGGATTGTTTTCTAACTTTCATGGAAAGAAAATAATTTATCATAGTCATGACTGATCAATAATTTTAAAATTATTTTTTATGTTTTAATGAAATTTTTTAGAATATTTCTCTATTAGTTTTTGTAAAATATTTTTATTTTAAATAATTGAATTCAAAATTGAAATTATATTTTACTAAATAATAATTAATTATATTTTAATGGTATATTTATCCATCAATGAAGAAAACCCTTGATTTCACTTTTGGTTCATCATGGATATGATCCAATGATACCAATATCTTTGTTTCTCTGGATGTTTTATGTTTACATTGAAAGATGTGTCTGAAATATCTTCCTTTACCATGGGTTATGCTATGAGGAAATAAAGAAATATTTACAAAACCCATTTATTCATGGGAATTAATATGATGAATTATTTATGAAATACATTTATTTTCCATGGGTTATCCAATGATGTAATGTTTATGAAACCCATTTATTTTAATCTATTCAGATATGATAAATCATTTATGGTCTTTTGGAACACATATATATGATTTTAATATGTCATAGTTTGGACCTATATCCCCAACCAATTCATTAGGTAATGATAGTTATCACATGATTAAAATTGGAAAATAATGCAGAGATAACCTAGTACAATTAGATACATTGTACACTATAATGGTCTGGGGATTGAACCATGAATACTATGATGGTTTGGGGAGTGACCCCATTCAAAAATGATAGAATGGGAAAGTCTTCCTGACTGCTAATGATACCATTTTATAAAATTATATTAATACCAAAATTCCATGTCTTATTTCAATGTAATTCTTTTTTTGGATAATGTTCTTTGGGTCCATTATGATAATTTTATTTTGAACATCAATGATTTATGTAGTGACTATATGTTATTATTTATGATATTTTGGATTCTATTTTCAAATCATATGCTCATTTTTACATTCCCTTATTTTTCATTTTTTCTCATGTGATCACTAATATCATCTATATTTACCCTAACAATGCATCTAATATAACCCTTTATTATGTTTCATTTACTCTATTTTGAAGAGTTTTACTAAGTATAATATCTCTAAGAATGTTGATAGATAATGAACATACTATGAGATTGATGATGATATTTTAGGAAATAATTATTTCGGTTTCCATGATTCCAAATGAACAGGAACTATATGATTCTGAAATGGATCGTTTTGATATGTAATGAATATTCATATGATGAGATATAATATCTATATTTGAAAGTTAGGGGTTTCTATGATTAAAAAACCTATGATGAAAATCATATTTGTGTTCACCAATTTACATGTGGCTATAGGTCACTATTTCACTATCCCATAAACAAATAATATTCACACATTACAATAAATAATACCATGAATCAATATGTACAATCTAAAATTTCACTCAAAATTTTATCCCACAAAATGTGTACTTGTATATCTTTATAATTTGTTGGGAATCCTAGTTGAAGGAGATAGATAAGATATATTCATCATGGAAAAGATATTTATTTTATATAATAATTAATTTATTATATACACATTTTATAAATATTATAAATCATTCATATTAATGGAAATATTCCAGAATAGCTTACATGTTCTTCTAGATATATATATCCATATTTTATACCAAATGAATCTGTATCATTATAAATATTTTACCAATGGTTTTGTAAATTTAGGAATTCATTCTTTCCATTATGAACTCCATGTCCATCCATTACAAATACAATAATATATGGTAAAATTCACTATTCATTACATAAAACATATTAAGTAACTTTCTACTAGGGGCCTTAATAGTGTTATTTTCCTCTATTATATACTTTAATTCATCTCCAAATCATTAAATAAAAAAATATAATTCAGAAAATATTTTTTCAACATATATAACATATTTCCACGAAAAATATAATCCTTTAAAATTATTACAAAAAACATTTCTTTTTTAAAACCCAATTCTTGAATTTGTTATATTTTCTCATAAATCACTAACATGTGCCACAAATTTGCTATAATTTTATAATTTTTCATATAAAACATCCCATTTACTTATTTGATACATATATATATATCAAAAACCCGTATACACATGAGATTAGTTTTATTAATAGTTTAATGACCAATCACATATTATGATTCTTTGAAAACTATGACCCAAATAACCGAGTTCATGTCATATTTATACATCACCCCATTTAGTACCCCTTATAAACAACATGTTATTGAATACAGGATTGGTTCTAGTTGAAAATCATGGTGAGTCTACACTATTGATACCAAGTAAACATTAGAGTATATAATAATGTTGATCATAATGGAATAAAAAAAATAGTGATTAAGAAAATAAATCATAAACATAGATAAAACAAAAAATTAATTACCAACCCATGAAATAAAGTTATAGAATGTCTATAACATCAACTAAATCAATGAAAATGGATCCCCATGAGTGGTGGATCACAAATCGGTATAATGAATCAAAATAAAAATAGTAGTACACATACATCATGGAATCCATCCTAAAGTTCCTATATCTTATAGTTAAACCTTTTCAATTTTCCACCTTACGGCCCTTTACCATCATTGGATCCCTTTTAATAAAATCTAAAACCATACATGGATTATTTATTAGGATGCGAGTATAATAACCATTAAGATACCACCATCATTGTTACAAATAAGGTCATAAGATGTATCGATTCATGCGATGAATGTAAAAAAAATGAAGATAACAAATTAGTATATCACATAAGAAAAACATATAATCTAGGTTCTATGATACCATATCTCCCAAATTCAGAACTGTATTATATGAAACATAAAACAACCTCCCAACACAATCCATATAACTTTCTTCTCAAAAAACATGTTTTTCACTTCCCATTTGTAAGGATTTCCCAAATTCATTTTGACCAAAGATCCAACACATCCTTCCCGTGGGATAGTCTATATGCATCAACCTGAAAATTCAAATATATTAAAAAATGATTAACACATGAAATATATATGAACAATATTATAGGTCAATATCATATTAAATTTGTAAATAATCATAAATATTATAAATATATATTTGGTAACAAAAATAGGCCTCATTGGGAAACGCATTTACACCTAATGTGATAAAATATCAATTAAATGTCTCTTGAGGATACACAAATGTCTCACACAATAATTCCATTAACATGTAAATACATGTTCTAATTATATATCCCCCTTATATTTGGCTAATAAACATATTGATGACAAGGGTTGAGGCCTCATTCCAACTACACATCTCCAAATCCTATACATATTCTTAATCCCCCAAAATTATTATTTTATGATACATATTGAGTAGAATAAAAAACCAAAAGCTAGTTAATGTTAAAAATACATGAAAAGATCTTGTGTCGAAAGTAGTTTAGATCTAAACAATGTACATTAGTTAATAATCAAAATAAAGGTGTCTACCCAAGCTTCAACCAACAATTATATTATTAGATCATGGAAAATACCAAAGATCTAATAAAAACATAGTGAATTTAATGTATTTTTACTATGTTGAAGAGAAGAAAATTTTTCTAGATCCAAGAATTTATTATCTAATTGAAATTACATGAACAAAACAATGTTTGATCATCAGATAATGGATTTATAAATAGAAGATAGATCCAAACATCACTGCAAGAGTCATCCTAGGGTATTGGGGATCAAGTGAGACCTAATATGATGATAAAAGATGATAATAGTAGGATCCAAATAAATCCATAAACTCGATGGGATCATTGGGAACCAACTATTCCACTGGCCATCTAGTGGCTGCCATCGACTGGCTAGTGCCCAGTAGATACATGAGACCTTTTGAAAGAGTCACACATGCCCTCTATTAACAAAAACTGGTAGGATTGTTACCATGATGATATGTATTATTATTTCAATTTATAAGTTCCACTACAAAGGAACCCCACTGGATGACCAGTGGATACCACCTTCTATCATGGTGATTCGATATAGCTTTTTTACGCCAAAACATTATCACCATCCCGAACAATTTATATTTATAGCCTTCCAGAAAATTATATCCCACATCAAATAACATTATAACATATTATAAATCAATTCACATCATAAATAGGGGAATAGATTAAACATTTTTCTTCATAATTACCAAATATATTATTACTTATCATACAAGATATGTACCCCAATGGGTTTTGAAGAAAAACATGTTACACTACACCATAATGATTCTATCCCACTAAAAATTATATTATTGAAATTTCACAAATATTAAATGAAGATGAAAAAAATGAATTCTCTTCCTTCATAGTACTCCTCACATTAGTCATTAATATGAACAAAATTCCCCATAAAAGATGAATTTAGTTCCATCTCAAAATCATTGTTGTTGATAACATGCCCTATATTAGGCATGTAACTCTTGAGTATAGAAATGAGGAAAACATTATGAATGACTATAATTTTTGAGAAAATATCAATCCAATAGGCTAGTATCCAATACTTATTAATATCTAAAATTTACTAACATATTGATGTTCCAACATATTTGTAACGTCCTGGCCTTAATCAGCTGTGGAACATTTTACCATATTTGTTGTCTAATTAATTAAGCGACCTGGGGTGCACGCCTGTGCACCTCACTGCGAGTCCCTAGTAGGTTTTCTATTTAATTTAAACTTATGTAGACGTTTCATTAAAAAAGTCACGTCATGCTTTGGGGTGGTGTTCGGGTTTTAAATAATTAATTGAGGTTTGGAAAAGAGTAATAAGATATTTAAATAATATTTAAAATAATTCTAGAAAGGATAACAAGAAATTATAAAATAAATTAAAGCGGGGGTTATGCGATAAATGAAAATAAATTAAATGGGGGATTCCCATTGTGAATTATTTTTATTATTTTCTATTCCATTATTTTGTTCTAATTTATCTTTTTCTTTTATTTAATTATTTATTTATCTTTTATTTTTCTCCTATTTTTGTAATTTATTATTCTTTATTTTCTCCCTTTTCTTTTTTTCTTCTCCTCTCTCCCTCTCTCACTCATCACGTTGCACCCCTCAATCCGGTCACACCACAAGCAGACCCATCGAAAGTATGTTGCTCCTCTGTTCGACATCTGATTCTTTTGTCGTCAGCTATGCATTATACCTTAGTAAATTCCTAATGTTGCGGAAGTATAATAGTTCTATTTCGTTGATTATTCTGCATGCATTACGTTGGGGAAGATTTTTATCCTATTTTGGGGTTTTTTCTAAAATCCGTCATTTTCATCCATTTTAGGTCAAATCCAAGTCTACCATGGATTTTAGAATCGCATTTTACTACATGGTTTGGTTCCTACTCACTTTCCCTCCATTTCATTTCCATTTATAAAAATGCACCGTTGTGACTTTATTCGGTGTTACCTCTAACGCCCCGACCCCTGTTACCCAGAGTCAGTGCATTACTTTGTAACATTGGCATGATCACAAAAGACAAAGTCACGAAAGTCCGATTAGTTTAGTAGCTTTGGAAACACTAGATAAATTCTTAAATGTTACATTACATCATAAAGTGAAAAATCACAATAACATAGTCTTTATAGTCCACACTTCTATCCCCTTCAGACTATCCCTGTAAGTCAGTCATAAAATATTTTTCACATCCTGGGAAAAATAAAACATTGAAAGGGGTGAGCTTAGATGCTCAGTAAGGATAAAAATATAGCGGAAGCTTTTATAAATAAACAAAAATATTTAAGGCAATGTATAACTAAACAAAAAGCCTTTTAAACTTGAACTTCAACATAATATAGAAAAATTAAAATGAGATAATGCCATTTACTAATTCACATGGAAATTCTATTAGTTGAATAATCACATTCAATATCAATAACCACTTTTATAATGATGGAATGCATAATGTCAGACTATCATAACCACATAGCCAAGGCCTTGTGCCAAAACTAAAAATAAGATTTTGTCAAGGCCTCGTGCATAGACACTAGTTTGTCTCATGAGACCTACCGATTAATCGAGGAGCTATAGCGGGATCCACCCATCATTTATTAAGTCCAATGCATTCCTCATATGAATAGGTTTAAACATTTCATAAGCCATAACATAATAGTATCACATAAAACATGCATAAAAGAATCATAACATTTCCACATTTCGATCATATGATATCAATACAACAAATTGATATAAAAAACACTTTCAAAACCATTTTCAATACCAAAATAAAATAAAATTAAAACATTGTAATTATTTTTCATTTAAAAATGTTATGGCTTGTAGACGAAACCGAAACTCAAATAATGGTCACGACAAAAGAGATTTCGTTGTCACCACATACGTACGACAAGAAAAAACATTCCTTTTTTTCGTTTAGTAAAACTCTTCATATAAAAAAATTCATTTTTAATAAACGTAAAAGTTAAACGGTTTTATACACCTTATAGAAGATATATGTTTATAAAACAAAATATGCCTCAATGAATGGAGATTGAGACGAAGTCCTTACAAAGATAATTTTTTTAAATAAAATAGATGTATTATGTGTATTCATTATAAGTGCACATAAAGAAAGTACAAATAAAATATTGGAAATAATAATATCATGAAATAATTTGAAAGTAGGAGATTATCCCAAAGAACGGAAATCGGGTTAAGAAGTTCCCTTACCTCTTGACCGTCTTGACTTGACCGTTCCTTAACCTCATGAATAAAAAACTACAGTTAATTTATAATTTCTTAACAACATTTTTCACGATTATTATTCCTTTTATATCACTTATTACCATGTTATGAACATTATGTAATTATTTATGTTAATAACAGTCGTTTTGTCGATCTTTGGTACTTGAGTCAAAAATAAACTTCTTATAATTACAAGTTGTTCATGTGGTAAAATATCCATTACATACACAATTATATCATTATTTATATATCATATATATAATATATACCTAGTATATACTTGCATTTATAATATTTCATAACATTTAGAGGTAAGAAATGAAATGCACCGTTTATGGAGACGATAAGACGTACGTACGCATGAACGCTACTTTCATTTCTATTTCATATTTAATGGAATGAAATTAGAATTATATAAAGGTATACTATAATTCCAGTATAATATCATGTATAATATCATTTACTCCATCCTTTATACATCCCACATATGGTATTAACAATTAAAATAACTTTGAGGGGGCGGCAGTCCGCACTTCCTAAAATGAAATTATCGCGTTTACCCATAATGTAAATCAGAAAGGTATTCCAGAAATGAATAATACAGAATCATAAGGAAAATAAAAACATAATATATATCACATATAAAAATAGTTTCATCATAATGGCCACCATGAGAGGTGTTAAAAGAATATTGAACAATCATTGTTTTGTGAGGCAGTAATTCGCCACCCACAGAAACAATATGTTTTTAACCATTGGACAAAGGTGTGTGTAAGTTTAAATAAAATCCTTCTCATAAAAAGATCCAAGTATATTTAGGATACTGCTGTTGTTACAAAATAAATTAATAAAAATATTTTAGGGGGTTGGAGAAGAAAAATAAAACAAAAGAACACAAGAGAATACATTACCTTAAATTCGGGAAACTCTTTTTGATTTGAGCCAAATGCTTCCTTGGGAAGACTTCTTCCCAAAGTTAGGCTTCTAGGAGTAATATAGGGAAGTTGGGAGAGTATTTGGGCAGAGGTTGGTCGATCCAAATGGCTTGATGGTGTGAATAAGGTGGTAGAGGTGGGGGCCTTTTATAAGAGTAGAGGAGGGGTACTCATGGAAAGATTGAAATATTACATTATTATGAAATGATTTTCAGATTATAAATGTCCCATAATGATATATTTCTATTATAAGGTGATAAGGGGTCGGAATATTCCCATATAATAGGTTTTAGACAGTTTAAGCCTTAGATGTTACATTATCTTTTCATTTTATTTAAATTGTTAATTAATGAGGTAATCGCTGCATCATCATGGTTCCATAAAAAATTTAATTTATTTAATGTATAAAGTTTATTAAACAAATATCATGAAGTACGAAATATTTTTATCTTTCTAATGAATATTTATAGTCTAATATATGACTTGTACAACCTCATTTAAAAATTGTTTTAGTAAAAAAACTCATGTTTGTGACATTTTTATTTTTACATTAAATAAAACTTTTTTAATGTCATTTTCCTACATTAGTGACTCCATGGGGTCCCCATGTTTACCCATGGATTTTTTTGGTCGTACATGACTCATCCAATAGGGTTAGGACAAGTTTAAAAGTAATTTCATATATTTATAATATCATTTTTACCTTAAATTTCACTAATTACCTTTAATCACGATTAATTAAACTTAAAAGTTACTACTCACCATAAATTATTTTAATCCCATTGAACCAAATTTTACTTTCTAATTACAACCATGTATGTTGTAGTTTTGAAAATCAAATCACAGAACAAGTAATGTTTCATTTAAACCAAAAATCAGTTTTTTAACTTCCACTTAGTGGTTTCACTATTCATCAAAAATTGAAGTTGTTCAGAACAATGCCAAAATTTCACCCTAATCTATAATTGATATTCCAAATTCAAAAATTATTTATATTTTAAAAAAATCCATACATATAAGTTTCATTAATTAATTTTATAATTAATTCCCGCTGTCACAACAAATAGCGTGTTTTTAAGAAACAATATATATCAAAAGATTGACAATTGTTTATGTCCAATTTCAAAGTGAAATTAATTCTAATGACCACAATTGGATAAAATGGTAAAAATATATTCGAATTATACTTTAAAACCACTCTATTGTATAATTTATCACTATAATTTATTTTTATTAAAAAAATTGTTTTTAAGTATTATTCACTATTCATAAAAAATTGGAAGTTCTCAGAAAAACACCAAAAATTACACATAGGCTAATTTGGATATTCCGATTCCAAAAATGAAGTACATTTTGAAATATAAAATATATATAATTTCAAAAGGTGGGTATTACTATTCATAATGGATATTTTTATTGTTTGCGGTGTGTTATAATCTCGAACTTGCGTACAATGCAAGCTATTGTATCATTGAAGGAGAAGTGTATCATGGAAGCTAGGGGTGTTACATTCTCCCCTTCTTCAATAAATTTCATCCTCAAAATTTGAAAAAAAAAATTAAATAAAAGGTTTCAAATAGAAAATACCTTTTTCGGAAAACCCACATCAGAAATAAGGTTAATAAAATTTAGCCTTAATAAGAGGGAAAGGGAAATGAAAAAGTAACCACCAAATTATGATCTCGATAAGGAGAAAATTGGTGGAAATTAGAGACATATAATTGGAGTAAAAACATAAATATTTGTAGGGAGTGATTGTGGTCATCAATCACAAACAAGTGTAAAATTGAGGGCCTCAAAGCCTTTAATCTATGGTGATTTAAAATATTATCAGTTCAACAAGACATAAGGTATTAGGATAACACATTTTTTTGTTTTAATATCTTTTTAATAATGTTTAAGAATTAATTTATTAATATAATAAGATATATGTATATATATATATATTTATTCTTGACCAGTAGAGTTTCAACCTTCAACTAATTTCTACCACAAACTCATCTTTCACTAAAAAAGATAATATAACTCAAAAATATTATATTTATCCAAATCGTACAAGGTTAAAAATATTAACACATTCCATTTAGATTAGGAAAAATATTTTGTAATAACCAGGTACATATTTTAGGCTAGTGGTAGGTAATAAACGCATGTCGCACTATGGTTGTGGGTTTGATTCCTGCAGCTTTGTCCGACGCGACGGGTTATCCCCCAACCTGCAGGTTGTCCTTTTCCTAAAAGTACAATATTCAAAAAATAATTCTCGGAAATGTTTTAACCTTAAAAAATACTATCCAAAGGTCAACTTAATTCATTCCAACCCTTGTAGTTATCCAAAATACTTATGTCCAACTAAAAGTCCACATTTTTAAGGAAGGTAAACATAATGAAGATCCTTTTTTTCGCATAACAACAGGTGAACACCTTCATCATCTATTCTTTTAAAACACTGCAACATCTTGAACTACAATAAATCATTATTTATTACATTCATGATCCATTATTCCTTATAGAATACTATAAATACTCCTTCTATCCAAAAATGTATATAGGTCATTAATTAGTTTGAAGGAAGTAAAGAATATCCAATATAATTTATCCAAATCAATCATGTCTTATTCCAAAATCACTATCTCAGTATCAGAACCATATTATGGTTTATCTTTCTCTCAAAAATATGTTTTCCAAAAATTTAACCTGCTGTGGAGTCACTTTTCATGATTCCACACAATCTCATGTCCTTGAAGAAATAGTATTTCAGTACAATCCTTATATACTCCATAATTATTATAATGAGTACATCATTGATAAAACACTCAAATGACGAAATTATTTAATAAAAACATAAGAACTTTAATCATTCCTCCTCATCTGTGGTAGTATCATAACTTGATTATTATCCAATAACATCATTCGGGGCATACACTGATGATTTGGACATTGGTTTGCGTAGTATCCCCACTCATTGCAGATGAAGAATTGTACATTTGAAACCTTTTTCTTACCCTTGCCATCACGCACTCGGTGTCCTTTTTCTCCACACTTGGAACAAACTCCAATTCCCTTCAGGAATGTTTCAAGGTGTTTCTTCCCACAGTTATCACATATTAGAAAATTCCTCTTTTCCCTCGTCCCTTTATCCATAAATCACTCTTCCATCCTTTTCCTCTCTTTATTCGCTTCAAATCCATAAGACTCAGAGAATTCATTACTTATCTTATTAACACATGATACTATTTCTTCATATTTTGAGAACACATGGGATAATATTTCTCTTCTAAATGATTTCTTAATACAATGAAAGATATGATCCTTCTTACTCTTTGGATCACACCTATTTATGGAGTTCACATTCCTTCTACTCGGCGCCATTTCTATACAATGGCATAAAATAGGTTAGTTTATGAATTGAAATTAATAATTCCAAAAATTGAAAATACTTAATGTAAATTGAACGTTTTATGAATATAATCCATAATCATAAAAGAAATTCTTTGAGGAAGTATATACTCATAAACCCTTCATAATGGACTGTAAAGAAAATGAGAATTATCCTAAGCATATCCCCTGGGAGTGTCCTAACCAGGAGTACAGCAAGGCCCGTTATCGTACACCAGTTCCCGTTCGAGTCTCGCTCAAAGTGGTGTTTTTGGGTTTTACCCCTAGTTATATATGTGCCAAAGTTTCCTCTACCTGATCGTATCCAAATAGGGATGTATTTCTGGGAAAACTCACAAAATCTATATAATTCTGAAATTCTAGGAAGTTATTCTATACTAATCATCAAAGTCTATCTTAGGGATATGTTCTCTAATCAGAGTTTATCTAAATCAAGCTTCCAAGGTTAGTATTAAACTGCCTCTGATACCAACTATAATGCCCCGACCCCAGTTACCCAGATTTGGAGCATTACTTCGTAACATTGGCATGATCACAAAATATCAAGTCTCAAAAGACCGATTAGTTTAGTAGCCTTGGAAACACTAGATACATTCATAAATGTTACATTACATAATAAAGTGAAAAATCACAATAACATAGTCTCCATAGTCCACACTTCTATCCCCTTCAGACTATCCCTATAGGTCAGTCATGAAATATTTCTTCACATCCTGAGAAAAATAAAACATTGAAAGGGGTGAGCTCAGATGCTCAGTAAGGATAACAATATAGCGGAAGCATTAATAAATAAACAAAAACATTTAAGGCAATTTATAACTAAAGAAAAAGCCTTTTAAAATTGAACTTCAACATAATATAGAAAAATTAAAATGAGATAATTCCATTTACTTATTTACATGGATATTCTACTGGTCGAATAATCACATGAAACATCAATAACAACTTTCATAATGATGGAATGCATAATGCCAGACAATCATAACCACATATCCAAGGCATCATTCCAAGACTACAAATATGATTTTGTCAGGGCCTTGTTCCAAGACACTAGTTTGTCTCATGAGACCTACCTATTAATCGAGGAGTTATAGCGGGCTCCACCCGTCACTTATTAAGTCCAATTCATTCCTCATATGAATACGTTTAACCATATCATAAAGCATAACATAATTTTATCAAATAAAACATAAATAAAGGAAACATAAAATTTCCACATTTCTATCACAAGATATCAATAAAAGACATTGATATAATAAAAACATTCAAAACTATTTTCAATACCAAAATAAATCAAAATTAAAACATTGTAATTACTTTTCATTTAAAAAAGTTATGGCTTGTACAGGAAGCCGAAACTGAAATAATGGACACAGCG
Source organism: Viscum album (assembly GCA_963277665.1). Lineage (NCBI taxonomy): Eukaryota > Viridiplantae > Streptophyta > Magnoliopsida > Santalales > Viscaceae > Viscum > Viscum album. The sequence continues at coordinate 1,468,929,990 of OY728146.1, forward strand.
GTGGAGAAGTCATTGTCGCCGCATACGTACGACAAGAAAAAAAATTCCTTTTTGTCGTTTAGTAAAACTCTTCATATAAAAAAGATTCCTTTTGAATAAATGTAAAAGTCAAAGGGGTTTATACACCGTATAGAAGAAATTTGTGTATAAAACAAAACATGCGTCAATGAATGGAGATTGAGACGAAGTCCTTAAAAAGATAATTTTTGTAAATAAAATAGATCTATTATGTTTATTAATTATATGTTAACATAAATAAATTACAAATAAAAGATAGGAAATAATAATAGCATGACATAAATTGAAAGTAGGAGATTAACCCAATGAACGGAAATCGGGTAAAGAAGTTCCCTTACCTCTTGTCCGTCTTGACTCGACCATTCTTTAACCTCCTGAATAATAAACTAGAGTTAATTTATAATTTCATAAGAACCTTTTTCATGTTTATTATTCCTTTTATATCACTTATTACCATGTTCTGAACATTATGTAATTATTTATGTTAATAACGGTCGTTTTGTTGATCTTTGCTACTTGAGTCAAAAATAAAATTCATATAATTACAAGTTGTTCATGTGGTAAAATATCCATTACATCCACAATTATATTATGATTTAGATATCATATATATAATATATATCCAGTATATACTTGAATTTATAATATTACATAACATTTAGAGGTAAGAAATGAAATGTACCGTTCATGGAGACGGTAAGCCATACGAATGCATGAACACTACTTTCATTTATATTTCGTATTTAATGGAATGATATTATAATTATATAAAGGTATAATATAATTCCATTATAATATCATGTATAAAATCATTTAATCATTCCTTTATACATCCACATATGGCATTAACGATTCAAATCACTTTGAGGGGGCGGTAGTCCGCACTTCCTAAAATGAAATTATCGTGTTTACCCATAATAAAAATCATAAAGGTATTCCATAAATGAAAAATACAAAATCATAAGGAACCCCAAAACATAATATATATCATATATAAAAATAGTGTCATCATAATTTCCACCATGAGGGGTTTTAAAAGAATATTGAACAATCATTGTTTTGTGAGGCAGTAATTCGCCCCCCACAGAAACAATATGTTCTTTAACCATTGGACGAAGGTGTGTGTAAGTGTAAATAAAATACATCTCATAAAAACATCCAAGTATAGTGTGGATACTGGTGTTGTTACAAAATAAAGTAATAAAAAGATTTTAGGGGGTTGGAGAAGCAAAATAAAACAAAATAACACAAGAGAAGACATTACTTTAAAATCAGGTAACTCTTTTGATTTGAGCCAAAGGCTTCCTTGGGAAGACTTCTGCCCAATGTGATGCTTCTAGGAGTAACAGAGGGAAGTTGGGAGAGTATTTGGGCATAGGTTTTCAGAGCCAAATAAATTGAATGTGTGAATAAGGTGGTAGATGTGGGAGCCTTTTATAATAGGAGAGGACGGGCAATCTTGGAAAGATTGAAATATTACATTATTATGAAATGATTTTAGGATTTGAAATTTCCCAAAATGATATATTTAGAGTCTAAGGTGATAAGGGGTAGAAATATGCCCATACAATAGATTTTAGACAAGTTTAGGCCTTAGATTTTACATTATCTTTTCATTTTATTTAAATCGTTAATTAATGAGGTAATTTTTGCATCATCATGGTGTCATAAAACATTTAATTTATTTAATGTATAAAAAATATAAAAAATATATCATGATGTAGGAAATATTTTTAGATTTATAATGAATATTTATAGTCAAAAATATGACTTGTATAACCCATTTAAAAATTGTTTTAGTAAAACTACTCATGTTTGTGACGTTTTTATTTTAACATTAAATAAAATGTTTTTAATGGACTTTTCCTACCAAAGTGGCTCAATGGGGTCCCCAAGATGACCAATGGATTGTCTTGGTCGGCCATGACTCATAAAATAGGGGTAGGACAAGTGTAAAAGTAATTTAATATTTTTATAATATCATTTTTACCTTAAATTTCACTAATTACCATTAATCACGATTAATTAAACTTAAAAGTTACTACTCACCAAAAATTATTTTAACCCCATTGAACCACATTTTACTTCCTAATGACAACCATGTATGTCGGATTTTTGAAAATCAAATCACAGAAGTGTTAATGTTTCATTTAAATAAAAAATCCGTTTTTTAACTACCACTTAGTGGTTTCACTATTCATCAAAAATTGAAGTTTTTCAGAACAATGCCAAAATTTCACCCTAAGATATAATTTATATTCCAAATTAAAAAATAATGTCTATTTTAAAAAATTCCAAACATATAAGTTGAATTAATTAATTTTATAATTAATTCCCGCTGTCACAACAAATACCATGTTTTTAAGAAACAATATATATCAAAAGATTGACAATTGTTTATGTCTAATTTCAATGTGAAATTAATTCTAATGACCACCATTGGATAAAATGGTAAAAATATATTTTAACTATACTTTAAAACCACTCTATATTATAATTTATCACTATAATTTATTTTTATTAAAAAAGTTGTTTTTAAATATTTTCCACTATTCATAAAAAAATGGAACCTCTCAGAAAAAAACAAAAAATTCAACAGAGGCTTATTTCGATATTCCGAATCCAAAAATGATGTCAATTTTGAAATAAAAAATATATATAATTTCAAAAGGTGGCTATTACTATTCATAATGGCTATTTTGATTGGTCGCGATGTGTTAGAATCTCGAACTTGCGTACAATGGAAGCTACTCCATTATTGAATGAGAAGTCTATCGTGGAAGCTCGAGGTGTTACAGTACCAACTTGGTGTAATTTTACAAAATTTGAATAATTTAAGGTTTTTCTTAATTATTTCTTCCTTAATCATATTAAATAACTTTTTTTGAATGATTTCAACAAGTTCAGACACCCCTTTCGGTGTGCCGATGAGGTCGGTGTATCTTTTTCCGTTATCCAGGTTTATATTTAATTAACTGCATCTAATGCGCATGCCATTTTTATAGTTTTAAAATTAAATAAATAGTTTTTTGAATTGTGGAAACAAGTTCAGACACCCCTTTAAGCGTGTCAAAATAGTCGGTGTAATCGTCCGTTAACTGGATTTATTGGTTAATTAATTTCATGTGTTGAGAAGACCCTTTTTTATTGTAATTATATTGGATAAATAGTTTCCTTGAACATGAACATGAATTGTTGGATCATTGGTACTTGTAATGCTGAACTTCTTATTATTTAAATGTTCATTATCAGCTGATATTGACATGATATATATATTTTTTTACATGTTATTATGTCAAACGACTTATTATTTAGATGTGTGTTAGCCGCTGAGATTGATATGATATGTATATTGTCTTGAATGTTATTCTGATGAACTGCTTATTATTTAAATGTGCATTATCCACTACAGTTGATATGATATATATATTTCTATGAAAGTTGTAATTCTATACTATTAGATTTTTGCCTTGTGATGTGAGGGTATCAGGTTAGTCTTCAAGTTGCGATCTCATATATTGATTATGTCATATCAGTTATTGTGAAAACATTACTCAAATTTTGTGTGGGGAAAGGGGGAGGGTCCCGTATTAAGTGTCGTTCTTAGATCCAATGTTTCTGATGGGACACCTCAATGTGTCGGGGGGCCGTGTCATTGAATTTGACTGACTGAGACTTCCCCAGACATTTAAATACATTTAAGTGATACCAATTTCAAAATGGCCCATCGAGATGGGTCCGTTGGAAATGTGTTTAAGCTTGCCTCAAATGAAACTCTACCCCTATTTTCAAGATCAAGACAGACTTAGGGTAAAGTCATACCTCGGGCAATACTTTTTATTTTGAATGATTTCCTTGGAATGGCTCGGTGGCATTGGATACATTGATGGATGTTCTGTAGCGATACCTTCGGGATGGGCTCAGACTCCAACTCTCAAATTGAACCATAAATAATAATGCAGTTAAGGTTTATGTTATTTCTTATCGAGTCTCATGCGAATTGAGATGTTTTCCCTGATATGTGGAAGTGTTCTTGGTTGGAACTAGACTTGACCCCATGTTAAAGCACAAGACTGGGGTATTCTTTTTCCTAGTTTTACAATGATTTATGGGTTATATATATGTGTGTGTGTGTGTTCGTGCATTTCTGCTGATAGGTAACCTTTCAGACTTCCAGCTTAGGCTGAAGTAGGTGACCAGCCATGTGTGTCGTTTGCGACCCAGATCGACATTTTTATTTCATTTTACTACAATTAATTTATTTGAATTGGTTATGTAATGGAACACTGCATTTTTATTTTTGCACGAAATGGAATGGTTTAGACATCATGGGTGACCACAAACTTGATTTTATCTCACACCCTACTCGGGAGTCATCGACACCCGTGTAGATTACATGCTTGTAGGTATTGACAAGGGGAATTGTGATGCTTCCGATGCTAGACTATTCATTACTGCTTAGGATGGAGACTGGGGAATAGGACATGGACTTTCATGGGAAGAAGTTTCTTATTGTGTCTTTTCTTTTAGTTGATTGTGTGTTTGTGTTTTTTTCCCCTACCTTAAGATTAGAACTACATAATAGAATTTCATCTTTCTATGAACTTCTTCATTTGGTTATTATCTTTCAGTTGGATTATTTACATTTCTTCTATTTTAGTTTATTTATTCACATGCTTCCGTTACATATTATTTGTATGTGTTAACTTCTGCTGTGATATTATCTGTTAACTGTGAGTTCATAGTCTCCCCCACGAACACCGAAATGGACCTCACTGCTAGTCGAAAGCCTCTGTCTTTCGGGGAGAGGCACTTTAGGTTTTTGGATACACCGGCCCAATAACCTTCTTAAACATGAGCAAGTTCGGGATGTTACAAAGTGGTATCAGAGGTGTGTATACCTTTTGTCTTAATTTTTGGGTGAGATTGGAGACTAGGATATAAGGATTTGGGATTTACTCAGTTCTTTGATGTAGCTAACCATTGTACAGGGGAAAACTGAAATTCCTGGGTTGATATTGTAGTTGTTTATTAAGAGAGTTACTTTTGATATGATTTCACTGATGGGTGGCTCACTTGTATTGAGTTGTTGTTATGTTGGTATTATTGAGATAATGGGTTTACCATTATAGCCCAATGATTTGAGGGAAATACATTCCATGCATCATATTAGGCACTATAGGATTTAAATCACATGAATATTTCCATGCCATATCTACTTTCAGCATGCATTTTTTAGTTTACGTGTGAGTGTTGTTGTGGCAAGGGGTGATATTTTGAAATGCTGGTTTGTTGAATATAATGTTGCGATATCCCATTAGATTTCAACATGACTCAACATTGTTGTGGGTTGTAGAACTATTTATTAGTCCTTTTAGTTATCTCTTTTATATTGAAACCCAATTCTTGAGGCGGGTTGTCTGTTGTTTAGTGATCAGAGGCTAGCTATGTACCTAACCTCTTTTTCACCATACATGTTTTCTCAGTTTCTTTAATCCTTGTATAAGGGTTTGTTTGGCTATCGTAAACAAATGATGTCATGAAATCTTCATTCTATATCTCAGGATAGTGGGAATGAGCGTATTATATAGATGGTGGGTCCTGAACCACCAATGGTTCCTCTCGTAGAGCCTCATGTGTCACTACCTCCAGTCGATCTTCCAAGGGACCCTAATGCTAAGTTCAAGGATAGTATCCTTAGGTTTATGCTATTTGTTCAAAATATTCCTAGACATGCCCCGTCTATTACAGACCTTACGTAGGACTTTCTTTAGCAACACCCCCCACCATCTCTGGGATTGGCAGCCCTCATGCTGTAGAATCATGGTTACAAGTTGTACGTTCTATCTTCAACCACATTGAGACACCTCCAGAGAGAATGGTCTTGCTTGTAGTCTACATGATTTGAGACACCACCAAACACTGGTGGGTTTTTGTTTCTCTAGCTATACAGGCTAGTGATATGGCTTGGGATGATTTCCAAGCAGCCTTCTACAATAAATTTTTCCCTCCGATGGTGGATCGTTTCAGGGTCATCTTCCTTGATGATTTCTATGGCTCACCTCTTATGAGAGATGTGGAGTTGACTATCAGGCTCATGCCAGGTGCAACACCAGTTTCTATTTCTCCCTAAATGATGGAACCAAAAGAGCTAAAGGAACTCAAAAAGCTGCTAGAAGACCATGAGGCTAAGGGTTTCATCAGACCTAGAACATCGTCATGTGGTTGACCTGTCATTTTTTCCTAGAAGTAATACAATGCCCTATAGTTATGAAAGGATTATCATCGTCCCAACTATATCACGGTAATAAATCGATATCGATTGCATCATATATATGTTTTCTTTGACCACCTCGAGGGAGAAACTATTTTCATCAAGATTGATCTGAGGTCAAGATATCAACAATTGTGTGTGTGACCATCTGACAAACCACGTACATCATTTCAAAGTAGGTATGTCTTGTACTCGTATCTGGTTATGACATTCGACCTCACGAATGCCCCGATAGTCTTCTTGGATCTGATGAACCGAGTTCATCATTCGTTTCTTGATTCCTTTAACATAGTCTTCTTGGACGACATCTTACTGTATTCACATTCCAGATAAGACCATGCAACCCATCTTGAGATCGTGCTGAGTAAACTAAGAGAGCACGAGCTATAATCTATGCTTAGTAAATTCCACTTCTAGATTGATAAAGTTCACTTCATGGTTCATATTATATTTGAAGCAGGGGTATCAGTTGACCCAAAAAATGTGAGCATCGTGGTTTCATGGTAGCATCCCAAGAGTGTCTTCGACACCCGCAGTTTCTTGGGTCTTATTAGCTATTACATGCGATTCATCCAGGATTTCTCCCACTTATTAGCACCTCCCACGGCCTCGACTAAGAGGGCTATAACGTTCATCTGGTCCGAATCTTGTGAAAAGTCTTTAATGGAATAAAAATGAAGACTGACCTCAGCCAAACCCTGATTCTGCCTGAACCTGGTAAGACCTATACATTTTATTGTGATGCTTGAAGAATCGGACTTGATAAAGTTTTGATGTAGGGTGATCGAGTCGTGGCTTATGGAAGCAGCACACTGAGTCCTCACTAGTGGAACTATCCTACACATGACCTTGATTTGGTAGTTTTAGTTCATGCTCTACGCTTCTGGAGATACTATTTGTTGTGTGAGAGATTCTTCGTATACATGTATCATAAAAGCATGAAATATATCTCCAGTCAATGATATTGGATATTAAGGAAACACTGGTGGGTCAAATACTTATAGTAGTTAGATTATAATATTTCTTATACCCCTGGGAAGGGAAAGGAAGTGGAAAATTCTTTATACTGAAAGGCACAGACATAGGCTGTACGGGTAGCCAGTAGTGAGTGGCAGATGATGGACTAGTTTTCCGAGATGCATTTAGAGGTTCATGTGCAGAGTGCACAATTGGTTCTAACAACTCTTATAGTGATGTTCTATCTTTTAGAGGATTTACATAGGCCAGAGTTGACTTATCCTAAGGGACTCGTTTTGAGTGAAATTGTTACAGGAGGGAACCCACCTCCTGGTGGGTTATTGATGGCAGTGGAACTCTCTTTTACCATGGCCTTGTATGGGTACCTTCGAGTATGAGAGAAGAGCTGATGAAGGAATATCATACCTTCATTTGTGGAGTTCACCTAGGTAGTACCAAGATTTACAGTGACATGTGACGACTGTATTGCTGGACTGGTATGAAAAAGCAGAAAGCAGGTTTCATCACTTGGTGCTCCACCTGCCAACAGGTGAAGTTCACTAGTACAAAAACCTTTTTTTACGTCAGTTTTTAGGCGACGTTATTTCAAGGGACGTTAAAAATATGATTTTTTACGTCGGTTATTTAATAACCGATGTAAAAAATGGGGTAATATTGTTTTTAACATCGGTTTTTAAAAAACCGACATGAAATACATTCTGGAAAATGGAGATAAGAAGCCATTTTTTACGTCGGTTTTTGAAAAAACCGACGTTATAAGTAATTTTTTACGTCGGTTATTTAATAACTGACATTAAAAGTTATTTTTAACGTCGGTTATTTTATAACCGACGTAAATAATGTATATTATCTTGTAGAAAATTTTCTAATCTTTCATTTGACAGGTCATAGAGCTCAAATGAATTTACGGATTAAAAGTTATGACCATCAGAAGTTTGATATTTTTTTCCGAGGAAAGATTCAATGAGCCAACCGTAGCTTCATATTAGAAGGAATTTTTGAATCTGTAGGGGGATTTGTATTTTTATCATGATATAAAGAATCATCCATCATTATAATAAATTAACAATCGTTAAATGGTATATCAATTATGAAAACTACTCATAGAAAATATAAATCATGGGAAAATAATTACAAATACCTTGACGAGGCCGCGAAAATAAGAAATCATTGATTCACGTTGAAGATAAAACAAGTTGATTCGGTGGAAAGATGATGGTTGAATGAAATGATCATAAAATGGTATATCAATTAAGAAAAAAAATCATAAAAACCATAAACCATTGATGTATGATTAAATATACCTTGACAAGATCGCGGAAAGAATAAATAATTGATTCACGTTCGAGAGAAAAAGTGTCGATTTAGGGGAATGATAATTGTTGATATAAATGATCGTCAAATTAGGATGGGTGTATAATGGAAACATATAATTGAGATTCTATGAGAAAACGCGGTATTAAAAATTTTAAGCGGCAATTCAAAATTTCGATGTCGCGATGTAAAAAAATTGAAATTTCGTGTTAGCGGGATATTAAAAATATCATTCACGTCGGTTTTATGATAACCGACGTGAAAAGATATTAAAATTTTAACTTATTTTTAACGTCGGTTATTATAAATCCGACGTGAAAAATCAATCTTCATCACTCTTTCACGTCGGTTATTAAAGAACCGACGTGAAAAATTGATTTTCATGAATTTTTCACGTCGGTTATTTAATAACCGATGCGAATAAAGTTTTTAAAAATCCAGTTCATTTTCCAAGTTTTAATTTGACAGGTCACAGAGCTCAAAAGGAGTTACGGATTAAAAGTTATGGCCTTCAAAAGTTGGGCATCCTTAAGACATCGTTTAGAGATGATCAACTTCTGAAGCCCATAACTTTTAATCTGTAACTCCGTTTGAGCTCCGTGACCTGTCAAATTAAAGCTTGAGAAATCAACTACCTTTTAGTAAACATTTTTCACGTCGGTTATTTAATAACCGACGTTAAAAGTTATTTTTCACATCGGTTATTAAATAACCGACGTGAATAAAGTTTAAAAAAATGTAGTTCATTTTCCAAGATTTAATTTGACAGGTCACAGAGCTCAAACGGAGTTACGGATTAAAAGTTATGGCCTTTAAAAGTTGGGCATCCTTAAGACATCGTTTAGAGATGATCAACTTATAAAGCCCATAACTTTTAATCCGTAACTCCGTTTGAGCTCTGTGACCTGTCAAATTAAATCTTGATAAATCAACTACATTTTCGTAAACATTTTTAATGTCGGTTATTAAATAACCGACATGAAAAATTGATTTTAATGACTTTTTCACGTCGATTATTTAATAACCGACGTTATAAGTTATTTTTCACATCGGTTATTAAATAACCGACATGAATAAAGTTTACAAAAATGTAGTTCATTTTCCAAGATTTAATTTGACAGGTCACAGAGCTCAAACAGAGTTACGGATTAAAAGTTATGGTCTTTAAAAGTTGGGCATCCTTAAGACATCCTTTAGAGATGATCAACTTATGAAGCCCATAACTTTTAATCCGTAACTCCGTTTGAGCTCCGTGGCCTGTCAAATTAAAGATTGATAAATCTACTACATTTTGGTAAACATTTTTCACGTCGGTTATTAAATAACCGACGTGCAAAAATTTATTTTCATGACTTTTTCACGTCGGTTATGAAATAACCGACGTGAAAAAAGTTTACAAAAATGTAGTTCATTTTCCAAGCTTTAATTTCACAGGTCACAGAGCTCAAATGGAGTTACGGCATAAAAGTTATGGCCTTAAGAAGATGGACATCCTTAACACATCGTTTAGAGATGATCAACTTCTGAAGGCCATAACTTTTAATCCGTAACTCCGTTTGAGCTCCGTGACCTGTCAAATTAAAGCTTGTGAAATCAACTACATTTTGGAAAACATTTTTCAGGTCGGTTATTAAATAACCGACCTGAAAAAGTCACGAAAATAGATTTTTCACGTCGGTTATTAAATAACCGATGTGAAAAATAAGTGAAAATTTTAATATATTTTTCTGGAAAATGATTTTTCACGTCGGTTATATAATAACCGACGTGAAAAATCAGATAAAATGGATTTTTAACGTCGGCTCTTATATAACCGACGTGAAAAATCAGCGAAAATGTATTTTCACGTCGGTTATAGAAAACCGACGTGAAAAATGGTGACGTAAAAAAAGGTTTTTGTACTAGTGGGTAGAGCACCAGCGACCTACTGGACTCCTACATCCTCTATAAATTCTTGAATGTAAATATAATGACATCACCGTAGATTTTGTTATAGGATATCCATGATCTCCTTGACTCATCGATGCAGTATGGGTGGTTAAAGATAGGTTAAACATGGTTGTGCACTTCTTGCGTATCCAAGAGACCATTACAATTGATTATCTGGGAAGGTTCTATATCTAGGAAATTGTGCGACTTCATTGTGAACCATGTTCTATTGTCTCATAAAGGGATGATCACTTTAATACATGGTTCTGTCAAGGGTTGCAAAATGCACTGGTCTCATAGGTAATTATGAATACTATATATCACCCTCATGTCGATGGGAAGTCCGGTAGAACTATACAATTGTTAGATAATATGTTACGGGCATGTATCCTTGATTTTAGAGGTTCTTGGGAGAAGTGTTTACCTCTTGTTTACTTTAACTATAATAACATCTTCCATGTAAAATTCTAATTTCTCCATACGAGAATCTGTATGGTAGACCATGTCATTCGGTATTATGCTAGTTCGAAGCAGGTGAGGCAGCTCTGTTGAGTCGTCATCTCATTCAGGAGACTTCTGAGAATGTTTAGCTGATTCAAATGCGTATGACTACAGCTCAGTATAGGAAAAAGTATTATACTGATAATCGAAGTAGACCTCAGAAGCTTGAAGTGGGACATCGAGTCTTCTTGAATGTTTCTATGAGGTTGGGTCACAGGCGGATCAGGAGGCAGCGGAAGTTATCTCTGAGATACATCGAGCCATTCAAGATAGTGGAGATAGATGGTCTAGAATATTTTCAGTTACTGCTACCTAAGATGTAACGTGCCATGCTTGACGTTTTCCATGTATCTCAACTTCAAGAATACCATCCTGACTCGTTTCATTCTTTTGACACTGATGACATTGAGCTTGAAGATGATGCATCCATTGAAGAGAATATGATCTGTATCCTCAACTGAATCATGAAAATTGTCTTAGGAATGTCAGTCCCACTAGTCCAGGTGTTGTGGAAACATAGACGTGTTCAGGAAGAGAACTGGGAGTGAGAGATGAATGTATGTTCGCAGTGGCCGAAACTCTTCTATGGTGATGATCCATTTCCCTCGGAAGGGAAACTTAGGTGCGGGGTTTCCTAAAGAGGGATGTTTGTAACATCCCAACCTTAATTAGTTATAGACCATTTTTACTAATTTTATTCCCAATTAATTAAGGGACCCGGGGTGTGCGCCTGCACACCATACTACGGGTCCCTGGCAGCATTTTATTCAGTTTACATTTTTGCAAACATTCTATGAAAAATGTCACGTCGGGATTTGGCATGGTGTATAGGTTTTCAATAATTAATTAAGGATTGGAAAAAAATAATATATTTAATTATTATTAAAAATAAATAATGAAAGTATAAAATCATTCTGAAATAAAATAAAGAGGGGGTTATAGAAAAATTGAAAATATTTAAAATTGGGGATTCGTGTTTTAGACTTGCATTATGGCATGTAATATTTCTATGAGATTCCGAATTTGGGTATTATCATTCAGTTAGATTATTTACATTTCTTCTGTTGTAGTTTGTTTATTTACATGGTCCTACAACATCTTATTGGTTTATTTTTAGTTATGATGTGATATTATATGTTACCTATGAGGGAATATTCTCCCAGACAGACACAGAAAGGGCCCTCGCTACTAGTCGGGAGCCTCTGGCATTCGGGGAGATGTGCTTGGGGTTATGTGACCACCAGTCCGACCACTGTCTTAGAGGTGAGATGAGGTCGGGGCGTTATAATCATTTTCCTCCTCAAACGCATATGTCTCAACTGAGGGTAAACCCAAAAGAAAACATTATCCCCCAAAGAGAACCCCCTAGATTACATTTTTTCATATGGTTTTTTTATATATCAATGTTCTAGAAATACCATTTTAAATCATGTAAACATACTTTAAGGTCTCATATACTATAATAGTCTCATAATATAAATACTCCCCTTACTCATACCAGTGTAGAATGGAATGTCATGGTCACTAATAAAGAGCCACAAAGAAATCCATATTAATCCATCACTATGGTTTTTTTGTTATATGAGAACAAAATAAGAGCCAATTTATCATCCCTATCTATCCAAAATGATGAAAAAGTTCCTAGAGTATATTCTCTAATGGGTATATTTTTCAATCTAAAATTATTTTAGTCCATGACTGAAAATTCATTACCATCTTCACAAAAGTCACAATCACCTTATATATGCCTTGATAACTTAGTAATGTGAACATCATTTTTCTATCAGAAACATTTCATGATTTCGCTATTATTAATCATACAACCTCTTGAATAGTTAACTTTTCATCCTTATCTAATAAGATAATCACCTTTTTTTAATAAAAATTTAAAATCATATGTTAACTAATACACTAATGCACTAATATTATATCAACCACTTGGGGTTATAGGAATACCTATTATAAATTTTTTACCAAAATAATCTCACATCTACATAGGCACTATTTGTTGATGCATTAAACCTCCTGATCATTATTCCTCATCCATGATACTCTGAAAAGACATAAAACATTATAGAATGAAAATAACGTCACTTTCTATGATGGCCTGTCAGAATTATCATCTAACATCATGATATATTGTGGATGATCCTACCATTGTTTCCACTATTAATCATAATTTTATTTCATCATCACTTATATCATAGAAGAAAGAACCTTCAAATTAACATTAATAATAAGTAGACCACATCCATTTAAAAAATATCATTGAATTGATATTTTTCTCAACAAGAACAATTTCTTCATAATAATATATCGATTAAACACATTATGTGCCATTACAATTTACACCATGAAGGATGTGACCATCAAGGGATCACAAGTAACTTCCCTTGAATCCTTGGTTACATCCTCATTCAATTCTGTCTGTAAAGAGATGAACTTCTACATTAGAACTAATATTCATTCACTTACTTTCTACATCAATCTACTAAGCCCATATGCAACTACATTTATATTCCAAATCTCATAATCCTTTTAAAATATTCAGATCATCGTGTACTCTACCTAATTTTTTTATTAATAATCAGTTCAAACTGGGGAAAAATATACCATAGACTCTTGTGGTCCTTATATAATAAAATACACTCATCAAAGAGGTAGTGTAACCTAAATTTACGTGAATGAAAAACAACTAATAAATTGTATTCACGACTAATGTAATTATTATCATGTATTTTCAACAAAGAATACATTTCATGGTTTACCTTATCACCCAACATCATAACAACTACATTCTAATGCCAGGTTCATTAGAAAACACTATATACCCAAATATAGTAATTTGACGAATCCGAATTAAATATGACAATGACCTATTTTTATACTCGAAGATGGAATATTCATTCTTATCTATCCATTAAATATTAACATTCTTATTTGTAATCATGATTAGAGGACCTTATTGGTGATTTAATTTTTTAAATTTACCTAATTATAGCGCCTAACCAACCCATTGTAACTCAAAATATAAAACACATTACACCATTGTTCCAAATACATAAATAAATGCAATGTTCCTAGATAAACTTATCACCCTGATTAAGAAAACATGTAAAAAAAGAACCAAACCTCTTATATCCAAATGTTAATATTTTAATAAAACTAGTAAATCTATTATTCTTAATGTGTAATGAATAAATTAAATGTTTAAATAGTACTTTTTCAGATGTAGGGTCTTTTATGGGGGATCCATGAACAATGTTGTACCATTTTCCATTCCAAAAAGTGTAACGAGATACCCATATAACATGTATATTCTCCTAAACGTTGTATTTAAAAATTTATTCTTCTTTAAAACAATGCATATGATAGTTAAAACATAGATCATTTTTTAAAACCATTGGTCTCCTTACAATTGATTGAACAAGTCCATAATTCATAGAAATAAGAAATTTCATCCCAAATATATAATATAATAAATGGTATTTCAGCCAAAATCAACTAATTCCATCCTCCATATATGAAAAAAAAACCTAGATCAACAAAATAGGATGTGTTTGATATGAAAAATCCTTTAGTTTCAAGATCATTGAGTTTTACCATAAAATATTTCAACATAACTGGATCCATGAATTATAGTGGAATTAATATAGGTCATGAACTATATATGGTAATGATATAAAACTAAAAATCTATGTGTGTATGAACCCCTAAAAAATCATTTGGGATGACATGTCAATACAGGTCAAATATAGGTGGAAAACAGTAGAGATCCATAGTCTTGTCCACTACACCGATCAAGCTATCCTCCAAAGGGAGAAATACATCAATCTGAAAAAGATCTATCCCCAGTATTCCATATTAAAAATACCAAAACCTTGTAAACATGATCTTATCCTCCTAAGATGATGTAAAAGTCAGATGTATTCTATAAAAATCAATATTTTCTTTCTATAAATTCTACTAGTAAATTACATGGATAACATATAAACCTAACATCTCCAGAACAATGATGGTACAAACATTCCCAAGATAGAAACCAACATTCAACTATCAAGATAGATACAACGAGGGACCACATTACTTCCCATTACTATATTGATATATACAATCTTATAATATAGAATAACTGGCAAGTTCGACCTAGTAACCACTTGAGCATTTAATAATTTGTAGTGTTTGGCAGTATAAAAAATATATAGTATATATGAAATTTAGAATTTAAATAAAACAATTAAATGTTTATCTATACTATCCATACACACATAAATAACTAAATAAACCCTACAAAAACTACTCTATGATTCCCTATAGAATAATGAGAAACCTCATTCACCAACCCTTTTAGTGTATGTACCATCTCGTAATGTCTTAAATACTCAGCATAGCTAGGATATATTGTGTGAGCCCAATAATCTCTACCAAAGGACAACATTATAATTCCAGTGTCTCTACTCTAGTTACACACGTTAGGAGAAAAGGGGATTTTCTTCAGGTAATTACCTATAAACCCATAGTTCTATCACCTAGTATATTCATTTCTCATAGAGAGATTTGAGTAACTTCTATTCTAATCTTACTGTCAACCACTGCACTAGTTTCCGTCCTTGGATTCCTTTTCATATTTAATGAGGAATCTAGATCCATGATAGAGAATATAGTTCTCAATCTACAAGAAGTTATGATTTAACCTATAATAGCTTATTCCAAGGTATCCTTCTCTATTTTCATATATTTAAAATTATATATATAATAACTTTTAAAATTATGCATCCAAGCCTAGAATTTTTCTGTACATGAATCCTGATATTAAACGATATAGACTTTTCTACCTTGTTCCCCAAAAGAATAGAGCTGATGTGTTTCATTTTGGTGAGATTTTAATTGGAAGTCACTAACATCATTATATGTTGGATATGTATAAAATATTAAAAAATTTCAAACTATAGTATATTAGGGATGAAATCCAGTAAAAAGAGCTCCTTGAAGGACTCCCATATCATCTAATTAAATCTACCATCATAAATAATAATGTTTATCCAACACACAATGATGAAGTACTAAGTTCACAATAATAATATTTTGATCTCATGGGGTCTAGATTACTCATATCCATTTAAATTCATCTTAGAGGGCTCTAGTTTCCTAGATGGATGGGGATTCTAGAGAAGGATGTCATGAGAAAAGATTATCATTGGATTCATGCCCATGTGGCCACTAACACCCAATCATGGAACTAGATATAAGAGTCATGATATGTTCAGTTATAAATCGCGAGCTACTTGAATATCCAAGAGAGAATTCTCAGATATATCTTCTTATACAATAGGCGGAGAAACTAGATGTTCTCGATGTTGATGAAGATAAAGCTATATATATTCTAGATCAAACCACAAATAATCCTAACATCTAAAATAAGAATAATTTTAATATAACCAATGCTTAAAAAATGTTTTATAATAATGTTCATCCTAACATGCTACTTAAAATGATAATGCATAAAATCGTAATCCCTACCCATGGATGAAGAAAATTCTTGATTACATTCATGTTAGTTATAGCCATATTTATACACTCAATCATAGAATACCCAAGTTCATATAATGTTATACCAAATATAAATTAAGAATGGAACCTATAAAAATTTTGAATATGAATTTTAATATTTGTAATATAAAATGTATGGAAAATGCATATGGAATTATATTCCTACATGCCTTGGCATGATTCATGAATGTATATCAAATCCCATAATTCAATATACTAACATTAGGTACATTACCCCATGATAAATTAAATAAATGTAACAAAAAAAATGAAAAAATTACAAAAAGCATAGAAACACAAATATCCACTAGGTTCTGATGTCCTAGTATTATAATAGTCACCCTACACAGGTCCTACACATATTTACTAATGTAACCCATTTCCTAAATCAACGAATGTAAAGGAACCAAAATAGTGAATTTGGTTGTATAATACAGTTTTGTAACACCCAGACCCAAATCATCAGGTTCATGCTAGAATTCCAAAACTACTCATTCATGCCTCACCGTATGAATGTGGTTTTAGTTTGTGGCATGGTCCAAGAGGATCCATGGCGGGGGGGGGGGGTGTTCCCCCGATTTTATATAAACATAGAATTACATAATGGAATCTACAACAACATAATCGATAAATAATGAATAAAAAAATTAATCAACATAATAGCAGTGTACATAATATCCATCAAACCTTAAAAATTTAGTATAGTATATTAATCACACGCAAAAAATTATCCCACCAAGTAATATATCATTGTATGAAGTAATGAATCTAAAAAAATAATTTGTATACAATAATATTTAATTCCATCGTACAACAACCACGTCATCTGGATAAACATTCTCAATCATCGATCATAGAGCCCTTTACTTCAATCAGATGTATTCTCAAAAATTCTATAAGGGAACCATTATTATATATTAGATTATTAGTACATGAGAAAATAGAATACCAATAATGGTCTGTAATAATGTTTCATAATATAGACAATTGAATTCCAGGGAAAAAATTAGAACACAAATAATTAATAAGTATATCATACAATTACAACATAAAAGGTAGGTCCTTTGACAGTAGATCTAGTAACCCCATCTCTACAATGAATGAAATTTTAATAATCCACCATAACCATCATCTCAACAGGACAATAAAAATATATATTTACAATGTTCCCCTTGAATGGATTTTCAAAATTCATGTTGACCAAATTTATGAAAAATCTCCATCAGGGTATATCCCAAATTGAATAACCTATACCCTCAACTATTGAAGAGAGAAGATATATAGATGAAAAATATAGGTTTAGGAGGAAAGATCGTTTTCACTTCATAAAATGAATGATTTCTCTATATCACAAATCTATCTATATAATACAATAAACAATAGGACACTGGGGGGAACAAAATGCACACCACATTAAATCAAATATTTAAGATATATTTCGTGTGGTTAAATAAAATTAAAGAAATCATTATATGAAGTCGTATAAACACGGGATACTGATATAGAAACCATTAGTTATGTAAAAAAGAATTCAATGATATGGGGTTGATGTCTGAGTCCAATTTCACTTCCGTAAATCCGAATACCATCTTTAATATTCCATGATTCTAATTATAAGATAATGATTGAAAAAAATCCATTCCCAACTGGTTTGACATAAACAGACATACTCAATATAATCCAATTCCAACAATAGTTTAGGCCCAAATGATGTGGAAATAACTATTCCAGGAATCTGTGTGTTGATTCCATAAAAACAATTAATTATCAAGTTGGATTTTACCAAAATCCAAATACATAATTAATAAATAAATAATATAAATGGATTTTACTAATTGAGAGATATGTGAATTTATATATTTCAATGTATTGCATTCCTGAGTTGATACACATGATCAAACTGATGTATGGACATCGAATAGAGGATAAATAAAGAGATGAAGAGCCCAAAATAATCAAAAGAGAGTTCCTAGTATGCATGTGGATAACATAGACCCAATAGTTAGAGAATATAATAAAGGGTATGGTTTTTATAAAAAATAATAATTAAAACTATATGTGTCCAATTGGCTATGAACAATGCCATAGTCCTTCCAGTGGCCTCCATCAAGAGGTTGTTGAGATAATATGGGTTAGAAGTGGTTTCTCTATTGAATTACCTATAATTATGAACCCCAATAGTTGTATGGTGTGATCTTTAGTCAATATGAAGACTCCACACAATTATTGATGGATTAAATATAGCTTTTTCATGATACAATGTTCCTTTAATTCTTTCCACTTTCCATTTTTTAGCCCACTGGACACCTTTATCCCACATCAAATGAAATTAAAAAATATTCTAAATAATTTCAACAGCATATAATCATGTTAATATAAAAAGATGGTGTCACATCAATTATGTTTTTATTTCCTTATATTATAAATTATAAACTATATATCATTTCTAGTAAAAATAAATATATATTTGAAATTCAAGAGAAAATTTTTGAAATGCTTTTATTATTTCTAGAAAATCTAATAAATATTGGATAACTACATGAATAATAAAATTTTGAAATTACATAATCACATTTTTATATAAATATTCACTTGGATACCATTTCTTATTAATAAATTATTTAATTATAATGCATTCAATATATGAAATACACACTAAAATAATTTTGAAATTAATTTCTAATTCCATAAAATATTTTGTATAATCAATAAATTTTGATTATGTTCTTAATTTATTTTACAAGGAATAGAAATATAATCTCTATAAATATATATAAAATATCAAGGAAATAATTATTTATAAGAATTATTAAATCAATAATGATTGTAGATAGTAGTAATAAATTTAAAAGTCATCAGTACGAATAAAAAATATTCATGACTTTTATAATAAAATTATTTTCAACATAAACATTTTTAATTAATTATTTATATATACACATAAAAGAATATTTTTGATGATTTTTGATCTCCCATGCTGGTCCAAAAATTCATAATTGGGATTTAGGGAATACATTTCATTAAATATGTCATTATATTTTTCATAACCATAGTACAAATGATGCTTTGGCCCATAATATTTCTCCATTAATAGAACAGATGTGACCAAGGGAAAAACATAATAATATATATGTCATTTTGCAATATTATTATATTTTTTCATTTATAATTAATCCAACTTAAAAGGGATAGTTTTTTAAAGGACCTCAGAAATAATTATACATCCTACTATGAGTATAATAAAATAGAAAACTTCTTACATGATAGGACATTTGGAATTTCATTTTAAAATACATGAAACCATTCTTGAAAAAAATGTTATAACATACATGTTAATTTAATATCTAACCATTCAATAAAAATTTCTATAAATATAGGTTATTAAGTCACTTATTGAGGAATTAGTTATCAATAAATGTTAATAAAGGCCGTTGAATTGACATACTATCATTTAATAATTTTAGTTATAAAATGGGATTATCCTATTATGAAAATTGTTACTTGATCTATATAGAGGGAGAACATGAATTCCTTTTATGAAATATAAATATTAAAATGTAATTATAACTTATTTTTCATGAATATAATCCCATAAATATTAATTTAATAATATTTATATACATGGGATTGAATCATTTCACCCCTGGAGATATCACAAAAAGCTATTCATCCAAACATTGATGTGGTGAATCAATAGTTTTAGAACACATAATGTATTTAATGAAAATTATAGAATTGTAATTTTATCATTAATTAGAAATTAATATGAAGATAATATGTAAAACATCCACTAATTTATTTTTATGTTCCAATAGGTAGTATGTAATGTCATTACAGAATCCCTGATCCATGGGTTTGGGAGGTATCTAGTAAATATATTCAACATTAACACTTAAATTGGTTCATTGGTATGAATAATTCATAAACTACATATAATTGAGACATTAAAATAATGTTGGTTCATTAAATGGATAATTATTGTCTTCCTTTATCCTAATTTTCTTCTTTATATATTTTAAAATGGTTATTATTCATAAACACTTTATTAGACATGAAAAATTATATCGTTCCATATGCGATGTTTGCTGGGTGCTTGTTTACATATTTTTTGTATATTGGAAATTTTATTATCTTTATTAGGAAATATTTTTCATTTTGTATTTAATAAAACTCAATTTCCTCTTATTATCCTCAGTTCTTTGAGTAAAATGAGAGTACATGTTTTTCATCTACCCCTTAACATAGTTTTTAATTGTCACATCATAACTATTTATCTTTCCAAAATTAAGTATCATTCTATAACTAGGTTTTATTCCCAAAAATAATAGGTAAAATTAATATTTACAGATATATGGTCAATATATAAGGAAAAAATAAATGTCCTAAGAGGATTACATCATATGAATTAATATATTGTTCCTAAATTTTCTTAATCTTGTGGATTTATCCCTATTTTGTATTTCAAATCGTGTAGGTAAAATATTTATTTAAATATATTTTACCAAGACATTATTATTCAATTAAGTCAATTTCATAGTTTTTAATATATTTTAATGAATTACCATTAGTGATCCATTTCAAAATTTAAATACTAAACAAGAAAACCCACCTTTTAATGTTTATAACTTTGACCAACAAAAATATTATTTGATTGGGTTGATTTATTATTCCAGATTTAATGAATTAATATATTCAATAAATCATTATGGTCATTATTTAATAATAGTCTCAATATAGAGTATTTCATTTTTGGGACCATTTTTTACTATCTATTATTTAGGTTATTATCCATAACCATATATTTTAATCTCAGCATGGAGATTTGATTTTATACAACATCACATGTCTTATTTAGTTTATTATTAGGTTACACATTACTTTTTCTAATAAATTAATTATTCCAAATGTTACTATATTTTTATCTATATACTAAAACCTATATGATTATTGGAAAATGTAAAAAATTAATATAAAATATTATTACAATAAAAAAATAATATATGTATAATTAATCGTAATAGGTGTTGTCCTATGAAGACTTGATTTTTAACTGATATTATTTATGTTTTATCATAATATTATTCTCATCCTATTATTACATATTAAATAAACCCCTATAATATATTAATTTTGAAAATACCTATATATGATTCTTGAATTTTATATAATATTTATTGATTTGAAATAATTACTCAAATATTAATCTATACCCAGAAACTAATGGTTTAGTATATTGAATGAAAATAGTTATATTTCATATTATTACCAGAAAATGTTACCTTCTTTATATTTAATTCATAAATAAATCCATCCATAACACATCATTGAATAAGAAATCCTAAAAACATAAATAATGAAATAAATGGTGAGTGAACAACTCATTATAAACATATTGACCATAAGATATTACCTTGGGTGAGATAATAGTTAAACTCATCTTTGGTGAATTCCATAAACATCCAAGTATATAAATAAATTCATTCATCCACACAAAATCAAAGAGGTTTACTTTTTTTACTTCAAAAAACATTAATAAATATAAATCTTCTATATTATATATATATCCTGAATAAACCAAAGGATAATATATAATACATAGACTAATGAAAAAAAACTAATTAACAGAGTGGTAGAACAGAAAATTAATACCAAAGTAGACTATGAGACCAAAATACCCCAAATATGAGCTAGTATTCCCTCACAACAGACTCATACAAACCATAAAATTGCTACCCTTAACATCAAAACACTATCGCATTACACTGAATAACCAAAGAACATGAAGAGTTATGTAATAAGTCTTTCACTTTCCAACAACATGAAATACAATGGATATATATTCTTAAATAATAAATTTTTTGGGTGAGTATATAAATAATTAATTTACCATCAAAAAAATCTAATACACACACCACATAAAAAAAACAGTTGACAGACATATTATATAAAATATAGACTTGTAATTTATGTGAATATATTATAAAGTAAACTATATGTAAAACACACCAAAAAATCATATTTTATTTGAGAACCTCATTTTCTAAATATAACACATACAATAACACAAATACCAATTAAAAATATCTCATATTAAAATTCCTTACTATGAAAAACCAAAAGTATGAGAGTAAACTCGTTCTTTATACCCATGTCATCGCTTGATTTAGAAATACTTCTTAAAGAACTAAATTAAAATTTAAACCAAGATAGAACCAACATGGACCCATATAAAGTCACCTTAAAACACACTAATTAAATCCATAGAATGAAAATTTTGTAATAGAATTCATGTTTGAATCAATAAGGAATCATCCAATGAAATTCATACACACACTATCCAATTTCATCACCTGGTTTACACACAACAAAAACTGTTACATTAATATATAAACAATAATAAAATATAAATTTAAGGTAATAATTTAAAATATTTAATTAATAATCATATCCCTTAACTTTGATATCAAAATATTTTGTGTTCATAGGTAATCGATAGAGATATAGTATAGACATACCTCAAAAAATATGTCCTTTATAATCCCAATTGGACATGCATCATGTTGATGATAATTTATCTAAACTAATTATAAAAATAAATACTTCAACATAAAATGTTAGGTGATAAATTATGTAGTTATTTTGGTATGTAAATATTCCATAAATTGAATTTATGAACTCCTAAAGCATCACAAATTCCATTATACTCATTTTTCAATCCATTCCCTCAATCCTCAGTGGAGATTCATGTCATTTAAACGTTTAGATCATAAACATTAAAATATAGGGGTTCCCACAACAACCATGGTTCCATTTACCTTTCCTCCCCTCATGGTGACTATACATTACGTGGAGTGATCACCCCCTCCCCCCATTTTAAGCATTCTGCATCTTCAATGGCGTCAAGAAACTATTCCACAATTTTAACCTCGTGAGTAAATCTCACTAAATCCTAGACTGAAATCCATGATAGTAACTGAATCACCAATTTATCCATCTCAGTTTCATATAGGGAATCACTCTATGATCCACCATGACAATATAGTTGTTTTTTCGTTCCCGATTTCTCAATCGAATCTCAGAAAACACCCACAATCATAATTCCAACAAAAACACCCTCCTACAAAATTTGGACATCCACCAAAATAGAAGCACTACATTAAAATTTTATTTCCCTTTCCCAGAGTCACAAAAAATCAAGAAACCATCTCACTAAACCTACTATTGGAAAACAAGATCTACCACAAGGTACACCATAGCTCATATACAATTCATAATGGAAAAAACAATTTATTTTTCTTCTCTCTCATACAAATATATCAAAACATTCCTTAACCCATAATCAAACCACCTAAACACATAAAAATAAATAATAAATAACATAAATACCAAAAACCCCATTTTCATAGTGTCATTTCCATGAATATTAATATCCTTAAAAAGGGTAGTTTTAATAGTAGATGTAAAATATTAGGGCACTTATCAAGATTAATATTACCCCTCCAACATGATACATTACATATTAAATCATATTTTCAGAAAATTAACAACAAATGGAAATCATCATCCTTGAAGAATACTTTCTTTCCTTTCTCAAGATATTAATCACAGTGCAAACATAATTAATCATAAGTCTCAAAAGTAATATGACACCAATAAGTTATACAAATAGATCGCTACTTACACATACACCACCATAACAAAAAAAATCATGAGTTTCAATGATTTGTGGATATTATATTTTATGAATGATTTACATTATATTATGTATCACAATATTAAATATTCCCACATTTGAATGAGTTATATGTCGTTTCTCACATAATAGATCTATAATTGGGTGGAAATATATGTATTCTTCTATAAAAAATCAATAAGATTATTCTTTAGAACATTTTCAATTCAATTCATTTCATTGAACAATTATATATATAGATTTTCCGAATTATGAAATTCTATTATATATATACCTATATATTTCATACCATAAACTTTCACAAGGTATCCATTTTCCCTCAATCTAAAAAAAGTGTAATGAAATTTATTTTATTTTCATTGAAAATCATTATGATATTAAACATTACTTCTTATATATTTTAAATCTTCCTTAAATCAAAGGATTTTTTTAGAATATGGGGTATGTAAAAGAAGATCAGTAAATAGAAATTAAAATTAAATTAATAAATTTTTCCTCTTTTTTTAAAACTAAAAGGAAATAAAATAAGGGTCTAATTGAAAATAATAATCATTGATCACAAATGATCATTTACATACCTATGAAATAAAAAATACTAAGCAATTTTTTTCTTTTAACACTTCATAATAAATTATAAAAGAAAAATCATAATCATGAGAATTTATAAAATATGAGAGCCTGTGAAAATGTTTTTTTAAATTGATTTTTTTTGCAAAAGATGGTATTATCATTACTTCAAATCAAAATAATATTATAATAACATCTAAAATCAAATAATTATAATTGAAAATATTTAGAAATAATTTTATGGTCTTAAGGTTTATTATGAAATACTGATAAAATAACTATTACATAAACTCTAACGTTGATAATTACTAATATGGTCTACTTAAAATATATTTCTCTATGGAACAATATCAATACTGAATACATTATATAGATATATCATGCTCTTCCATCTTTATCAGATATATTAGTCTCACCTATCAACAAAAATAATGTCTAATGACAATAAAATTCATGAAACACATAAAATATTTGATTTCAAATATCAAAAAAAGAATAATATAGTTTGGATCCTATAAGATAAACACTTTTGAATGTTGATATGTCCTTTTATTTCAAAAACCAATTTTCAAAACTAAATTTCTTTGAACAATGAGAATGATTATTTTTTTAAATAAAATATTTAATATTATAATAAAATGATAAGAATTAGTCTCAATGGTATGAAGCTCTATTGACAAAATACATGTTAAAAGAGAACATTCATTTTTCCTTTAGTAAATAATATAAACACATTCCATACAAAATATGTAAAAAGTTTATTATTGAAAACCATTTCATGAATGTAAAAATTTGTGATATGAAATTTAATTTATATTTAATATATATCTATAAAAATTATTATAAAAATTAATTTAAAGGGAATTTTTTAAGGATAAATACATTGAAAATAATTATATAAAATAAATAATGTCAGGTTTTTAATATAAATTGTCTCTCATATCAAGTCAAACTCATCACATACAGTCTTAATCACATGTATAATAAAATTTTATCAATTAATTATTTTGATAAAGAATTTTTAAAGGTTTAATAACATATCATTAAACCATTTATTTCAATTAATTATATGAGAAATCTAATTAATAAAAATATTAATTTAATGTTTGTAATTTAATTGATAATCTTCCCATGGGACCCAAATGACATCGGTAGGTCAAAAAGGATCCAAGATTATTTTTTTCTCATCTTGAAGATAAAAGTTATAACATAATATTCATTTTTATATGATTTTTTACCTTTTAAAACCAACTCTAAATAATATTCTTGGAAAACAAATTACATTACATTCAATGATACAATAAACTGTTCATTCCCATGTGTAACATTTTCCTTTTTCAACTGACATGAGAGAAAGATGGTAAGTAGTTTTTAATATTTTAGTAATTATGACTATATCATAAATATAAAATTATATTTTAAAATAATCTTAGATAATCTCTCCATGGTATATAACGAATATAATGTAATCATATTGCTTCATGAAGGAGGTAATCCACACGTATGCATAAAGGACGTTATCATTTTTTAATGGGTCGAATGGAAAGAAAATATATTATATCCTATATTTTCATAATTATATTTATACCATATATTCCATTAATATACATTAACACTCTTATTATAATCAATTCTGAGTGGCAGTGATGGAAAATGAGTTACATCGGTTAATGGAATGATAGTCAACCAAATTAATGGACAATGGATTATTTTCCAATTTTATGGAGTAAGATATTTATATAGGTTATTAAATTAAAATAATAACATATTATTATATTAAATAAAATTATATTATTATTTCATCATAGTTAAATAATATTTTCTGAAAATATAATAAAATATAACATTTTAATCCATGGTTAAGAACTATACATCTTCTTCAGAAATCCTCTTCAGGTTTATACATGAATCTTTAATATGTTAAATTAATGATAAATTGGGTACTCTTGGAAATTTATTGGTATCATAATAAGTTTTTATAGTTGTTTTTTATAAAATAATTTACATTAAATGTTTATGTTTTAAAGCATTAGATGTTCTATTTTATAAGCGAAAGGATACACATGAAACTAAAGAAATATTAAATAATATAAATTCCATAATCTATTCATGTGACACTTAGTAACCCCAATTTATAAGATAATATTTTATATTACTATAGAAAATTCAAATAGTCATGATTAAAAAATTATAGAATAACATTTAACCCAATTGACCATGTTAAACAACATTTATCTCATTTTAACCTTAAATGTCATCACATAAATTATTAGCATGTTAATGTAATTATAAAACCAAAAAGAAAACAATAATTTAAAAAAAAACTATACATTATGATAAAAAATTTTGATTCATATTTTAGGTTAAATTATTTACTGTTCAATGAAATTATTTTTTATATTTAACTAAAAATTAATCAAAATTGTAATTATGAAAATAACTGATTTATAGGTATAAATAATTTTACATTGAAATAATGTGTAAATTATTTATCAAAATATTTTTTTTAAATAGTAAAAATTTATTTATTTTCATAATTACTTATTAATTTAAAAATAATTGAATATTCTAACCGTGTCATTAAAATAAATGACCTAAAGTATTGTTTTTTATCTGAATAAAAATTAACTTATCTTTTCAAAAGGAATCCATGTGTTCCAAAATTCAAAAATAATGATCTAAAATATATTATTTAACACTTTTAATATTTATATGGAAAAAAAATAAACCAATATGAAAAATAATTTTTTTTAATTTTAATCCCACATTCATTAGTTTAATCCCTGATAACCCTAATTTATCTTGGTTCATGAAAACCAATATTTAATTTTGTACAATTTATTTGATATAAATTTATTTTACCATATTAAATGATATAAATTATTATGATTTCAATTATGTAATCCATTTTATTGATTATAATAAACATATTATTTTTTAAAATATGTTATTAAATTAAACGAACAAAACGTGATTAGTAGTGGTTTTCAACAGGAAAATAATTTTTTAAGTATAATAAGTTTTTATACAAACTTCAAGTTTAATGATGATTAAGATAAATTTATGTATCATAATTCAAAAAATAATTATTGAAATATTAAAACTAATATATAAAAAATTTTATTTTTCAATGCATGAAAAGAATAATCTTTTTAATAGAAATCAATATTTTAAAAAATTAAAAAAAATACTTCATAATATTATTCAAAATAGACCCAATGTAAATATTTTTAAAAATATTTTAAATATAATATCCTTATTAGCATATAATAATTTATAATGTTTTAAGAAATTAGTTTTTAAATTATACAAAAAATATAAATAAAAACAATTTTTGAAGAACACGTATTTTTGAAACATTTTACAACATTACAAAATATTGAGTTCTTATTTATTAAGAATTTATCAATATATTTTTATTTATTAAGACCATAATATTTTTATATATAAAAATTTTATTACATCTATTCATATAACTCCCACCGAATTCAAAGACAATGTAATAATTGTCATACAAAAGTAATATTTCAAATTAGTTTATGCTCAGTGTTATGTGTCTTATATGCTATCCAACATGGTTTTCATTTATATTATTAGGGTTTTATACTATCCAATCCATCTAATTAGAAAATATATTCATCTCAATTTGAACTTATTCCCAATAATTCAGGGTTTTACAATTGAAAATACATTCTTTTAAAAGAGATATCACTAAACGAGTTAATAAAACATCTATTGGAAAATAAGGAAACAAAAGTATGAAATTTTAATGGAATACCATGTAAAAAAGTTTTAAATTATGAGGAAATTATTGAGAAGTGACAATATGGGAATGGATGAAAATGTAATTTCCAAATAATGATATGAAGTGATACATAACCTTGATCACTTGAAAGTGAATCATATTTAGGAAATTGAAAGACTGCAAAACAATTAAACAATAGGATTTGAGGAAGGCCATAAATTCATATTTTTTTTTAAATGCACAATTGAAATCCATAAATATATATTCAATAAAAAAATACTTATAAAATTGTATAAATGAATTTTTTTAGCAAATAGTAACCCTTATCTATTTAGTTTTACCACCAATAAACTCTTTTTATCATTACTCTTAGTAACATATTATTAATGTTTGAACTATTAAAGGCTACCAAAAGATAATTTATAGTTATTATGTAATATTAAATATTCTATTTTAAAATATGGAATCCATTTTGATAAATATAATTGATGTTATTGCTAGATTTTATCGTCAATTATATCCCATAAAACATAAAAATGTGGTTTTCATAAAAATGTTGTTTAAGTATAAAAATATTCTTATACAAAATTTAATTATAATTATGATTCAATTTAAATTTATTTCATTATTTTTTTCAAAAATAACTAATTAAATGTTAGAAATAATCTAAAATAACCTTTTAAAAAAATCCTTCAATTAAAATATTTTTGATGAAAAATCAATATTTTACGCTATTCACTGAAAAATCTATATTTTATAAAAATCCCAAAAATTATCCGAAAATTAATTTATATATGATAATTTCAAAACATATATCCTTTTTGATAAATAAAATTCATAAAGTTTCAACAATTAGTTTTAATTTTTTTCAGCAAAAATAGAAAAATAAAATTTCTGAATAAACCATAATTTTGAAACATATGAAATAATCACAGAAAATTTGGTTCTTATTTCATAAGAGTTTATTAATATATATTTATTTATTTGGAACATATTATATATTTCATAATTTAGTTACCACTATTCATACTCATCAATTCAAATTTTCACTAATAATTATCATAATATAATAATATTTCATGTATCACTTAATGATGATGATGCATTCCATATATAGTATAAAAAATAGTGTTATTTTTAAACATAAGTAATTTTAAAAAATAATTTAAATAAAAAATTCCTCTCCTCTAATTATAATGAAAAATAATTACAGTTGATAGTTGCAAAAAAAATTATTAACCATAATTAACATACAATGCTATAAATCGATATATATGATGTGTCTCAAGATCACTAATGTCCTAGTAATACATTAATATTTTTTAGCAGGGTCATAAAGGAGAATCAATTGTCCAATTATCACGTCATGAAATACTTTTTTCTCTAAAATATAATATGGTAAACAACACAAAATGGAAGTTACCTAATTCAAAAACGTTCCCCCAGCACTAAATCATTTCGTAATACGTCCTCCAAATTAGAATGAAATACACTATATCAATGGGTAATTGAGCTAATACTATATAATTACCATGGTTCACAAACAATTGTGGAAACTAAAACTTCAAGAGAAAATAATAATTATCCCACATTATTCATAATGTACATGTAGTAATAGAAACAGACCCACTAGTCATAAAGTTATACATTCATTATAATGTATACTGTTCCTATATCAATGCCTAAAATCTACTTAGTAATTTATATATTTAGTGAAACTGTTCAGTGAAAAGGAAAAAATAGAATTATATCCAAAAATATAATGGTGAATTCACATTTACATACCATTCGAGGATGCCTTCGTGCCATTAATTTATGATATATTTGATTTTCAGTCAATATTTTACTACAAACATTCTTTTAGTTGGTCACCAAATCTAGGATTTAGAGACCCACAATATAAAAACAGGATGGAATCATTTCATATGGAACATGATATCAACATAATAATTTGATACACTAATAATCAATAATCAAATACTTCATCGGCATATCAGTGATATATTTGTGAGTTGATCCATCCAAACCCCAATAGATCATCAATATTCATTCCTTTTGAAAGAAATTAATTTTTATAATGATTAGTGATATTCAAAAAATTAATATAACAACACACTAATAATATATGACAATATTTATTGAGGTCTCTTTGAGTGATATAATTCTCCAATTATATGAACATAGATCACATGATTTTAATTCCAGACAATTAGTCAATTTAATCAACCATGTCTGTAAAACATCTATGGAGGTTACTCATAGTGAAAAAATTTATTAATATTCAAACAAAACCATGTAGTTAAAATAGGATGGGAACCAAAATTTAATAAAACCTATTTTTATTAATTCCCCCAACTAATCAATTAATTCACACCATTTATTATTCAATTTATATGATATTATTCTAATCTATTTCAATATTGGTCATCACCATAAATGTGTTCAACCATTTTTTCTATTTAATATATTCCCAATTCCATTAAAATATATGGTTGTGAATAATGATTTATAGAAAATATATATTATTAATGATTTCTAGAAAATATTTTATTCATAAAAATTATCAATACACCTATCTCTAACATTATGATATCCAAAAGACTACTATAATATAAATGGTAACTAATATTGATAACTAATTAATATACCATGACTACCCCATTCCTTCTATGTTTATTGATGACCATCTAAAGATTAAACTATTCCACATTAAACCTCTATTTCCCTTCCACATATCAGGAATACCACATAACAATAATAACAAAAAGACCAACCATCACATTAACCATAGTAATAACACCGTCAAAAAATTAATAAATATTATAAAACAAAACCTACTAAAAAAATAAACTACGAAAATAAATATCAATATCATTCCCATGAAATATCCATAATTCAAAAAATACAACATTTGTATCCATCCCCTGATTCCCCCATTTTATTTAATATCCATATAACCATGTTCAAAATTATTACAATGATTTTATTACAAATATATATTTCTAAAAAATAAATTAGGTAAAATATTTAAATTCATTCATGAATATAAATACTTAGAAACGCAATGAGAATATTTTTTTTTGAAAAAATTCATTAATATGTAAGAAATATTATCATGAATTACTATAAAATAATATTAAAAACATTATTATTTTAGTTTCAACACCATTTTATCAACATTAAATTTTTTTATTAAACAAATTACATAAAAACATTCAACCAATCCTACCAAAGAAAACATATTACAATTCAAAAATATACACCCATCTTTTCATAATACTGTAGAAGTTTCGAGAATCATTTCCAACTCTTGGTGAAACTAATTTTTTATTATAATGTCTACAAGAAGAATTTTATAAATATATATATTATATTATATTACAAGTATTAAGAAACAAATATTACACATATGTTAGGATGGGGTTTCATTTACTAATTCTAAAATTCAAAATATTTACATAAAATAACATTTTTCCATTAAATAATTCAAAACAAATACAAAAAAAACAAGGAGATCATACTATATATTTCATCATGATATCATGTCTAGAAATCTAATAATCATATGAATCTCAAAAAAAATAAAAATTAATGATTGTTATCTCATTTAACGTTAGAAAAATTTAATATTCAAGGTACTAATTATAATATAAATTATAGCTTAATTATGAAAATTTTATGTAATAAGAAAAAAAATTAATTTATTTTTTCTTCAAATTATCTAAAGTAGACAAAATTATAGAATACTAATTTTATAATCATATTCATCCAGAGTAATGATTTCAAATTATTAATTTTAAATCAATAAAATGCATGTAACTATATACTATTATATAAGGCTATGAGAGTCCACAATAATGTGTTTAGTAATAAACTAAAAAATATAGGGGAAAAATTTTAAAAACAACATAGTAAACATGTAATTATTCTTTTGATTACAAATTTTTTTAGTCGTTAATTTTTTCATAAATATCATGTATTCCAATTAAAATTTAAAAAATTACATATAATAAAAAGAAATTTCAATTTATTATTTAGTTCAAGGGAAATTCAAAATTATTCTAAATAAGAAATCACATCATATAGACATTATCCAATACTATAGTGACTCTGTCTAGACATGAATTTTTATTATATAATTTCAATGGAGCAGTAATTAAATATCTCAAATAATATCACAATCCTTAGAATGTATAGTTTCGTATCATTGTATAATATATACATTAGTAACTAATTTTTCAACCCTTTTGATCATTTCTCAATAATTGAGAAACCATGAAACCCCCATTATACTTCTTATACATTATAATTTTCATTATAACCTAGAGAAATGGAAACATCAGAAATTTTTGAGATCATTTTCCTAGTAAGGATAATGATAATAAAAAAATTGAAAATAATAAGATAAATTAATATTTAGACATGGATATAATCAATATACATAGGTAAAATCATACCAAAAAAATCATAGATCATAAAACATTTAATATGACCGGGCATTACAAGGAACGTGAAATAAATAAGAGATAAACATTAGTCATTTAATAAGATCCATGATATCGTAAAAAATCAATGAGAATAAGAATAAAAATATTGAATAACTCTAACATTGGGATAAAAAATAATATAGGAAACCTTACACTCATGAGTTAAACCAAAAATGACCATGCCTACCTGAAACTATGATATACCCATGGATACTTATATTTTGATATATAAAATTTAAACCACTGAATTGGAGATTGATATATGACCCCACCCATTAACATCCACACTAATGAGTTCTGATATAAATTTATAAATTTTCACATTAGAAAGAAGTAATGAAAATAAAATAGATTTCATTCAATATCTCATTTGTAACCTATTTAAATAAACTGGGACTCATATTATTTCTAATAAGGAAAGGTTAATAATTAAATCAATACTTCTCAAATGATAAATACAAAAAAAATAAATAGGTACCCCATTATATCAATGTAATGTCTAGGAAAATTTCATTCAGTCAAGATAAAAACACACATGGTATTTACAGAGTATAGATAATGGGGTTATCATTAAGTCCTAAATTTTGTAAATCAATTGATGTATTGAACCTAGATAAAGATCCTTCAATAATGAAGTGAAAAAGTAGGGAACTAAAAGGAAAGTAAAGAGGTTAAATTTTAGGATCATACAAAGTGAATGATTAAACACTAAATTTGTACAGATGGATAATTTATCCAAATGGTAAGGAAATTAATTAGGCTATCTAGAGAAAACTGATAATTATTTATCTTAAATAAATTTGTTAGAGCATTAGGAAATTACCCTTCCAAATTAAGAAACATCCATGATTATTTTTAAAAACCTGTATATTGATATTTTTAATAAATAATGGAAATCATGGTTATATTTTATAAGTTTGTAATTATTTTTATGGAAGTATCATTGAAAATGACAGATATAGATTAATGATTTGTTCATTTAGAAATCGGTACAAAGAGATTATTTTTTACACATTGAAAAAAATATCCCACCTATAATGAATTAAAAATATCAATTCATTTCATTTAATATTATCATATAGTAAAAAATAAACTCATTTAATTAACTATTTATGATAAGAAATTTTTGAAATGAATCCATTGAAATACGACATGGAAAACGGGATGTTCTCGACCCAAATGATGAAACATAGTTTGTTCCACTTAAAATAAACATTGATTTAAATTTATTCTAAAGAGATTATTCAATGATCATAAAAACCAATATTATATAAAAATTATATGATTATAAAATTTATAAATAATTCAAATTATATAGATTTATTATCTTCCAAAACCAATCTTGATTTGAAATATGAATATTAATGAAACCGTTGCATTTTGAGTTACACATTGAGGAAAGCCACATTCCAGT
The DNA here is from genome assembly GCA_963277665.1 of Viscum album. Taxonomy (NCBI): domain Eukaryota; kingdom Viridiplantae; phylum Streptophyta; class Magnoliopsida; order Santalales; family Viscaceae; genus Viscum; species Viscum album. Next base: position 1,468,964,460 of record OY728146.1, read on the forward strand.
TGGGTGAAATTTTTATTGATGTAAATTTAAATAACTTATATGATAAGGATATTTTAACCATATGAATATTGTACAACACTTTTATTAGGCACTATTCAAAATATATTAATTTTATTTTTATTCACATTATTAAATATGTCTCATGAAATTAAGCATGAGATAGTGAACCCGTTGGAATGTTTCCTTGCTTAGTGGAAATGTATGATCCCACTATTTCCATCATTATTCTATGTCTTATTTACATTTAATTTTTTTTTCTTATATTGATTACTTTTTTTCTGTGGTTTTGATTGGTGTGGGGGGGGGCATTGGTTAGAATTGAGAAGCAATGAAGGATGATATAAAGTGCATGGTAGGCGCAAAATTTTCCCAATCATTGTGCCCCATCTTATAAAATGCTACGCACCCAAATAGTGGGGACTCATAAAGCATGTGCATGATTTTTGACACATTCTACCCTCTTTGGGGAACCCTGCTGCCCAAAAGAGAGGCACACATTTATGGTACATGATCTAGATTAAAGATCTTTACCCCTCCCGGTATGAATATATTATCCCTTATTGTTTCCTTATTCTCCTCATTCTCTCCTTCATCTTTTAGAGGAATTTTAATATATTATTTTTTTGATAGATAAATAGTTTTTAATTGATAAATTAGTTAATTAATATTATTATGGTGGTAAAATTTATTGAATGGGATTAAAAAAATTTAAAATTAATTAATGTGTTATTATGATTGTCTAATTGAATCAATTAATTAAATAATCAATTAATTTATTATTTTGTTTATGAACTGGATAAAATTTGATTAATTAATTATTAAATAATTTAATTTAAATTTATGTGAATTTTCAATTGGTTGATTTGTAATAATTAATTTTTGAATTCATTAATGGAATGTTTTTTTTTTGTGAAATGTTGTATTTTGATACATGAGATATTGATATACATGGTTTTGTGTAATATTATCGTGTGGTACATGTACTGCTGCTACTAAATCCTATTGTGATAAATTTCTTGATATTAATGTGTGGGACGTGGTCTCATATTTCTAAATTTTATAGGGATTAATTATTTGATTAATGTGTGTGGGTTATGGTCAACTACTTACAAATACCATAGTGATAAATTTATTGATAACATGTGTGGTAAATGGTCTACTACATCCAAATCTCATATTGATAAAATCATTGATAAATGAGTGTGGTACAAAAACTGTTTCTTGATAATCCAACTGGGTCATATGAATGGCGATCCATACCTAAAATGATGATATTGGACCATGATTCCAATCATTTTTTATTGTAAATTGAAATTAAATGGATAATGAAATCACATGTGTTATAATGAATTTTTATTTTCATATATGATATGGATCAGACTTCAGCATGAGATGATGTAGTTAATGAAATATCAATTTCCTCTAAAACATGAGGAATATGTGTTTATATTAGAGTAGTTGAATAAATGTAAACATGATACTATATAAATTTTATTTATTCTTTATAGAAATACATAAACTATTTGAATGGATATTATTTTAGATGATAATGTTGGTTTCCTACTGAGTAGTACTAACATCCAACTCATGCTTCAAAATGGGTACATAGATATATTTCATCATTTCTAGAAAGAATAAGGAAACGTTCCTTATGTTATATGTCAAGGATTGGATGGATGATTGATGTAGTAACATGATTTAGTTATTGTCATTATTTAGACATTTCATTGTATTTAATTGTATTGGGTTTTTTCATACTAAAACATGACATGTATTTGGATTACATAGCTACTATTAAGTTTTGAATGTTGAATTGTCTATTTTGGTCATCATGTAATACTAGTATTATTTTGGTTATGGTTATATCATTTGGTTTTTTTAAATTTAATTATTTTTTTGTGATTCATTTATTAAGAGGTTATAGTCTCCTCAATATCTATATATTGTACTGCACTACCAGTCAGTAACCTCAAGTGTATTGGGAGGTTCACTTGAGGCCATTTTGTGAATTAGCTCGGGGCACTAGTCTGTGGAACCAAGTTCAAGACGTTACAAAGTGGAATGGGAGATGTTTTATTTTCATTTCAATTTTCTTACAATTTGGGATATGTAGATAATATAATATGATGATTAAAACCATTTTTAATATCTCATTCCTAGGAGTTGATAACCCATGTATGAGGGTAAAATCAATGTTGCTATAGTGGGGTCATTATTATTCTATTGTGTAGTTATAGTTAGAATTATGTTACAATGATTTATGCACTAATTGTATGATGTCATTATGGTTTCTTGGATTTTAGGATTTTTTTTCACATAAACTAGTACGGTATGATATTTGAGTATTCATTCATCATTCAAGGAACTCATGGTAATTTTTTGGCATGCATCATTTTAGGAACACCTTGGAAATGAGACTTGGGTATGTTGCTGAATATTGAAATGTTGTTCATTTCTTGTGTAATTGAACTGGAAAATGTTCTTGATATGTACATATATATTATAAATGATTCCATATTGAAAAAATTGAAAAATAAATTGGGTGTCTTAAGAGATTTTTAATAATGAGAATGATTTTAACCTTTCTGAGCCATGACCTAGATGTATGATGGTTAAGGTTTGTTATAGTTATTTGATGTTGACCATGTGGAAGTAAAGGGGGTGAATTGTTATGGTATAATGGGAATCCTCGTAATTGTGTTAATTTTGTGCTATATTTCAAAAGGCATTTGTTTATAATTATAAAAACTTTCTTCCATTATTATTCTTGTTGAGAGGATGAAAGGAGGACATGGTTGGATATATTACCCTAGGAGTGGAACCAAAGGCACTAGTTGTTCATGGTGTGGAAGTTTAAGAGCGGTTCCAATAATACATTTCATACTTCATACAATTTACGGAAAGTGTAAATGGGTGGTTCAGGAAAATAATGTCTGACATAAAAAAGGATATTTATTTACAATACCCTAGGATACTTATCAGAGAGAGTTGACCTGAGGCAAAAGAGCTTCAAATGGATTCCACCCCAACAATACATTATAGTTTATTAATTTTTGATGATAATAGGTCAATATAAGCTACATATATTCTACATTTTTAGATAATTAATTTGTGGGAATCCAGACATTGGATGACCAACTAGAAATTATTGAGTAGATGGAATTTTTGGACAAGTTCATAGAAAACTTTTACATTGATATTAATGGGTATGAGAGGGATGCTGGCATTATAAGACTGACTTAGTGGAGTATGTCTATGATGGACTGTGATGTATTATTTATGTATTTTTAAAATTTTTACCTAACATTGGTAGTGTATTATGATCCATTAGATAAATGGTTTCAGAATGTTTTTAAATGTAAAATTATTTCCAAGGTGATTATCATTTTTCTGAAAAAAATTTCATACGTGGTGATTCTGAATCCCATATATGATGGGAGCCTAAGGAAATATACCACTGGAAAAAATTTGGTTTTGTATGATATTGTGGAAGTAAAATATTCACGAATAGGAATAAAAACTATAAGACTGTTATCATGGGTGATATGATGAATACTAGCTAAGGGGAAGGATTAATTACATAGGTCCTAGCTAATGTGATCTGTCACCATTGTGGATGGTTGGGACACCTCTGGAGATAGTTCTTCTGAACATTGGTAAAGTGTTAAGGCTATAATAGTACATGAAATCTATATAGGTTTTTCTTGAATCTGTGAAAAATAGATACCAATGGAACAACTTCATAGAGACATTTTGAAGGAAGGAGATCTCCCAAACCACGTCAATATAGCCATTGGAAATCTACTAGACATGGAGGTAGAGGCAGTGGATATGGTTCTTTTAGGAAAATGTGAACATACCAGTAGAGTAGTGAACCTCAAAGGACTCTGATTAAATAATAGTGAAGATGGTCAAGACAGTTAGATGTCATTCATCCTACACATATGGATAGATATAATGGAAATTAAAAACTAATAGGTTTTATTCAGGTATCTTCTACAATAGTTACATCCAAATTTGACATCGGTGCCACTCATTCATTTATATATTCACACAGTTTCAGTGGAATGAGCCTGGTATTAGTGTTCATGAGTGGGGTGTTACCGATATATAAACCATTTGGAGTAAATTTGAGGGAAAACTTTTCTTCACGTGGTGTTCTCTCGAGGTTAAGTAGTATCATTTTCTATCGGGTTATTATATTCTTAACATGTAAGTCTTTGACCTAATTTTCTTTACGTGGTTTTCTCTCAATGTTATATAATATCATATTTCTAATCATAGCATCCATTAAAATGTTATTTATCTTGAACTCATGGGTAAAATAGTTACGTTTAATTTCAATTCTTCCCATAGATAGAGTTTTCTAACGGATTCTCGTGCTGACCAAATTTATGCCCCGCCCAGTGTAAACATCACATTATAGGCACAACCTTTGAATTATATTTCTGATATGATCTACCATTTTATGGTTTGACTGTTTATGTTTCATGAACAATATAAAATATTCTTTAATTTTATATAATACATTCTAGGCACACCAGTCTGCAGAATTTTGTACTGTGTGATCACCCATCTCATGATATATATATATCTGAATATTTCAAAGTGATAGAAGGTGAAAAATAGTTCTCTAAATTATTCCCTCCTTCACAATATTAGTCCCCAAAATGAAAAACCAAATAAAGAATTCAGGATACTGTGAAAACATATGGATCTATCATTCCCAAGAAAAGTCCTTTTTTATGTGCTGTCACATGATGCTAACCAAGGGAATGTCTTGTCCATGCATTGTTCTCTCTTGACGATCATCAATCGTTATTAGGCCTCCTCATAGGTGGCTCCATCCTCAATGTTCAGGTCAATCTAGTCGATGACGTGCATATGATCATGCATGTATTGCCTCAGCAGTGACACATGAAAGATACCATGAACCAGCTCCAGTTGTGGGGTAGGGAATGGGAATAGGAACCCTCACCAACCATTCAAATGATCTCGAATAGCCTGATGAAGCTCGGTGAAATATTGCCTCCCCGGCTAAAACTCTGTATTAGGCGTCATGGGGAGACTCTAATGATGATGTGATCTACCTGCTCAATCTCTAAGGGGACACAGTAGCATTCTCTGTATGATGTTTGTCTTCTCCGGGGTGTCTTCATTCATTAACGGATTGCCTACACCTTCTCTAGCATGGCTCAAACCAACTATGGACCCATGAGGGGAAATTCTACAACATTATTCCTTCACAAGGGTGACTAGTGTGGTCTCCCATAAAGGTTCACTTATGTTTCCATATTGATTTTAGATTAGTGGATTTGTTTGTATGCAAACTCTACTATAGGTAGGTGATCCTCCTAGCTCCGTCCAAACACAAGAGCACATGCCCTCATCATATCCTCTAGCACCTTGATAGTGCCTTGGTCTAACGATATATCTGAGGTTAAAAGGATGTACTCATCCACAACAGTGTCCCAAATTCCACCAGGCGGCCTCTCTGTAGTCATTACATAAACTATGCATTATGATCGGATACATCATCAATGGTACTCCATTGTGGCACACAATCTCCCACAAGTCTATATACCACAAAATCTGCACTAAACTCCACTCCCTGCTAGAAAGTAACAGTATCGACTTGTGGGGTCAGTCAACTATAACCCAAATGGAGTTCTGGCCCTTTACTGCGAACGAAATCCTTTTCATGATCTCCATGTATATTCCATCCCACTTCCACATCGGGATGTCAATAGGTTGTAATAAACCCATTATAACCTGATGCTTTGCCTTCAACTATTGAAAGGTAAGGGATCAGGGGACGAACACAACAATTCCTTGTCTCATTTTGGACCACAATAACTGACAATAATGGTCCCTGTACATATTCTCCAAATTAGAATGAATAGCTATGGATGAAGTATAGAACTCCCCCATCACTAAATAACTCATCAAAACAAGAATCACTTGTTTCCATTAGAACAATATCCTATGACTCCCTCGTTCATAATTCCCATCAGGTGCATCACTTGTGGGTATCTGGTTGGGTAAATCCTCAATGTCAATATCTCCCAACTGGGACTATAACAACCCTTATCATTATTTGAAATTTACAAATTATTAATACGTAAACAGGTACTTAATACAACATATTATATCAACAGGTCTACTGTATTTGGGGATTAAGAACATTATATGCAAAATTATGGAATAAAATAAAATATCTGTATTGAAAAAATCATTTACATGATCATTGTATTCCATCGTACTTAGAATTGCAAGGGGTGACCTTAGGATATACTTAAAAAGGGTGATATATAAATCCCAAAAAGGGTTTAAATAAAGAATAACATAAATAATAAAATATATGTTAGTTAATAGACATATCAATATAGAATAAGAGAAATAGTAACATAAATGCATGATATTTCAGGATCATCATAACATGGAAATGTGGAAACTTCTTATAACACTAAATCATGGACACAAAGGAATCAGGTACAACACTATTCCAACATGATGGAAAGACCTATTAATGAATTAGGTAAACATATTTTTCAACATAACATACCATGATTCTAAAAATTACCCAATGCATTGGAGCACTATTTTGGTTCACCCTTAATGAACATTTTAATCTCATGATTAAGTGTGCCACATAGATTATATATCATGGATTCACTCAAAATAATCATTTATTCAATGATAATGGAATGTCTAATACATATATGGAATTATATTATCAATAAGTATATGCTCATAAAGTTTATTACTATTTATAGAGAAATGGGAATGGTATTCATTACACAATGATTTTGGCATGGACAATCGTAGCGTAATTCCGGCATCATAATGAAATCACATGGGGATTCATAAAATGGGTTGATGAGTGAATAGGGGGTATCTCATCATTTATACTTGAAATGGGAGTTAAGGGGATCATGGATCATATTATCACAACATATGAAATAGAATTTGAGATGCATATTATGAAAGAAATGCTTTAATGGAAATAAGGAGGGAGAAATTCCTTATGGAATTTCTCCATGGTTATGGGTGTACATGAGAGGGATTAATTAGTGTGAAAGGAGACATTAATCATTTAAACATAATAAAGGAAGTATGGGGGAGGTTACAAAACATACCCCATGATTTTAATTGAAAAATAAAAGGGTATGAAAATATATGGAATCTTGGACAAACAATAGAAAGGAATGAATGTGGGGATTTGTTACTTGGAAGTGTACTCCCAATGGCTTGATATTGGCTTCTTAAGAGTATGGGGAACCATGGGAGGACACTAGGGAGTGTTGAGTAGAGTAATGAAGATCTTAATGGAGTATTATTGAAGAGTAATGGGTTATTGGGTGGGTTTATATAGTAAAGGAGGGTGAATTCATAATTATTTTTATTTTGGACACTACAGACAAAAATTTTCAAAACCACAATACTTACCATGGATTTGTACAAATATGATTGGAAAACATCATTTTATATGGAAATGGGCTGAACATATTAGCATAATTTCTTTGATTTTGTGGATGTGATTCACACATTCAGGAAAATGATTTTTAAAATCATCAAATATTTTACATGCCATGGGGGATTCACCATGCTTTATAAAATAAATCAAACAAACCAAAAAACATATTACATTAATGTTAAGACATAGATTTGGTATAGTATCCATTTTATAGTACTTATTACATCAATATTGGGTAATTATGTTTTCATAAAACACACTATATATTCATATATTATATAATATTTACCCAAGAAATTCAACTCCATCAAAAAATTAGGAATAATTCCCCATTAGATAATTTTGATGACCTGATTCAAAAATTAATATCAATTTATCTAAATAATTTTCTAAATATTCGAATTTACAATTTTGAAATGACAAATTACATTAATTAAAGAATGATGAGTTTTGACCAAAGTAGTTTTTACACATTAATAAAAAATACATTTGACTTATAAAAAAATATATACTCATTTATTATTAATAATAATATTTTGAAAATAATATTTTATCAAAATATTAATTATTTAGAAATTATTCAGTTCCTCAGAATAATATATTTATAATTACCCTTTTGGTTTTATCGTAAAAAATATTACTCCTATAAAACTAATTACCTAATCATTAACAAGTACAGAACTGATAAAATCATCATTTATAAGAATTTTTTTATAATATTATTAATTAAATCCATATATTATTATCATAATGTATATATTTCTTCTAAAGAACCATGTTTACCTTCAAAATCAATTTATCAAATTCATAAAATTTGTATTCATACTTCTAATAAAATAAATGATGGAATTTGAGTTTTAATTATAAAACTGGATTTCAAAATATGTAACTAATACCTTGTCACATAATCCCTATAACATCCACATTAGACAAAGGGGTAAGGAGTGTGATGGTAACATGCTCTAGGGAAAGATCAGATAACATAATATAGTTGGTAATCTCTAATAACATAAAAATTTCCAATATGGGATTCCATTCAAGCTTAACATGTGGATACTCAACTTGGTTTTGGTCAAGAGAAAATCCCAGTGATACTACCTCTTTACCAGCCCCAAAAATGAGTTTTGTACGGATCAAATCTACTGGATGAGGCTATCCTCTATTTTTTCTATGTCGAAAATTATTTTTTAAAACCATATATTTATATCAGTCGGGTGATCACTATTCAATGGCTATATTATCATTGGTAATGATACTCAGTGGTCATTTAAACCAAATAAAAATAACAAAGATTGTATTTGTTTTCTATAACCCTAATCTACTAAAAGAAATGTAATTTTATTAATAATTGATTTGGTCGTTACAATGTTTCCCCCTTAAAAAATTCCCCCCCTGATATTTCCTTTCCCTTTACAAAAACAGATAATGGTAACTATTCCTTGTCACATCCTTGGGTTCCCATGTTCCTTCTTCAAACTAGTGGTTTCTCTATAAAACATTAACGAGTAGCATTATCTTATTTTATAGATATTTTCACTATAATCTAAGATCTTCACCAGATTATATTCATATGAGAGGTCATTCTCCAATGGTACCACCTCTTAATTGAGTACATGTGATGGGTTAGGTATCTACTTCTCTAAGACAGATACTTGGAATAAATTATGTACTTGAGATAGGTTCAATAGGATTTCTAGTCAATATGCCACTCCTATAATGCAATCAAGGATCTCAAAATGGTCAATGTATCTTGGACTAATATTTCCATTAATCTTAATTCTCATCACTCTATTCCATGGTGAAATGATGGGTTAAACAAAATCTCTAACATCAAACTCTAGGTCATTCCGATGGTTGCCATCACAGTTCTTTTGAGAACGTTGAGACGCTTTGATGTGGTAATGGATAGTCTAAACACTCTCCCCCAATTTTTGACCATTTATAGACCAAGAAGTTTTTCTTCCCAAACACCATCCCAACATGCTGGTGTTCTGCACCTTTTTCATAAAGGGATTTGTAAGGATCCATTTGAATGCTTGAGTGGAAACTATTGTTATAAGAGAATTCAGTCAGATAATATATTGATCACATCCACCTTTGATGTCCATTGAGAATGCTCCAAATATGTACTCAAATGATTAGATAGTTTTCTCAAATTGGCCATCAATTTGAAGATAATAAGTCATACTGATATTCATCTTTGTATTCAGAAAATGTTTGAGGCTCTTCAAGAATTTATAGGGGAATATTGGATATCGATCAGACATAAATGATTATGGTAATCCATGAAATCTTACAACTTCCCTAATGTATATTCTTACAATTTGATCTAATGATAAATCCTATCAAATTTAAATGATGTGTGAAATATTTTTACAATGATAAAAAACTAACTTGATAACATTGTTTCTATTGGATGTCTTTGTAAGTCCAATGAAAATGTCGATGCACATGTTTTCCCATTTCCATGTAGGTATAGGTTTTTGTTTCAGAATCCCTATAGACTCCTCCCTATCATCCTTCACTTTTTGACATACTCGGCACATTGATGTATACTCAGTGATCACCTTCTATATGTTTTCCCATAAATAGTTCTCTAAGAGATCTAGATACATCAGTTTGTTTCATTGGTGAATGGAGAAATTCTAACTATGTTAATCACACAAACTTTCCTTCATTTACTCTAGATTTTCTGGACCACATATTCCTATCCGAAAAATAATAATTCCTTCTTCAATGACATTGAACCCAGATGATTTCCATTTATTGATAGTTTCCACTTTCATCTGAATTTCCACATTATATTTTTGGGAATCCATTAACCATTACAAAAGAGATAGTTGAGTGATCATTTATGAAAGTATTGATGATGTTCCATTCCATATGATTCTCATAACTATCTTCATCAAATATAAGAATATTGGATCCTTTTCAATTTTCATCAATGATAAAATATATAGGTCCTTTCTACTTAGATCATATACCACCTTGTCTATTTTCCCAGTGTGGTAATTGAATCAGCAATCATAATATATGATGAGCTATAACAATCTATGTTGGAATTTATTCATCTCTTTCTATATGAATATATAATTGATACGTTTGTGATCCATAAACATTTCAAACTTCTACACCAAGAGATAATGTTGTCAGATATTCATTTGCAAATATCAACACTTCTAACTCTAGATAATGCATGGGATAGTTTTTATTACGAATTTTATATGGCCTTGAGGCATAAAAAATGAGATTTTCATTCTGAATCAACACATAGAATATTCCCTCCCTCAATGAATCTCCTATGATAACAAAAATCTCCCCACTTATTGGTAGTATGAGAACAAGGTATATGATAAGATAATTCTTCAACTCCATGAATCTTTCTTCACATTCATCGTTATGATAAAAAATGACTCTCTTTTGAGTTATCTTGGAAAGAGGGTTTCACAATCCTGATAGACTTCTCAAAATTTGGTGATAATATCCAGCTAATCCGAGGAAGATCTAAATATCTATCACAAATATAGACCTCATCCATCCCTCAATTTATATTGTTTTTAATGGATCCATAGATATCACTTTTTTTGTTCATATTCCCCCAGAATGAGACTTCCTTCAATCATAACTCACACATGTTGTAGTTTTCATAGATCTTCTCCTTTTTCAGGGTCTCTAGGAATGTTCATAGATAATTTTCCTGCTCCTTATTGGTTTTGGAGTATATTAGAATATTTTCTATAAATACTACAACAAATTTGTTGAGGTAATCCCTAATGACTCAATTAATCATGTCTATGAAGATTTATGGAGCATTTTTTTGTCTGAAAGGTGATTTGAAGTATTCATAGTGCCCTTACATTGTATAAAAAATAAGTCTTAGTAGTATCATCCTTCCTCACCTTTATATGGTAGAATATCCACCACAAACCCACCATGGAGAAGTATTGTGCTCCACATAGCTGAACAAACAAGTCATCGACTTGTGGAAAAGGATACATTTTCTTTATCGTGATTTTTACTTCATTTTTACAAATGCAAAGGCACATTGACCAATTATTCTACATTACAAAGAGGACTGGCACACCACATGGTGATGCAAATGGGTGTATAAACCCTTTATCTAGATTCTCATGTAGTTGTTTCTTTAGCTCCTCAAGCTCCACAACCACCATTCTATATAGTGTAATGGATATTGGAAAATCCCCAAGTATAAGATCAAGCATGAATATAACATCTCTTCTAAATGGAACACCAAGAAATTCCTCGAGAAACACATTAGTGAATTCCCTCACAATAGGCATTTCATTGAGAATGGATCCTTCCTAAGTCTCAATCATCAGAAAAATCTACACATGATCATAAGGATTTAATATCCATGCATGAGATGATGGTTCCAAATAATATTCATTCTCCATTACTTGTATAGAATCATGGGTTTATTCACCATATGGATTTTGATTTCCCTCTAAAAAATATTTATGTTGGATCTATATAGGGATAGACAATCCATGCCATGAATTACATAAAATTCCTCAAAGGGAAGTATGATAATATTATCTAGTACGTTCATTCCAAAAAATGGTGATTGGGGATGAGTTATATGCATCAGATGCTATAATTTCCCCATTTTTGGTTCTCACCAACATCTCTACTTCCATGATTTGTGGTGGTTTTTTTATTATTTTACTAGATTTTCTAGATTTTAAAGAATGAGTAGAACTTTGGATGATATTATAAACATTCACTTTTTGATCCTAGTTTAACGTAATCCAATATAGGCTTAGGGATGGTTATATTTTGATGTTAATAACATAAAGGGTTGTCCAATGACATTAAAGGGATAAATTATAAATTAAATTTATCTCTATAACATAAGAATTCTTAAGATTCGATCTATGTTATCCATGATATACTTCCTCAAATATATTATTAGGGTAATTTCATAGTTTTTTTTAATAATGGGTCATCCTATGATCATTAATTTACCGAAGCATATCCCTCGGGAGTGTTGAACCAAGATTGAAGCAAGGCCCACTGGTGTACACAGTTCCTGTTCGAGTCTCACTCAAAGTGGTGTTTTTAGGAATTACCCATAGATACATACTTGTCAGAGCCACATCTACAGGTTCGTAACCATACAAGGATGCATTTTCCTGATAAACCATTTACGTTATACTCACCAAAATTTAGGGATTTTATTCTTATACTTAGTTTTATCCATATGGCTTTCTCATGGGTTCCCTATTCCTAATCCCAATTATAACTAATCCTATCCACTAGTTCCAAATATAAAGACTTTTCTCTATATTTGACATTAAAAAATTATTTGTTACATAAAATTTCACAAAATAGTACCCATTCAATGTAGAGTTCTAGTATATTTTTAGATTAGGAACATTACATTACATCTTAAGACATAAAACACAATATCTTTATTAAAAAATTCTTTTACATGACAACTGAATTCATTCATACTTCGCATAGTGTGGGTTAACCTAAATACACACATAAAAAAAGGGTGAGCTCTAAATACCAGTAATGGAGTAAACAAGAAATAACATGAAGAATAAAATACCATTCAGGAAATTGAATTATCAATAGAGCATAATAGAAACATTATTATAAAATCATGATATCGCATGATCATCATAACATGGAAATGTGGAAGAATCATAAAACAATTCATCACTATAATAATGGAATAATTTATACCCCTATTCTAACATGAAGGGAAAAATTATTATAAAGTAATCAGATAAAACTGTGTCCCAACATGACATATCGTGATACTAAAAATTACCCAATACATTTGACCGATATCAAGGCGCAACCTTCATAAAAATTTTAATAACGTGATTAAGTGTGCCACATAGATCATATAACATGGATTCATTCAACATAATAATTTATAACATGATAAAAAAGTCTGGAATAAATATATGAATGTATATAATCAATAAATATATGTTCATAAAAGTTAATATCATTAATAGAGAAATGGTCAGAGTATTCACTACATGATGACTTTGGCATGGAATATCGCAGTGCAATTTCTGCAGTATAACGATATCACATGTGAATTCATAAAATGGGTTGATGAGAGAAAAAGGGGTATCTCATCATTTTAACATGAAAAGGTAAGTAAGGGGATAATTTATCATAATATCCCAACATATTACATTTAATTTTAGATTCATAGTATAAAATAAATACTTGAATGGAAATGAGGAGAGAAACGTCCCTTGTGGAATTCTAGCATGGTAACAGTTGTACAAGGGATAGATTAATGAGATTCAAAGGGGTATATCATCGTTAAAAATAATAAAGGGAAGTAGGGCAGGGGTGAGAAAACATAACATATATATTTTTATTGAAAACTAAAATGGTATAACTAATATAAGGAAACATGGACAAAAATTAGAAAGGAATGAATGTGAGGATACCTTACATGGATGTGTGATACCTAAGTCTTGGTAGAGTCTTATTTAAAGAATGGGTGTATATTGGGGGGACTCTATAGAGTTAATAGAATTGTGAGGATAAAATTCATGGAGTTATAGTGAAGAGGAATGGGTGTTTGATGTGTTTAAATATTAATGGAGGGAGAATTAATTATTAATTAATCTTTAGACACTACACACTAATTTGTTTCAAACCTCAAACCTTCAAATGATTTTTCCCATGGCATTTTCAAAAGGGCAGTAGAATAAATTATTTTATAAGTCAATGGGGCAAATATGATAAAATATTTCCCATTCTTCTGTTGATGTCAGTCATAAATTCACAGAAATGATTATTAAAAACATAATACTTTTTATTTCCCTTTGACGATTTTCCAATTCATTATTAAATAATTTAAATTATCCTTAAATAATATGATTTACAATTTAAAAATATATTTGGTAAAATATCCCTTTTATGATATTTATTACATCACTATTGAGTCATTATGATGGCATATAAGACACTATATATTTATATATTATTTAATTTTTACACAAACAATTTGACTGTCTTGGAAAATTAAGAAACATTCACCATTGGATAATTTCAACATCCAAAATCAAAAAATAATATTAAATTTATATAAATAATTTTATAAATATTTTAATTTTCACTTTTAAAATGACAATTGGTAATTATTGAAAAATGATCGGTTTTTTTAAAAAATTAAACGTTAATATAAATTAAATTTTATTTCATAATAATTATACAGTAATATTATATTAATTAAAGTAATATTATTATAAAATTTTATTAAAATAATAATTATTTTAAAAATTCATTAATTGTTTAAAATAAATTCATTAAAATTTAATTTTTTGTTTTATTTTTTAAAAATATAACTCTTTTCAAATTGATTAGTTAATAATTTAACAATAAGTAAGTGATATAATCATTTTTTATAAGTGTTTTTTAATAATATTATTAATAAAAACAATATTTTTATATAATAATGTAATTATATCTTCAAAAGTAACTTCTTTACAAAAAATTAATTTTTTCAAATTCATCCTTTTAAAGAAAGACTATTCTCAAATAGGAATTGATGGAATAAGACATTTATTTATAAAAAAAAGGATCTCAAAATAAGTAACTAATACCATATTACATATCCCCTTTTAAAACTCTGATAAGGCCTAAGGATAAGGTGTGAAATAGTAAAAATCTCTTGGGCGGTTTTGATAACATCATCTGGGTGGTAATGTCTATTAACAGGAACTTCTCCCATAAGAGAGTCTGTTCAATGTTAACATGATGAAGATCAACTTGGGCTTGGTCATGGGTGAATCCTAGTGACACTAAATCCTTTATGAACTCTGAAAAATTAACTTCATATGAATCGAGTCTACTATATTAGGCCATTCACTCCTTTGACGGTGTAAAATGGATTTTTAAAATCCGATAAATTTAGAATAGTTCTATGATCACTATTAAAAAACTTCATTATCAACAAAAATGATAATTAATTGTCAATTAAACCAATATTAAAAAAATGGTTCACATGTTTCCTATATGTATAATACATTATATTAAAGGGAATTTTATTCACAAATGAACAATTTGTTATATGGAATCTCTCACCCTATCATGGAGTGAAGGTATTTGCACCATCGACTGGAAAAAAATACATACCCTCACACACCACCAGGGTGAGATAAAGGGAAGCTGAATGCTAGAAATAATCCTACACTAGGATAGAGTAGAAATTCTTGCTGAGTGCATCTTCTGCAACATTGTTCTACCCTTAGGTATGGAGAATCTCAATGTCATAGTCCTACAAGAACTCCATCCTACATCGCTACCTCAGGTTCAGATATCTCTAGGTGAATATATTTGTGAGGATCTGGTGGTATGGGTAAACCAAACAAATCACACCCAAGATGTAATTCTCCACATCCTCAAGGTGAAGACCACAATTGTGAGCTCCATGTCGTTACTTGTGTATTTCTACTAATGGGGTCTCAACTTCCATGACCCATACATAATGACTTCCTATCATTGCATAAAACCACAACCAAGTCTTGATTATGGGGAATCATTGCACTCCAATGGTAGTCTCAGAACTGGAGCACTTTTTAACCACTACATTAACACATTGATGGACTTATGTACTATCTCAAACTATGTAAATAGTTATCCCTTCCACTTTAGAGTATTCAAAGAGGCTACAATCCTGGAGAACTCTACCAAAAATATATTGTAGTACCAAGCCAATCCAAGAAAACTCCACACCTATAACACATTATTGTGTAGTTCTCAAAATAGAATAGTTTCAATCTTTATATGATCCCTGGATAAACCCTCTTTAGAGATGACATTCGCAGGATCGTGTTTCTAGATTTGACACTTTGAGAGAATCCCATAAAGCTGGTTCTATTTGAGTAAATCGGGGACCATCACCACGTTCTCAGTATGCGCCTTTTCTAAGGTAGATTATATGAGTTTGTTATCTTTGAATATGAAAAAACTAGTTTATGTATGGATGGAAGGCATATTTTATCATATCCCTAATAAAAAAGGTGGAATGTTTCACACCGAAGGGAATCAATAGAAGCTCGTAATGCCCACAGCAGCATCAGAAGGAAAACATTATAACATCATCTTCGTGATATCGTATCTAGTGGTATCCAAGTCTCATAACAATAATGGAGAACCACCTTGAAACTATTCGAAATGGTTTTTGATCCTTGTTAAGGGGTACATATTCCCCTTCATTGTAATATTTAAGAGAGAATAATTCATACAAATCTGTAATCTACTATCTTCCTTCTTACAAAAAAATAGAAGATACCAATAGTGGGACATTGAGCCTGATGAAACCCTTGTCATGAAGCTCCTCCAACAGCTAACATAGCTCTAAAAACTCATTGGGTGCCATATTATAGGCCGAAAAAGATATAAAGTCAATCCCCAGTTGCAAATCAATGAAGAAATCCCACTGTCATCTCAGAGGGAGTCCTTAGACATCTTTAGGGAAGATTTCCATGTAATACTCTTCAAAAGATTGAACACAGGTGTATGAGAATTATTATTCACCAAGGTTCATTCTTGCTAACTAATGTGAAAAATGTTTTGGTCACTTCTTCACAACAATCGTCTTCCATTCTATGAGGCGTCATTCACCATGAAATGTGAATCACATCCCATTAGTGTGAATACATTTGACTATAATGTATTTGTAGTCAATCTGAGCTTGAACCATGAAAATAAAATTTCTTCCCCTGTTGAAATCATAATGCTCCATTGTGATGACTAGTAGGTCCCAGAAGAACAATTATTTTCATTTCTAAATCTTGCACTTTCGGCAGATAAAAGTTACACAAGAGGAACATCCCACAGGATCCTCGAGACAAAGTAGTTATGATAATGACTCTATCGGGACCTCCAACTCTCGTACCAGGAGGAATGAGATAAAATATTGAATGGATCATGAGTCTAATATTTCTGATGTAAGAGTTGAATAAACATATATCATACCTAAGATCATCTCATGTGTTGAAGGATCATGAAAGACTATATCTTTTAGCTACCGATTTCCCTGACCACTAGCTCCCAAAGCCTAAAGTTGGATTCCCGGTGGTGGTGGTGGGAACTCATAGCGACCACCCTCACTACCTGGTCCTCCTACTCCTACACCTCTATAAGTAGCGCCTCCTTGAAGACAACCCAGATCACGATGATTCCTCTGTCGTGGAAGTCTTCCTACTAACTGCTCATGATTCTCTACTTGTTGGTTTGGGTTGTCTCATTCCATGTGACCTGGCATATCAGACATAAAACACATACCCTCTCTGATCTGACCGGGATTCCTCTATAGTCATGATGATCCTTGACCACGAAGCCAGGTCTGATCATTAATGGACCTCTTGAATCGACATCCCACTACCAAACATCTTCCAGCACCTATGGATGTCTCTACTCTGAAGCTTCCACTACAAGTTCCAGCCAATTGGATCCCCAATACTAGGAAACTCTTTGTCGGTAACACCTTCTCAAACACCCCGTCATAGGTTGGGATGCACATGGGCACTAAGCTCCAATGGATCTCTCAGTGGGGACCTGCTCAATCATTCATGATCAGATGTAATTTTCACAGATCATATTAATGGACAATCATATAAGATTAGTTAGCCTTGCTATGTACACAGCTACTGCTATTTCCCTTTTCTAGAATTGCAGAATCTCTTCAATCCTAACATCACATAATCTCATGGGTAAGTACTCCTTGGGAAACAGTTGTTGACACATTTGTCATGAGAGATCCGCCTTGTCAGGTATATGGGTACAAAACCCACCAATGCCCAATTGGACTTAGAAAAATAATTGTTTAAAAGTTTACCATCTAGTCTCTCGGTGTCTGAAATAGCCTAAATTTTTTTATTACTGGCTCCATCTTATCCTCTGCCACCTGAGGGTCTGGGTTACCATAAAACCTCAACGTTATTTACTACTGGAACTCACGAATCACACTCATACTATGATAATCCTTGTCTTCGGTTATTGTTACTATCTAATACTCTATTTATGGGGTTACTACTATTGTTCCACCAAGAGTGAGTGGATCACGTGACAACCCCTGAACTAAGTACTCATGACTCGTGACATCATTGTCACAGGTCAGAGTGAGTGTCCTGGCTGGATTTCCATGCGGAGGCATCCTGGAAATTACCAAGCAATATAACAGTTAAATGATCATATATATATATATAAATATATATAATAAGAAAAAAATCAATGAGGTGAATCGACCAGTGTAGTCAAATACTCGATCCTATATGATGCATGTACTATTAGTCTCTACGACAAGGGTCTCAGCATTCCGAGTCGACTAGAAGGTAATCAGGGTCCTACTATATGGCTGCATCGGCCTCTATGCCATATCTAGACTCCCGGGAATGAGAGCCCCTCTAATGAAACATCAACATGATTTCCCTATATTTAACAAATACATTTTCACGGAAACATCCAAACAACATCCCAAGGGATGAACTATATCTGATACCACATTTTCATGAACTGAACCATACCGGGGCACGAGCCACATCTACCCAAATCCATCCTCCATAGGCCAAGAGTGGCGACTAGGGAAAATGGAACAAAAAACATGTTGAGTCCTTTTCTTATGTACCTACACACACAACCAACTCTATGAAAAGTACATAGGGAGAGATTGTAAAATATTTAACCTATGGTAAAAGTAATCCTATGCATGAACATACCTATAAAGTAGAATGAGTACATTAAAGTAAAAAAGAATGGAAATGGTGGAAAAATACACGCCCAACCAATGCAATGTCCCTCCCTAATAAGAAACTGAATGTAAAAATACTGAGTATGTGCTGCTCTGGAAATCGAAACAGTGACCACTTCACATGGTCTAGGAACCTACGATCCTAAGATCAATGATTTCATAATCAATCCTTCTTATCATCTGCATAAATAATGATAGTTGTGATAAAAACACTTGAAGGGGTGAGTATAAACATACTTAGTTAGATTCCCTGAAATGGGAGAGCATTAAGAGGAAAAAATCAAAGCATATACAATAAGTAGAACCATGGTACAGTAAATCAGTGTAGCTCAACCCAATAAAAATGAGAAGTTAGCTCACCCAAACACAAGGATCTATATAAGGTGAGAATGTGAAATTATCTTTGTGTATTCTCTGCCTCTAGTTAGAGATTACACTCGTCCAACACGGAGAAGCTAGATACGGAGAAGCTGGACATAGAAAGCACATGTCACACCCCGCACATCTTCGCCTCTCCAATTAGAAGAGTAACCAAAACCCAAGGAGTGGGATCTATGATAGGGTGTAAATAAATATATTCTCAAACCAAAGAAAACCACATGAGGGTGAGTAAGGATATATCAATCTCAAAACTCATCCCAGTTAAAGATTCGCCAACAAATTCAGGAGTAACCCCCATCGATGCCCAATGTCCACATGTCTTCCCTGAACTGGATGGAAATGGGGCTCAAACACCTCACTATGACACTATCTTCTTTGGAAATGAATATCTCATTCTCATGGTTCAATGTTGCATCACTAGGACACATCTCGGTGGGTGAAATTTCCCCTCTTACTTGTGAGTCCATGGTTACTCCAAAACATCCCTCAACACTGATCCGTATTTTTTTGTCCCAAAGATGAAGACCCATGCCCAACTAGGTTGGAGGGTCCCACTCAAGTGTCACTGAGGACCGATCCCAACCAATTGGAGGGTTCCGGTCTAGTCTCATCGAGGCCCCATACCCCGCTTTGCTAAAGGTTTTCACTCAAGTGTCATCGAGGAACCATCCCCAGCCCAGCTAGAGGGTTCCACTCTAGATTCTTCGAGGTACCATGCCAAGCCTAGTTAGAGGGTTACACTCTACATTAATTGTTTTCATTTTCTGATCACCAATACCCTAGAAACCTACATGAAAAATCAATTATTCCTATTCATAAAAACTCATTACATAACTCTGATGTCAAAACATAGGTCACCATTTTATTCAACATAGAAAAAACACACTGGGTAGGCTATTTTTTTCCCAAAATGGACAACTGGTGAAAAGGGGGGTTTTTCAACCTAAGATACCCAAATGGGTTATAGTGACTCCCACATTCCGACCCAAGACATCAAAATATAAATCACTTCTAAAAATTACCATCTTGAAGATAAGAATAGGAAACTGCATTTGGTGCGTCAAACAGTTGCTCAATTTAACCATTACGTGAGATTGATGTTTTTAGAAGTGGGTCACGGGGCTGGTGGACTAACTTGTGGCCAGTGCCCCTGCCGTCATGGTCAAATAACACGGTTAGTATAGTCTATGGTCCCCCAATGCGGTCGACCATAGGCCGTCAACTAGTGGTTGATTGGGGTTGACCCTAGATTTGACCTGTTAGGTGACACAGGTCTAACCCGGTATCCAACCTTCCGACTCGGGTATGATCTGGTTTACAGGATATGAACCACAACCGACAGCGGGTTCGACACAAGATTTGGTCATTGCCGAATCAATGTGGCCATGTTTCCATAAGGTTAGCGGTGTCAGTCGCCACCTAGGTTCATGTGGTGTGACCCCACTTAGAAGACCATCGGGCCACGTGGTACATCAACATTGCAGTATTGCGGTCATCGTGATGCTACTACCACTCCATCGATATTCGCCAGTTCCCTGAAAAACCGGTTCTATAGACTTCTGTGCATAATCTATCTTCCCTCTTATGAATCCATCATTGGATCTAGGACCCTTGGGATGGATCCTTCCATCCAACGTCTTAGGATTTTCTATCCACCAATGATATTGTGGGCCCAAAAGTTGTCGGTGGATTCTAGCGAAGAGAATACCAAGAACAAGGATTAAAATGTGAATAGATGGATTTGATATTGAGGCCATCGATGAATCAGGATTAGAATTGACAATATAAGTTATGGAAAAAACCACAATTGAAATAAGAATCATAATTTAGAACACAAAAAATACTACATCGATTTTGACATTCGTTGTAGGAGAAGTATCTATAGGGCCCCTGCTTCGATCCACCGAAGATTGGGTGGAGTTTTCACTTCGTAATGGCGAAGAACAAAGAAGATTGATCTAGAGGGATTATAGATATGGATTCATATATAGATAAACGGATTATGGTTTACCCAAATTCTAAACCCTTAACATTTTATTTATGGGAGATCCAAAATAGCATTGAATCTGAAACAATTGTGCCCTCTCATATTATGTCAGGCATAGGCAGTACACCCCATTCTGAATTTAATAGAGGTTATGAATTTCCAATAATAACCTCAGTTTGAATGTTATTTTTCATGACCACTGGGGTAAAATAGTTACCTTTAATTGTCATTATTCTCTGGATAGTGTTTTATATAGGAGTCCATTTCCAATGAAATTTAACCCCAACTAGGGTAAACACCACGTTCCAGACTCAATTGTGGCCTCATATATCTGATATGAGATACCATATAAAAGTTATCCCATTTTCATTTCATGAAGAGTATAAAATATACTTAAATTTTATATAATTTATTTTAGGCACACCAGACATCATTATTGCACATCGTCTGAACTCATATCTTTGGAAATATAAATACAAATATTTCAAATAGTTACAAGGTGAAAACTGGGTCCTTATAGTTATTGGGTTATGATGTTATTATTTTTTGATATCTATAATTTCCGACTGGTATGGTGTGTGATGATTATTGATGCATCATAATAGGAAAATATGGATATATATTGAACATAATTTTTCATGATGGGGGCATTTGTATTTTCTTGTGTTATATACTTTCCAATTAAACTACGATATGAAATATCTTTTATAACAAAAAAAATTAACTTAATGAATCGTTATGTCATACAAAAACACTTGTATTCCATGTTTAGAGACACAGAGTCAATGGTTCCCTTTTTTTCACCTATTGAGGTTGAAATTTTTATATCCAGTTTTGTATGTGGTGTGTTTTTCTTGTAGATTAAATGCCTCCTCATCTCCTTTGAGTTGAGAATTAGGAGATTTGAAATCAACACACTTCTAACACAGTTGATCCAAAGATTCTTGTAGTTCATTAGGATCATATGGTTTTTTCGGTTAGAAATTATTCTAGATGATTATTTTATCCCTGGAGACAAAAGATGTTCAATTTTTACCATCGATATATTAGCTGGTGAGAGGGTTCCAGATGTAGAATCCACAAAAAATTACTAGGGAGGGATGCCCCCAGTAATATGTGTTCCGGATTGAGTCAGTCACGATAATCTTTAATCATATGGAGACACCAACATATAAAAGGGAGAACATTGCTTCATATATGCTTCATGGACCATCCAAGAATTGGTGGGACACTATATTGTCAGAATGTAAATAGGAGGAGTTATATAGGAATGATTTTATGATTATTTTAATTGGGTTTTTCTATCTATAGACTTTAAAGTATTATAAACCTCATGTGTCTAGGAACCTAACACAACAGGTCATGTCAGTGCTAGACTACACTGAAGGTTTCATAGGCATGTATTTCTCTTCACTATGAATGGTAGCTGATGACATCTCTATAGAGAGATATTTTAAAGATGATATTAATTATGATATTGGGTTTCAATTGAACCTATTCTATCTGTGTATTTTTAATGATGTGATGAATGATTAATCCAATATTGATATTAATTAGGGAGTGGCCTTGAGTAGTGGAAACAATATTTAGCAGAGAAAACTGTAAAATCTTCTTCTAGAACGAAGAATAATCACAATGGATTTTTTCACAAAAGAAGCTACAATCAGAGAATCCATGGTAGTTTAAAACCTTATTGGGACAATATTTCATTACAGTGCTATCGTTGTGGCAATATGGGATACAAATACACATAGTGTCTATACCTCGATTTGGAGGGTCATGTTTGCAGTAAACTAGGGAACCTATACATGTTTTTTAGGGGAATAGAAAATCAGATCAATGTAATTGGAGTATTAGATGTATTTACTTTTTGAAGGACCTAGCTACTTCTTAGAAAATTGATAGATGGTGTTTCATATGATGTTATTGTCAATGTAGTGGATGTGGTACACCATTGTAGGAAATGCAGTTCTAGGCAGTGGGTTTAAATTATGGGAGTTAGGATGGATCCCAAGGTAGAGTTCTTAGTCAACTACATCTAATATATACAACATTTTCTATTTTATATACTAGTCCATCTATAGTTATTTTTATTATTCTTATGTCATCCACCCTTTCATCATTTCTGTTTGAAATATTATCATTACACAACTTCTTATCCAATATTTATGTAGAATATTTAGGATTACATTTAGAAATCATGATTTCTGTTTTAACTATAGACACCATTTTGGGAGTTTGATGAATTAATATCAATCATGAAAATGCATTTTTTCTAGATATTTTTTGTTACAATTTATTTTGTGAACTATTCATACTGGAAATTACATGTTAGAATTTTATTCATGGAATGATTTTTTAGTTATATACCTATCTCATATCGACTATTATCAGAGGATATTTATATTTTTATCTCCATAAGGCATTATCTATTCTCCCCAAGGAGAGTTGGATACTCTGGAAGGTCGTGCATTACCAATTTAGTGCATATTGGACTGTCTCACATCTCAAATAGTCATTATTTCTCAAGATGGTCGTGGGATGAAATAGGATTATTTTCTTACAGTGGTTGAATATTTTCATGATGTTTTTTATGATGATTTCTTTGAATTATTTTTGGAGTGATATATTTATTATATGATCATGTTGTCTCCTAGAAAAGATTCAATTTCTATCTCAACTGACATAATTTCACAATAAGAACTCTGGGAGTTGAATGTAAAGTAGGAATATATATAAACTAATGGTTGCATAGGTCCAGATACATCTCCTTGGGGTTCTATAATTATCTTCACCATCATATTTAATGATACATTGAGCTTTTATGTGGAATATCATACATCAAACCATCTAATGGTCAAGAACAATCACCCTCTTCCACATATCCACAATTTTTTCAATCAAAAGAAGAGTGATATAATATTCTCCATGATTAACCTAATATCTGTGTACCATTAGTTGAGGTTGGGGCCATCATCCATACCTCAAACTGGTTATAGTAGTATATATGTCTTAAATGAGTTCACTGTGATGTTTTTTGGTTTCATCAATTCAATATAAGTATTCATGTCCTTGAATTATCATATAATTCATCCTTTTTTATTTTGGTTTTTGGTGATTTATTTGAAACCATCTTACTATACTCCAAGTCGGTACCTAATCATGTTAAACATCTTAAAATCATTGTGAGTACAATGATATAGGATTTGATTCATGTTAGGATAACCAAATGTTGTTTTTGGATTTATAAATTGTCCTTCTTGGTCCATGTCATCTTAAAGGAATGAGTGTCAGTGTACACAGAGAATGTTCTAGGAACTATATCATTGTTTAATCCAAATAATTGCATTTATATTTGATTCTTGATGGGTTTATCGGAATACTTTCAGTGCACTTTTCCAAACATTTCCTATTGGGTCGCACAAAATTCAGGGTTGGATAAGAAATGGTTGATATTTGTTTTGTCAGATGCTTCCAAGATAGAATTTCATTAGATGAAATAAATTATGACCATAAAACCTATACCCACATTTCCTATGCCCATTAAATAAAATATTATGTACTGTGATACATCTATAGATAGACTCATAGCAGTTATGATGAAGGATAATAAAGTGGTTTCTTATTCTCTTGATACCTAAGACTGTATGATAAGAATTATACTACTAATGATTTGGATTTTGAATTAGTGGTATTTCACATGATATGTAGAAGACATTATCTCATGGGTAATAGGATTTTGGTTTACAAAGACCACAAGAGCCTCATGTACATATTTTCTCAAAATGATCTAGATATTTTAAAGTCGGGGTGGGAGAGTATCTATATTCTTTCAAATTTGAGTCGGCTTATACACATGTAAAGGTCAAAATTATTGTAGATTAATTGATTCAAGAGATGTAGGTGGAGGTAGTAAGGATGTCTTGTGATGAGTGGTGGATGGTGGTCCTCTCTAAACACATTTATCTCTATGATGTTGGGTCTTAGAGATGACTAGTTCCGACTGTAACATTTATAATACAAGTAATTTGGGATCAGATCAAAATCAAGTAGTTATCTAATATAAAGTTCATAGTTTTTAGATACAACTTATATGGTGTGGAGACAACATTGGAATGGTCTATTATAAATTAAAATTCTCATCCTTTATATGACTAAGTGTGGTTTCCTACTAGATTTCTTGAGGATATAATTATAGATTTTCATTTCTATAGAAGTAAAGAACATACTAGTTCAAAATATATGTTTCATGATATCCATATATAGTACTGGTGTTAAAAATTAAGAATTAGGTAGTAGTATTTTTCGTGATATGTCTAACTTGTTGTAATGTGAAAGTTCGGCATCATATTCTAGCAAGGATGTTTTATCCTTTTATCATTCCTAAGTAGAAATGGGCTGATTTGACTATGGATTTCGTGAGATTATTACCCATGAAAACCCATAATAATGATTTTTTATTAGTGGTAATGGATCAACTTATTAAGGTATCACACTTATTACCTACCAAGGATACCTTAAATGTTAATGATTATAGAATTATTTTTGTATTTGATGTAGTTTGGGTACAAAATCTATGAAGGTCTATCATTTCAAATAGAGATCCTATTTTCAAGTCACATTTCTTTAAGGGACTTCTATAGGATCTATGATAATATTTTATTTTGATTATTTCCTACCACTTGTAGATTGATGGTCAATATTATAATAATATTAATGATCTGGAGGATATTTAATGTGCCCATGTTTTCGATTTCAAGTGTTCATGGGAGCAGTATTTGGAACTCAGGTTGTTTTTATATAATAAAAATTAAATTCCCTAATCTAGAGGGATTCATTTGAATATTTTTATTTAAGACCATTTTATTATCATCTTTTTTGGTTGGTGGTAGTTGTTTGAGTGCTTGTTTGACCTAGTCTCATGCAGGAGACATATAAGCAGGCTAAATTGATTAGAAGTTGGTTGGTGGCCACGTAGATAATGAAATATTCATATGTTAATCATTAGAGATAATCTCTTTTGTTTGAGGATGGTTATTATTTTTATTTCATGTGTCTCCTAGGTTGGTGTAGCGCATGATAAAAAAACGTGGATTGTTAGTTCCAATGTTTTTTAGCCATTTGTTATGTTGGATAGGTTAGTCCTATGGAATACAAGTTATCCCTTCCACAATGCTCCATTTCCTTCAATGATGTGTTTAAAATATCATCTATTTTGAGATATTATTCTTCTATTCTGATACACAGTGAATATTTTGATCTTGGTGATAACATTTTACTTTATGGAGCATATAATATAAATTTGGAACTATAAAGAGAAGTGTCACTAGGGTAGGCTGATTCCTTTGGTTCTACTGCATTGGGGGGGGGGTATGGATGATTTTAGGATGAAACCTAGTATATTGAGTCTAGTATGAGATCATAGTAGCTATACTTGTTCATTGATTCCCCATAGTGATAGTTGTAGTAGCTTAAGGATATATTTTTTATGGTGGAGAGGTTGTAAGATATCCTCTTATTCAATGTATATCCCTCATTGATATTACTATGTTTGGTAAATGAGAGTTGATTGTAAACTGGGGGCCCTCATTTGGTAAATATACATAATGTTCATGGATGTCTATTTCTTAAAATGAAAACATGTTTTTTTGAGTGAAATTGAGAAAACTAGAGAGGATCCATGAGGGGAACTATTTTGGACATCTGTATGAATTAATGGATTATGGTATTAATGGTTCAATTTTCACCATGGGTTCAAGGTAACATGATAATCTTTAAATGTGGTTCAGGTTATTATAATGAAATTAGAGTAAAAATATATCTATAGAATAGCTGAACATTGTGTAATTCTAACATGTGCTTTGTAATTTTCACAAGATACACATAACAAATGGTTTATGACCATAAATGCATTCATCAAATGAATATAGTACACATTGTGCAATTATATTACACCTCCTCTAATTATATTACACTTCATGTAGTTTTCAATCAGAATAAATAAAAATCTACCGTGATAAGTTTTTTCAAATAACCCACTAAAAATAACATCATGATGTGTTAAATTCCATGTACTTCCCCGACCTATAGTTTTGTGTGTTTCATATTAATTATTTTTTTCCAAATCATGTGTAAATTCTTTATTACAACATATAATGAGCACCCATGAAAAGTTGGATGCAATCCCTCTATTATGGACTTCCTAGTCATGTATATGGGCCCTACAAAGGGGTTTTGAATCAAATATTTCACTTTACATCTATCATTTGGTGATCTTTGGTGTGTAATATCATAACTATTTTCATTGTACGATTTTGTTATCAGTTATAATATAGGAACATTCATGAAATATTTTCTCCTTTTTTTCTTATTGGAAAATCCTTTTAGAATCAATGGTCAATCGTCAATAAATGGTATAGAGTATAATGCTTAACCCTATGGGTTGATAATTATTGAGTATATTTAATATTTTAATTTTACTAAAACATTTGTTCCTAAATTGATTACATAATGAATTTTATTTTTTTGGGAATCCCATTTTATATAAATGGATATTTACCTAGGTTGTGGGTGCTATTCGAGTGAGTGGACCTTTGATTAAATGAATTCTATAGTGGCATAAATTGTGTTTATCATGACATGGATTTTGGGTGATTTCATTATATAATATATCATTTTATTATTTTATTTTTTGATATAAATAATATGTTAATTATTCTGACCAATTGATATATGAAATTTATAATTCAAAGATAAAGGATAATTTTCATAATTTAAAACTGATCTTGATGATGTGATACTGTGATATCCCTGTTATTATGACATGTATTGTAATAAATGATGTAATGGATATGTGGGGTGTTTTCCTAGTTAAAAATGAGGTAATTCTTATATAGGGAATAAAAACTATTGATAAATGGAAAAATGATAATATATCAGGTTATGCTCAGTGACTCACACATAAATTCTTATATACCAGTATATTCCTTCAGACATGAAGAAATTACTATATTGTGGGCTATTCCTAGTGACACATGTTGAAATGATTATATAAAATCCTAGTCCCTAAATAATAATGAAATTATTATATACCAATGTCATACTTTATTTATTACATAAATGATTATATAATGGGTTTAGAACTAGATTGGGGTGATTTACACAGTGGTTATAATGTTTGGTTGTAATTATTGTGAGACATATATAGAGGCATAATAAAACGGGGATACGATAGGTTGTGTTATACATTGGTTAGGAGGTTATGGTTAGTATGGATATGAGAATTTCATGAGGATATTCTGTCATGGAACAAACGAGGGTTGAAGTGGTATTAATTTAAATAATTAATTAATTAATAAACATGGTTTTCCATTATCTCATACACTTTGTATCTTGAGTTTCCATCAACAGTTTTCTCATAGTGAGATCCCATGATAACATACATGTCGTGGAAGAGTCTCGGTGATATTAAAGGAGCTAAATTCACATTGACTATAGATTACCATCGATAAATGTATGGTATAAGATATAATTCAATTAAAATACTAGATGATATTCTACTTAACTACAACATAGATTAAAATAGATCATCTGAAAAACAACTTTAGTCTCGTAAAGCCTTCATATAATAAAAATTTTAAATATTTGATCTAAATTTCATCCTTGAGGGCTCTATGTAGTCTACTTTGCAGGTCAAATCATTATCAAGAAGAGTTTTTTTAGCCCTCCCTTATAAGACTGATCCTCAATTAGTATATTTCATTGATGTTATATGATATATGGAAGCACTTGGTTATCACTCAGATACGTAAAAAAATAATATTTTGATCTTTAACATCATTATTTGTATTTTTCCATTGGTGAATAGGTTTTTTTTAAATTCTCTCATCGATTGGGTCAAAGAAATATTCAAAACTAAGGTAAAAAATCCCTAAGGTCTTTTTGACTATTTGAGTTCATTGAGTGTAAGGATAATTTTTCTAATTGGATTGAATTATTAAATCATTTAGTAGTTGTTCATGATGTTTTCTACATATCGTAAATAAATATGTACCATCTTAGTCCTTCCCCAATTTAATGTTTTGAGAAGATTGTTTTAGAGTCGTATTTTTTCCATTTTGAAAGGAACAAAATATATCTATGAATATAATGTGAACAAATTATTGGTTATATATGCGACATAATTAGTTTTTTTTGGTATAACAGATCGTATTCTCCTGATACATGGATATACGAAGGGTTAGTGGGGGGAGTAGTGGCCATATCTTTTCCAGATAACCCTTAATCTGTGTGACCTTCCAAGTATAAAAAATATTATAGTTGGGGGAATTATAACATCCTATTAATAGGTACACTCTATTTTAATGTTTATGACTACGTTTATATAGTTTAGAAGGTTTGAATTATAATCTTATGAGTTATATGAGTTTTCTTCATGGTATTCACTAGGTGACCACTTTTGAACCAGTTCACACCATAAACTAGATTTATGATGTCGGGTTGGCTTAGAAAATAATCAATGAAATCCTTGTTTATGGAATAAAATTATTTCTTAGTGTGGTATGAATTTAAATCATGAATTCATCATGTGTTATTTTTAATCAAAATAAATATCTTTTGGTGTATAAGAAATATACTTGATTCGTGTATGGAATCACTTATTCACAATGTGAATTTTTTCTTCCCTATTGGTTTTTATCTTCTAGTTTCTGAACTCCTTTTATATATTATGTGAATCCTCCTCTATAAAACCCAAGGTATCTCCCTTATCCTCTTAGGAATATTCTTAAATTTTCTCTTCCTCTGATATGTTCTCAATCTTTGACGTTGTTAGTTTCATTTGTTTTGCTAATTTCCTTTTTCCCATCTTTTTTTGTTTCGTTCAGTTTGGTAGAAATGTAGGTCTATTTTCCTAGGTTTGATCATGTGATAAGGGTTCTACATTCCCTTTCAGATCTTTTTTTTGTTCTTCTTCTAGAGGCAGAACCTTATGTAAGCTATGATACAATGCATTATTTTTTTAATGTATTTATTAGTCTAAACACTTTATACACAATATTTAATGGAATTATATTTTAAGGTTTGATATTTTTTGTTATTTCCTTTTAATTTTTTAAGTAATTTTTTCTAGGGTTCGTATCCCATCATAGTCAGCGTGTGACCTGATTTTGAGGTAGGTGGTTTTATCTCTAGACTATATTTCTTTTTCATTGAATTATCATTATTTTTTAATTGTGTTCTAAACTAATTTTCATGAATTATTAGTTTTTTTGTCAAAAAATGGTTTTGAGGAATTTTTGTTTTCCTAATTATATTAGTAAAATAAATGGGGATCTTCCAAGAATTATGAAATTGTTTTTGGAAATCATATTTTAAGGAATGTTTTAATGGGTTAAATTTTTTTTGTGTAAATTTATTATGAAATGTGAAAATAACTTTGAAATGAATTTAATTTTTTAGCACATTCGAACCTTTAATACCTTGGGGTCTTAGAATTGGGCCTTTTCCATGATTACACATGTAGAACACTCTTTGGGTGTTGCAATGTTCCCTAGACCATGTATCTTAGGGACATGATTATCAGACATCATTATGGGGATCACTCATGATGTTTTTTATCTCTTCTATGTGACTCTAATCCCATATAAATCTGGAGTGTTCTCATATATTTTCTTGATTATTGAGGTATGATTTACCTAGAAGTCAAAGTCAATGATATACTAGGGCTGATCCCAAATATTCTTTATTATTTTCATTTTTGGCATTGATATACCAACCATGATAAATCTATATATGTTATTGGAATTATGATATGAAATTATTTTACATTATTTAATTTGAAATTATATATAAAAGGGGGAAGCTAATTAACCTTTTTATGTAAAAATTTTCCAACTACTTATCAAGAATTGTATCTATAAACTAATTATATTTTTTTATTATATATACACTTGATATGAAACAAATATGTGGGATCATATTAATCCTATCTAGATCTCACCATGTATATTCATTCATTAATATTTATACCTTGTATTTTATTTTTATGTGGTAAGATGGAAGGTGATATAGTGAGATAGAGATATTTGTGATAGTTGAGTATTGGAAGTTGGTGGTGAGACGGTGAGATGTTTCAAACATATAACTATGAGTATTTTTTTCAATTTAGATGTCCTTTAACCTCTGGTCATGTACATTTGGGTTTCTATCTTGAATCATTAATTTTTATCAAATCCATTATTTTTTTTAATCATTGACCTTACTAGTTTTTACATACATTTTTCTTTTTTCTATTTTTATATTCCATGAATGTCATTTCATGTAGTGTAAAAGCATTCTCCTTTATTTTTTATGTCCAGTAGCTAGTCATCGTCTCATGGTTATCTAGAATTTACTTTGATTATGGGAAGAAACGGTCCATGTACACATTTAGGGGGTATCCCAAGCAATTTATTAAAATATATTATCATTATATTACTATTAAAACTTTTAGTGTAGAATAAGGGAGGTAATGGTGTATTATAGAATCCCCCCCCCCACATCACATTTATAGACTTCCACCCACTCTTCTCATTTACCCTCACACCAATATCAAGCCCTTTCTTCGTATGTTATTCATTGAGATTATATCATATCTCCCACCTCAATATTTAAGTATTTAGTTAGTTATATGTGTCAGGTCTATGCTAAACTGCATGTGTGAGGTAATGGTCCAATTTCTCTCTATTATCATTTCCTTTTATCATTTCCATTATAATATTATTTTTCATTATAAATTTATTGGTCCACTAATATTATAAGATCATTTCATGTACCTTCAATAATATTTATTATCAGTTGGGTCCCCATTAACACTCATATGATAATTTTTCAGTTATTGTTGTCATTTTTAAATTTTACAAATATGCATGAAAATCTACATTCTTTGGGGATAAAAAAATATTTATAAAATTTATTTTTCATATAGTAGATGTATCATGTTTATTAGGTTTAATTTCTATGTGAGGATGACTTATATAAATATCACATAGATACTTAATTATGTTTATTTTGGATTGAACTTTATTTTGGACGAAGATAACACTTTAAAAAAATGAAAACAAATTTCTATTTTACACTAAAATATATTTATTATCCATAATATATATCTAATAATTGTTATTAAATAATCTTGATTTAATTTGGGATTCATTCACAATTTCTTCTATCACCTGCTATATCAAATAAATGAATGAAATTTCTGAAACACATTTATCATATTAAACTTTATAAGAACCCATTAAATACAATTACATTTACTTTATGGGATAATGGCTATTATTCTAAAATTAAGATAATTGTTTATTCAAAATATGACTCAAGGGGAATTACCATGATGACCTTTTTATTTTATTGACATGGGAGTTGTGTTGATGTATCTACATAACCCTTTTTAATATATGGTAAAACATATATTATAGGAATTATTGAAAAATTTTCTATGTATTTTTACTCTATCCATCATTAATTTTATTTCACTTATTTTATATGGATTTTTATTTTATTATAGAATGAATTTGAAATTTATATGATGGGTGGGTTAGAGAAATTATATATCCCCCCAATGACGTATAAGTCACTTGAGAAAAAAATTATATAGTATGTGGAGTGTCTTTACACATTATATATAATATAGTTGTAAATATCCTATAATATATGTTCATGATGTCAATCATTATGAATTATAATCATTTTCACTAATATTATTACAATTTATTTTGTTTTCTATAATTATATAGTCATTATTTTATTACAACGTAGTATTTGTGAATTTATTTTCATTATTCACATTATATGTTTTTCCCTAATTCAATCATTTCAGAATGACTTTTAAGTTGTACTTTATGTTTTGATAAATTACACAATATTTTCTTGTCATTTCTTGTTCCCTATAAAAAATATAAATGTTAGATATGATCGGATTTATGGATATCATTGATATATATTAATTTTTTTTTTAGTTTTATAATATGATCAATATGTATTATAATATAATTTATTTTAATGTAATGCAATGTAATGCACTATAATGTAATGTATTGTATTGTAATTTAACGTAATACAATGTAATGCCGTGTGGAGTAATTTAGTTTAATGGAATGTAAGGAAATATAATGTAATTTTTTTTTTACCTAGTCTACTAATGGCAACTAAAATCTGATCTTGGAATGGTGATCGCTTATAGTTTTATTACTATGTAATAATAAACCGCTAACATTTATTAATCGGGTTTAAGGGTTTTACATTTGGTATCATATAATGATTAGTAGAATACTTATGAATTGGATATATATGAATATAGGTCGAGTGAATATGATTTATAATGAAATAATATTTAATTCTAGGAAACGTATTGTATGGGTTTAATACGTAATATATTTCTAATATAAAAAATATATGAAATATATATCCCTTATATAGTAATTTTAACATATTGATTGATAATTTTATTCATGAAATCCAATAAGGATGTAAATTTTTTTAATAAAAAATATATGTTGTAATACAATTCATGTTAACACTTTATCATTTTTAGGGATTATGTCAATAAAAATGAATTATTATATAATTGATGTATAAATTGATTTTATTTGGAATTCATATAGAAAACATTGTATTCATAACCATTAGTTATTGTATAAATGTTACAAGTTTTAGAATAATTTGTTAAATTTTAGACTATATTTATTTTATATGAATATTTTTAAAGATCATAAATAATTTTTTTCATTTTCAATAAGTATATTAGGGTTTATTATTTTCATAACAGATAATTATTAGGAATAAAATTCTTATGATAAAAATTAAATGTCATATACAACGATAGTTTTTCATTATTTCATTTTTTAAAATATGAATGATTTTTTTAATATATTAAATATTTTTCATTGACATGTATAAGAGATATTATAAATATAATTTCTTATCTCATTTTTGATGAGGAAATTGTACAAATTATTTCAAAAATATGAACTGTGTTGGTTGGAAAATATTATAAATTTTTATTTAACTTATCGATAATATTATAATTAACCAATACTAATCCATTACATTAATTATTCCAGGCATGAAATGAATATTTTTATCATATTATGGGAACTAATTATTCTTTTTTTTATATAAAATGGGAAGCATCAATAAGGACATCATGAATATATAAAAATGTGATATAATATATTTAAGAATCTATAATATAAGAACAATCAATAAATATGACACATGGAATTATTTGACATTATAAAAATAAAATCATTTCATATTATCAATAAATTATGAACAGTTTAGAGGTAATTTTTTATGGTTGAATATTTTAACCTATATATTTTTGTTTATAAAATTATATCATTTGACTTAATTTTGACACTAATAATTTGATTTATAGTTTTACAGCAAATAAATTCACTATGGAATATTTTCATAGACAAATATAATATTATGATAAAATTCATAGTATTTTAATGTGAGTACTCGTCCTAGACAAAAAATATCATGACTATGATATATGAGTTCCACCAATCTTATTGATATAAAAAAATTTAGTGTAATATTATTTCGATAGAATGAAATAATAATATTAACCACGAAATAGAAATATATTAATAAGTACCATGTCAAAAGCATTGGTCTGTTACTCAGTAATATAATGTTATAAACCTATGGTAAATATTTAATATACACAGTATAGTGATGAAAACTATATGTGATAAATATAATTTAATATTTCATAAATCATAGTATATATTGTACAAATGAGAATAATGGTTTTTATAAGATTCATATGAAATATATTTGTTTTATGAGAAAAATTATGTTTTCATAATAATATGATGGTATATGTGTTATATTATCTAAAATATATATAGTCTTGATCGTTATTTAATTATAAAGATAAACCATTTTTATATATTATAAATATTAATTAACCATAGGGAAGAAAATAAGTTTTTTTGTAAAAATCCGTGACTATAAATCATTAAGTATTATTATTAATTTGCTACTTGCATTCGGTGTCACAAGACTAAAACAAAATCACACACTCAGACATCCTAGTAGGTTAATCCTTATCCCTCCCCACTATAAGACCAGGATACACATACTAATCCTATTTTATTATAGATTATAATTCAGAATTCCCTAAGGATTACATCTCGTTTCCCCTGTAGAGAGGCCCACCACAGACGAGAATGACCCACTATTTTTATGTTATATCAATGTGCCAGTAATAAACTAGAACATTGGACCATGTACTTCCCACTCCACCTTTTTTAAAATATATTTTCATTTCCAATAAATTTTTCAATCCCCATTAGTTTTTATCTCCCTCCTATATCGATGTTGATGGAGAAAACCACATCACCATTGTCACCACCACCACCTTTCTGCTTTTCTCAACCATGCCAGAATATTAACATTACATAGTTCCTTGCATAAAACATTATGTAATTAAACCAAATTACAAGTACAAAAATGACTCATAGTCCGATGTTCTTCTCACTCTACTTATACCCACCATTTATACCCACCATTAAGGATTATCCGACCCCCTTGAGTATGTGTGGCCCGCACACATTCACACTGAGAGAGATAATTGATTAATTTTCTAAATTTATATATATATTATATTAAATAAAAAATATTAAAAGAAATTCAATAAAATATATTTTAAAGTATAGTTATAATGAAACAAAATTAAATGTTACATCCTGAAGCTGGATATTTTAAAAGTGTTTCAAGTGTTTTACTAAGGGATAAGTGTACTTAAATTACATTCCTATAAATATTTTTCTTCTAAAACGGTGAAATTTTATTATATGTAATAGTGAAAACCTCAAGGTATATTGAAATTATTTTATTTCAAGTTCAATGAATCACAACACGAAAAGAGTTTCCTATTTTTATTATTCTATTAGTTGAAAAATTCAAAATAATTATTTCTAAAAAGAATACTCATATTAGTAGTCTCAAAAATTATTATGTTTTTAAGTAATTATATAATTTTTTTACTCAAATGATTGAATAGATATGGTTTCCCAAATCTTTTCTTGTTATGTCAATATGTCCCAAGATCTTTTAGGTACCGAAACAACTTTTTTTTAATTTTTTAGGTGACAACACATAGGGATAGTAATACAATATGGTATGTGGATAGTGGGTATTCAAGTAAAAAGTGTGGTGAATTTTATAATTTAGATTAAATATCAATGTTAAATGGGGATTTGGATACCTTTTTAGATAGTTATAGATGAATGATCATTATAGATAGATAAGCTAGTGATCCTCTGTATAAAATTGTCAAAACTTTCTTCAACATTCAAGGGTCAAGTCATGATAAGTTATATATTTCCCGACTTTTTGATGATAGAATTAATATTGATTTTTCTAATAATGTATGGTCTATCTTTAAGGATAAATATATTAAATATATAGAACCTTTAACATACAATGTTAATAATTCGGACATTATATCCTTTACTAAAATGAATGTGATTTGTTCATGTATTGAATTAACTGAATCTAGGATATGGAATGGGATTAATTGGTCAAAGAAATATATATTATAAATCTCTTTTATCAAAGTAGGATTCAGTTTCTAAGCTACCCAATGATATTTTTTAAAAGAATAGAATTTCCGAGTCATACAAATTATGTAATAATTATAATTCATCTTACGAATAAATTATCAATGTTTCTATATATAATCCATCTCATCTTATCCATGAATATTTTTTAGACCCTCTTTAGTACGAATCATATCTAGTTAATTATTTTTAATTTTTTGTAGATGATTTTTTTAGAATCACATGGGATTAATTATTGGTTTTTAAAAATTATTATCTTCATTTTTTTTGGGATTTTCTATTATATTGTAAATAATGAAACATATTTTAAATTAATTCCACTAAGAAGTAAAAATATATGATAATTATAGAATAAATAATTTAATAATATTTTATCAATCCTAGGTATTAGAGAAACTATTTCATCACAAAGAACACCTCAATAGAATGAAACTATTAAATGATGGTACAAAATTGTTTATGAAATAGATAGAATTTTATTAATTTAATATAATTAACCATCCAAATTTTTGGAAGAGGTTATTAATCAGTCAATCCATATTATTAATAGTTTTTTATTTTCATCTTTTCTTAAAGATAAACATTAAAAATATTAGAATAAGAGGAAGTAAAAATATTTATAGAATGAGGTTTTTTATATAATATTTATATATTTAAAAATATAGAATTACTTGGAATATTTGATTCAAAGGTAGATAAAGGTATTTTAATTGGGTTTTTTATTTTTAATGATCATGTAGTGTTTAGTATAATTCCATGGATATTTAATGATTCTTATCAATTTAGGTTTTCTGAAACAGATCCAATTTTTCAAAAAATAATACAAATAAGTGATGTTATTAATTATTTGAATTACATTGGTCATGAATCATTTAATGGTAGCTCTGAATGTAAATTAGATCATGTTCAAAATCATTCTAGTTATAAATAACATCATATCGGGGAATATGAAAGTGTTTTTCCAAGATAATCTACAACATTTAAGGGTCATATTTCAGAAATTATTTAATGGTTATCTTTTTGATGATGTTATCATTTTTTATCAAATCAAAATCATTGTAATAATGTATCAAAACATAAGAAAAAAGAGTTTATAATGTGAATGCCAGGAAAATGAAATTTTATTAAAGGATTTCAAATTTATCAAATAGATTTTTTTATATAAAATTTAATATATTATTTATTTATTGAAACAATTTGGACTTGAAAATTATAACCCATACAAAAAACCCATATGCAATAATGTAAAATAATATTTGGATGATTCCGGAAATCAAAATAAAATGAGTAAAAGAGATTAATAATGGGTATTTTGATATATCTTATTATTTGTAAACTAGATGTAATGTTGTATGTCTTGGGAAAGATGTAAATAGAATCTAAAAGAGTGCCATTAAAAAATGTTTTAAATTAATTTTAGATATTTAAATGAAACTTTTTTCACTATATTTTATCAATATATAGATATCTAGATTTAGATTTAATTTTGTATTCTAATGTTGATTATGGATATTGTATGTTAGATAGAAAAATCACCCCATGAACCAACAACATTTTAGAATAGTCAATGGTTTTATGGTTTTCTAAGAAGAAATATTCAACTACATTGTCACCTACTAAAGTAGGATACATAAATGCTGGGAGTTTTTTTTGAACAAGTGTTATGGATTAAACACACACTTTTGGACATTGAATTTAATTTTCATTATGTTCTTATTTTTATGTGTTAATACGATTTATAGAAATAAATCGAACAATAAACTAATTCATTCCAAGAATAATAATATTTTTTAGCAATAATTTTATAAGGGAACATTGTAAAAATTGGATATGTCTCTTTAATCGGTTAATAGTTTTTATTAATTTTTTGATATTTCCATTTAACCACTTCTCACTCTTAGTTATTATATTCATTATGAGGAGTTGGGTTGGTATAATTTTAGGTAAATCTTTTAATATTATTATGAATCTAATTTTTTATTAAAAAAATTACCCTAAACATTCTGTTTAAACATATTTATATTTTTATTTTTATTTTGTTTTCAATTTTTTTATTAATTTATCAATCTCATATTTTAATTTGAATATTATTATTTTCATTTTTAATAACATGAATGATTACACCAAATAATTGCATCATAAAAACAACTAATCATTTTAATCTATTAGTTTATATACTTCTTATCACTCCTTCCATTAAGCATGGGACCCTTCAATATCCCCATATCATGATCGCTTGAATACTAGTTTTTAACTATAATGAATATATAAAATAATATGGTTATAAACAAGATGAGGTATTAGGGGTGTCAATGGGGTGCGAATAAAAATATGTCTTCATGTAATAAGTGGAAAATTCTACATCAGATGGTTTTGGACAGGGAGTAGATGTTTCAAAAAAAATTATATGTTGAAGAATAAATTAATATTTCAAATTTTAGATTTCATTTTATAAAAGTTAATTCTGAATATTTTTTGAGATAGAAATAAATTGGATTACAGAAACACATAGTATATTTTTTGTGACATTGATGACATTATATCCTATAATGTGAAGGAAAATATGTATTTGATCTTATCAATGAAATTAAATTATATATTTAACTTTACCAATGAAGGGGTTTTCTATTTTAGTCTACATTATTTCAAATATAGACATTATAAGTTATAAAGAATATGTCTGGTCCGTTTAGGACCAGTCACATCAAGTTTTCCAAGTCATGGTTTTGAACTGTTTTGTTAGAAATCATGATCCTTTTCTTGGGTTTAGGGTGAGATTAATGAATAGTTTTTAACTGACATATTTTTCTAATGATCCTACTATGGGTTCCCTATATCTTGTATGGGAGGTTTTGGAGAAAAGTGTTCTAACTTCATGATTTGGTTCAATCATGAGCCCATTTCCAAAATTTAAAACAATTTTTTTTTCTTTTATAACTCCTTAATTTTTCAAAAAATTTCCCTCATTCAACTTCCCACTTGGCCTCCATTGACAATTTCCAACCACCATATCAGTTTGAAATCCCTAATATTAAATAATCATGTTTGATTTGGGTTATTTATTCAGGTATTTTTCCAGTGCGTGAGCCCATTTCCGGTTTTTTAAATAATAATTTTTTTATTTTATATATTATACACTGTTTAATATTATTCAGTGATTCAAACTCTCACACAACCCCTAAATCCCTATTCATACCCCCAGGTTCCATTATCTCTCTGTGGATCACATCTTAGAATCTAATTAGTGAGAAATGCCACATGGACTAAAAAAACGTCCAGATCTGGTAAGGTAATTTGTTTATTTCATTAATCATTCATTTATTTATCTCCCCCTAAATCATCTTTCCCTGGTTATTTTTTACTTAAGTATCATATAAATTGATTTATAATTCATTCCCTCCCCTCTAAGTTTTTGGTTCTAAGGTAGGATGAGGAGTTCCTTAGTTATCAAGGTGAGTTTTCATCTCTTTTCTCATCCTTCCTCCTCCTCTATCCAAATATTTATCTGTTCTTTCTTCTCCCCTAGTCAGGAAAGAAGTCATGTTATATTAACTAATTTTTTTATAGGAATTTTGTATATTTAGTTATGGTATTTATAGTTTTCTGGTTTGTAAACCCTCAATTGGTGATATCTCAGACGTGTGTTTCTATTCTGCCAAGGATTTGAGGTAGGTTTCCAATAGAACATTTCATTTTCTATTTATGAATAATATTTTTCATGGTATTTAAACCC
This sequence comes from Viscum album, assembly GCA_963277665.1. Lineage (NCBI taxonomy): Eukaryota > Viridiplantae > Streptophyta > Magnoliopsida > Santalales > Viscaceae > Viscum > Viscum album. Next base: position 1,469,005,410 of record OY728146.1, read on the forward strand.
CCTAAAAATAATTATTATCGTTTTATAAGCCTTAAAAACTTTATTTTCTGTGAATGCTGGTTTTTATGCCTTATTTTGTGAAATGTATTGTTATTTTGTTATAAAAGTGCACACCAATTATTTTTTTAAATGTTCTGTTATTTTTTTACCATGGTTTGTGATGTCTAGAACTATTTTTAACAATTTAAATAAATCTTTGGCATAAAATAATTATTTTATATTATTCATATTTTTAAATAAATTTGGTTTCGTTAAATGTTTCATGCCACGTTTTCAGGAAAGTGCATAGTTGAAATCTATGTCCTCAAGGAGATATAAAATGATTGGATTGGCTTATAAAAATTATTTAAATCATTTTAATTAATGTATTTTGGTTTGTTATGTGGGTTCCAATATGGTTTTGGGTTTTATAACTAAATGAATATCGGTTTTTAGGGCTTTTTGGCATGTGTTCCAAATAAATGGCATGTTTGTCATCTCTACAGAAATGGATCAGTATTGAATGTGTAAACTGAATTTTTAAGGGGATTATATAAATCATTGGTTTCTAAAAATTTTGTGCTTACACGTTTTTATTAATAGTGAATTTTGTTATCTTTGGACAAATTTTGTTTTTTGGAAGATCGCTTAAAGGCCTATTTATCATTTTTCTAGTAAATCTTTTTTTTCTGTGTATTTCTATTTTTTGTCATTGGGGTCATTTTATTATTCATGAAATAGATTTCATAAATGTTTTTGGGGATTAATATTCTACTATGATATGTTATTAGTGGTTTTCCCATAAATTTCCATTTTTAATTGATCTTATGGAAAATTCCTTGTTATACTTCTGGAAATTGATTAATTAAAATTTTGTGGGGTTTATTGACCCTTGAAGCATATGTGAAACATGGTTGAGGGATATATAATGCATGACTGATATGTAAATTAAATTATTATGTGAATTTTTTATGTGAAATGTTTATGTGATAACAAGTTTATCTTCATAGATTATAATTATTCAAACTTGGGTATCTAGGTGGTTGGATGTGTACTAGTTTGCTAGTGATCTAGAGTTGTTTTTCCCTGTTTCACATAAAAAGTTTCATGGTGAAAACAATAACTAATCTATAAGGATGATGTTGGGGTCCAATCAGTTAGGGGTTTTCACCCTACTAGTGGACCATCCATGATAACAAATATTTTTTATGGTTACTTTTACAACAAGATACAAGCTACCTGGGGCCCATAATGAACAAGTGCCTAGGAGTGGTCCAGTGACATGTGAGAATTTGATATATTGTATTCACCATTGGCATATGGTGGGTTTGGTTTGAAAATTCGATAATATGTGTGTTTTATATAATTATGTACATTCTCTAAATCATCCCTCTTGAAAACTACTTCCATTTTTAACATTCATCTCTTTGAAATTGGATACTATCATTTCCAGTTTATGAAACATGCAACCATTTTTATTTTTTAATGGTTATATCAGGAAAACATGTTTAAAAAACATATTTATATATATTTTATGTAAAATAGGAAATTTATGGTTCATTTATTTTAATGTGCGTGCATGGGAATATAATATTTGGCTAACCTACTAAGTTTTAATACCCACACCAATGTTATTATTCTAATTTTACCCCTTGTGTAGGTTTCTACTTGAGTTAAATTACCTTTGGTGGTGCATGAACGTTATATTGGAGACTGCCTAGCATGTTTATATGGAGTTTGATGGTTTTCATGTTTGGATGGTTGAGTTGTTTTGTTCAGTTGTATATTTAGTTTTTTGTATAAATGATGTTCAATTGAAAATTATATGAATTTATGTTCGGCTATCTGTTTCTTTCCACTACACTGTTATTGATTATTTTTGGGAAAAAATGTTCCATCATCACACTAATGATTCCCTAGGTTCTTGTCTCCATCCCATGAAGATTGGGAATACCTCTCAAGACTACTCACATGGTGGCCCGATTGACCGGTTCTGGGTCAACATGACCTGTTCCTAACAAATGTTATCAAAGGAGGTTGGATGTCACTAGATATTAGTATTTAGAGAACCCTTGTTATTTGGGGGGTATCAAGGTATATGGAGTGTGATATTCAGGAATTGAGGGGTATGTTCAGGTAGAGCATGCAAACTATTGCTCATTCTGATTCCCGGGTTTTAATGGGAAGTTAGGTTTTATTAGTGTCCTTGATATATGTTGATTGTTTGCTGTTGGGATATAACAAGGGGAGTTAGAATAATGGTTTCTAGGATCAAATAGTGCCTAGTAATTCATGTGGAGTTATTTCATGGTATTGAGATGCCTCTCTGTGTGGGGGTCTGTTTGAAATGTGGCCGACATCAATATGGTAAAGTCACACACCGATACTAGTTCCATTTTTTTGGGTTTCTTGGTAAATTCATGAATTCTATTTCTTTTGAAAAATCTCATGTGAGAATTGTGTAAATTTGTTTTCAAATTTTAATATAAGAATGTTTTTAAAAAGATGGGTTTCTATGAAACAAATATAGGGAATAAGTTAATGTGAGTTAATGGGATTGGATTTTCTCATAATCTAAGAATGTGGATTGTTTAAATTTTTTTTGAATGCATGGATAATTTTATGTTTATTCTAAAACATTATTTTAAATATTTTATTTTGGGCGGCTGAAAAGTGTTAGAATCTAATTAAGGTTTTTTCAATTTGGTTTTAAGTGGTTTTTGTTTAATTAAAAAGGGTCTCCATCTATGTGGCCATCCAATTAGTGAAAGAGACATTTTTAAATTTTATAAATTATGAAGGGGTTGTCTAGAGTATCTTTGTGGTCATGAAAGTTGTTAAAAATTTAAAGGGGTAGGATTATAAAAAATGGTTCTTAATGAAGTGTGGATTCTTTTGTGAAATATGAAAATGGTATTTTTACTTAGTTGATAGTGTGCCTTTTGAAGGTCCATGCTTTTTGGAATGATGTTTTTTTCTTCTAGACATTAGTGTTTTCAAGGTTGTTCAAATTCATGGTTTTATTGAAATATGTATGGTGGGTTGGTATGTCATGGTGGTTGAGTTCCCAGGGTGGAATGGAAATATTCATGCGATTGAGACTTGGTGAAACACCATTTGATACTGTGAAAATCCACCGTGTTAGTTTGTTTTTCAAATTTATTTTATGCTAAAAATATTATGTAGTTTGTTTATAAATTGATGGATATGTGGATGGAATTTCCTCAGTATTTGAAGTGTTGTTTAGTCGGTGTTATTCCAAGTGATCTTGAGGTCATACACTTGTTGTTTCTTTGGATGGGGTAATGTTGGTGGCTCAATTTTGGATTAATGTTTAGTGGGTTTCTAATTATGTGATACAGGATTTGATGTGGCCATGGATGGTTCTCCATTGGCATCTTTCTAGTTGACCAGCATAAGTATTCGTTACAAGTGTTATATACACCTCTTTGAATGATTCCTTGGCCAATTTGTTGGAATAGATATCTATTTTGGATCATATTAATGTGCCTCTTTATTTTGGTGAGTCTCTCGGTTGTGAAAATAATTTTGGGTGGTTATGATGTGTTTCACCATGAACGTTTTCCATTATTCTCCTCATATAGAGTGAGGCAGAATGTAGTGTGTATCCTAATGTTTCTATTGGGTGATAGAGTTTTATTTTTACTTTTTATCATTATGTGTTGTTGTGATCCTTAGCTCTTGACTACAGTTAATTAGATGCTAAAAACATCATGGATTACTCTATATACCTTTGTGTGAAACTTTTCTTGTAGTCAGGAGGTCGCCAAAGGTGTGTGGAGGTCGACAAAGATCCTACCTCCACAATTTTTGTAAGGTAATTTATAGGTCTCTATGTGGTTACTCATCACTGTTAATTTTCTCTTATTTCAAAGGGTCGGGTGGACTTACACCACACATAGTTACTATGGTTATGCCTTCCTATATGTGAGTTTCGTATTAATGTTCCTATGTGGACCGCCTATTTGAATCAGGTGCGGCCTTGGTGTTACCTATTCATAGGTATAGGTTGATGGGTAGTTCATTGGTTTTTTTGTTTTTTTAGTGGAATAATGATGTGGTCCCTTTTCATCCCCTCTTTGAGTGGTGGGGGTCAGGATTCATGGAAAAAGTGTTGTCCAAGTTCATGTACCCTCTGTTTGGAAGTTTGTGGCTTAATGGTTCATGATGTGTTCTTCTTTTTTGGGGTTGGTAGGCTTTTTTGGGAGAGTTTTGGTTGTCCTTTGTGGTATAGGTACATTACTAGTGCATATTTAATTCATATTTGGTAGTTTCTAGTTAGTTAATAATGATGGGAATACCCATCGTGGGACATGTAAATATTTCTTTTTAAGGATTGTTTGAATGATAGTATTTCTATAATGAAGTGGAGTTCGCCCCCAATAATTTTCTTTCGCGAGTTCTATATTTTTTGGGATATCATTTGGTTTTTTGGGAGAAGAACAAAAAATTTGGTTCTTGGATTTATTGTGAAGGTAGTGGCTTCATATTTACACTAATTCAAAAGAAGTTGTTATGTGGTAGCGTTTTGTTTGACCAAGAGTCTTAACTTTGGTTAATGATAAATGAGATTTCATTGGCATGAGAGGATGGATCATGTTGATGAGTGATCTTTAGGAATTGATCAATCAGTTTGAATGTGTCGTGTCTTTCTGGGCATGGAATCATTAATAATGGGGAGAATTGTCACACAAGGTTTTTCATTTCTTGGTTTTGATCGTATTTATTGGAAATCTTGATCATTTTCATGTGTTTTGGGTGATATGAATTTTGAATTTTGAACATCAATGTATGTCTAATCATCAAACCATGGGTGTCCCATACATTTATTTTAGTTTCTTGAGAAAATGGTGGTTACATAATGATTTGGGCCAACCATGAGACCATGTTTATATTTAAAAACGAATATTTTTTCATTTATAATTTCATCATTATTCAACATTTCCACTCATTCCAATTCTCACCTGGCCTCCCCTCTCCTATTAAAACAATCATATATATTAGGGTCCTTAGGAAAGTATAATCATGGAGGAGTTGGATTATTTTATCAAGTATTGGGCCATCGCATGAGCCCATTTCTAGTTTTTAAAAAATTATTTTTTTTCATTTACATATTATTTATTTATTAATATGTTTCGTTTATTCAACCTCTATCAAAATCCCAAAATACATAAATGTACTCCCATGCCTAATTTTTCTTCTTTGGATCTCATCTTAGTCACAGATTAGGGAGACATTTCTCACATATTCTCAAATCGTTCAGATTTTGTAAGTAAATTTTTTTAATAATTAATCATTCTTTTTATCACATAGGATCTTCTCCATTGAGTTCCAAGACATTTCCAATCCTAAAATGGTATTTATCTAAGTGAAGATAAAGATTTATCTAGTTATCAAGGTATTTTTCCTTCTACTTTATCCTTCTTCATCTTCATTCTATTTTTATGGTTCTCTCTTCTCCTTTGGTAAATAATTAACTAGGGTTCTATTCTCCCATTAATTTGTTATGTTTTTTTTGTTTGGGTCTTTTTTCATTTGTTTAGGGTTTATAAACCCTTACATGGGGATATTGGGTGTGTGTTTCCATTCAACCACGTATTTGAGGTAGTTTTTCCTTTGTACATATCCTTTTTATTTAGGATTCATTTTTTTCATGGTATTTGAATGAAATTATTATTCCAAGTATTGTTTTATAAGCCTACAATAACATTATTTGGTGTGTAAGGTGGTGATTGTGACTTGTTTTATGAAAAGTATTGTTCTTTTTTATAAGATTGCACTCTATTTATTTTATTAAATGTTTTATTACTTTTACAAATTGTCTGTGATGTTTAGTACCTTTATTAGAAATTTAAATAAATTTCTGTCATGAAAATTTAATTTTACAACCTTTTGTGTTAAATATAATTGGTTTTATTAAACGTTGAATGCCACATTTTTTGGGAAAGTGACCTGTAGGATTTTGTGTGCCCAAAGTAATTTAAAATGATTGGTTTGGATTATAAAAAATATCAACAACATGTGAATCAAATTATTCGGGTTCCATATGTGGGTCCCAATAAGGTTTTTCAATTTATTATGAAATTAGTATGGGTTTTTAAAGTGTTTTTTCATGTGTTACCCATTAATGGAATTTTGTACATCTATATAGGAAAGGATAAGTTTTGAATGTGTAAAATTAATTTTTAAGATTTTTATTTAAAGGTTTAGTTTCTTCCAATGGAGTGTTTAAACCTCTTTATGAAAATTGTAATTTTTTCTTTTGATAAATGATTTTTTGATGAATTATTAAAGGCTCATTTGGCATTTTTCGGTAAGAGTGGTTTTCATGTCTAATCCATATTTTATCATTAGTGTCATTTTATGATTCAAGAAATTTTTTTATACAATGTTGATGGGGATTAAAAATCATGTTTGATATGGTATTGGCGGCTTTTGTCCTTAATGGTGCATTTTTTAATGGATTTTACAGACAAAAACTCGTTATATTTCATAAAATTGTTTAATGAAAATTTTATGTGGATTATTAACCCATGAAGGATATATGAAACCTTGTTGAGGGATATTTGGTGCATTTATGATTTGGAAATAAAATTTTTCTTAGAAAAATATTTGTGATAACATGTGGATCTACATTGAAAACAAAGAGGGAAACCTTACTATCTAGGAGGGTGGTTGTGTACTGGTAGGCTAGTGATCTGGAGTGGTTGTGTCCCTGTTTAACATAGCAAGTTTGACGATGAAATAGCTATATAAATGATGAATATGATGTTGGGGACCACCAGGTTATGCGTGTTGTTCCCTACTAGTGTCTCCTACATGAGAATTGATATTATTGTGGTTACTTTGAAACTGATATATGATGTAACTGGGACGCACAACAAACCAGTTCTGAGGGGTGTTCCTGTGAGTTCTGCTCATTAGAAATGTAATATTCACCATAATAATAAGATAAGATTGGTTGGAAAATCTATTATCATTTGTGTTTTATTAAATTTTGTATATTCTCTATAGAATCCTTCTTGAAAACTATGTACATTTTAAATTTACCTCTGTTTGAAATTGGTTACTGGTATTTATTATTTACGAAAACATGCAGGATTTTTTTTGTAATGTTTTTAGTATGGAACCTTGATTGGAAAACTAATCTATATATATTTTTTGTAAAACATGAAATTGACGATTAATTTATTTTAATTTACGATTGTTAGGAATAGAATATTGGGACAACCTAATATGTTTTAATACTCACTTTTATCGTCTTCTTCTATTTTTAGCATTTGTGAAATTTTTAGCTGGATTATGATCACCTTTGGTGATGCACGATCATTGTGTCAGAGATTTACCAGCAGGGTCAGGTGTAGTTAGTTGGCATTCTGGTTTGTTTGGTTGAGTTGTCGAGTTCCGTTGTATTTTTAGTTTGTTGTATAAATCATGTTCAGTTCAACATTGAATAAATGTAAGATGGGATGTATGTTTCTTTATGATTTTTTAGTTGTTGTTTATTTTTTTGGATAAAATGATCCCTCATTACTCTATTGATACCCTCAGTGCTTAACTCCATCATGGGATAATTGGGAATGCCTCTTGAGACATTTCACGATGCATCCCAGGTGACTGCTTCCGGGTTGACCCATATTGGTTTGTAACAAGATATCTTAAATTAAATTGTTGTCAATGAAAGATGAATAACATGATTAGAATGTATTGCTAACATTTTTCTATATAAAAGTAGTACCAAGGATTATTAATTTGGAGAATTTGGTTTCCCGACATGTATTTCATGTTTTGGATAATAGGTTACATTAATATCAATGTAATCTGGTACCATTTAATTTAAATGATCCATTACTATCTGGTATATTCTATGTATTCTATTTATAGGTTGATTATTATATCATTTTTTAAGAGGGTAATGATTTATATAAAAAAATTAAAAGACTAAAATTTTTTAATGGAAATATTCTGGATTTATGAACAATGTGGAAGATTTTTATTTTTAACGTGAGCTGAGAGGTGTATTGATACCTAGTATTGATTTATAAAAAAAATAAATCTAGTGATCAAGATGTTAGTGAATAAATAAGTTTAATATCATATGATTTTTCAAGGATTAGTTTATAATATAATATATAATCTTGTGTTGATGGAGAATATATTTTACCACAAGTGGATAATAGTTGGAATTATTAATCAATTTTTTTCTACAAATATATTTTTCACTACAAAAAGAAGTATCATCCATGAATAAAATAGTCATTCTTGGGTAAGATGAATACTTTATCTTCCAGTAGATTATTATTAACCCTGTATTTAGTCAGATCCAAAGGTTTTTTTGGTTTCATGGACTAGGAAAAGAGAACTACATATACCTGTTCAAATTATTGTGTAAGTCGATGGTTTTTTTTATGGAAGAAATTATGTAGCCATCACCTACTAAGAAAAAATATATGAACAACTGATTAAAGGTGGTGAAAAGCTATTACATTAACTCTCCCATTTTGAAGCATTTGAGAAATTACCAAAAAAATTATTGTTGTGGGAGATCATTCTAAAGACCATATGATTAACCTAATTGATAATAAAATAAATTTATCTAGGTTCAATAAGTTTTCTAATAGAATGACACATGGAAATGAATGTAGATGAGAATTCATAGGTCATCAAAATGATTAAAGAGTTTTCATCTATAGATAGTGAATATATTGAAGATATATCAGTTCAAATTGTTGAGGATTTAGAACCTTCTATAAGTGATGAGTATTTACGATAAAAATTTGATGATTATTTCATTTTTGGGTCCCATTTTAAATTTTTTACTAAAATCCACTTATCAAGGTTTTTTCTAAAAAAATATGTGGTCAAAAATATTCATATGAAACATTGGATTACTATGAATTATTATATAAAATTAATAATATAGTCTATGATTAATGTATAGTTTGATTACTTGCAGACTCATTATAATATTTTGAATGAAAATTCAATTTCTATTGATAATTTTTAAACTTTTAGAATAGATATACCTATAATTTTTGGAAAAATAAATATATATTTGATATCAAAAAACAATTTTAGTTATCTAATTATGTTCATTGAAAGTCAGTATGAATGGGTAAAGGTTTCAAATTCATTTCAAGGAATGGAATATATTCTACATGAAGTAAGAACTACATATATTCTAGAAAATGATGACATGTTTCATAATGGCCATTCGGAAATAGATAAAATAATTTTTTTTAATATAATAATGAATACCTACACATTCTTTTGGAAAATATGGAGTTAGTTGAATGGTCGAATTCTACATAAGTGAGATAAATTTTTTTAGTCAACAATTTTTTAGAAATGACAGAATTACGGCTTCATTATTTTGAGATAATGAATAGCTTTCTAAAGGGGAACCTGGATGATGTTTTGATGATTTTTCTTGAATTTTTTATACAATAAATGTGTTGGTAGCCCCATTGAATTATAATTTGAATGATTTTATGGTAAATTTTAAGGTTTTTCATAATAATATTGTATCATCATAACCTGATTTCCCACCTGAATGGTGATATCGAGATGGATTCCACTATCCATAGGCACACCTCCCTAAATTAAAAAGGCCTACGACTTGCAGCGAGGGTGTAAGTGGAAAAATTGGGGAGGTTGTACCCTCAATAGATGATATACTTATGGTCAGAGAACCTATATACAAAATGTAGTGGAAAGAAAGACTCATCTAACTTGAACCAGATCTATCAATGGTGGAAGCACATTCAACAATAAGCAATAGTAGAAGAATAATTAAATAAGAATTGTAAATAATTAAAAATTTCAACAGACAACTTGTAGCTACATAAACAATACCTTCATTCAATATAGGTCCAACGTATCACTATATACAAGGGGTCTCCAATAGGTGACAAATAGTATGATACATACATATATTACATGATAATAGAAAAGGAAACCAAAAGGGAGACTCAAAAGTTACTATTGTAATGAAAATAAAATCAATTTATGTTTTCAATATCGCATTCTAATAGCCACTAAGGTCCAACTCCAGAAACTGATCCCATGCCTAAATGCACAAACATAAAGTCTACATGTAACTCGAATGGACCTTGTAGTGTGTGATAACGATTATCAGTATGATAAAACATTATTGTGTATATTCAATATATATTTTTAAGAATGTGATTATTATAATTAATCTAAATAAACACACACATAAAATTATCATGAGATTCCTTGCTGCTCAACAGCCCCCAGGAAGCCATCATGGGCCTCAATCGTTGCCTTAATCATGGGAGATGAGAGGATCTATCTCCAATGGAAAAATTTATCCCTTAATATAAAATATAATATTTGAAAACTCATGTTCCACCTTGAAATTAATCGGAACATCGTGTCCATGAAATACCGCTAACATTCTGATGGTACATCCAAACAAAAGTAACTGGTCCCTCTGACCTCCACTCAAAAGAACCCATCTACTAAATTCTTAGAATCTAATGTCCTAATGATATATGTCCTCAAATAAAACACACCATCATCTCATAGAACAATGTCATGAGTAATAGTGATCTTCTTCCTCTAAAATCTTCTAGGTACATTTCCCTCAATCTCGGCAAGCCTTAACCCCCAACTGATAACCTCAACAATATCAGATGAAGGCTCCTCTCCTTCCATTTGTCTTTATATAGTACGAAAAACCAAGAAAATATCGTAATCCAATCTACTTGGTGGATAATTTTGATAATAGTTGTCAAAAACACCCCATCAATGAGCCAACCCATGTTCACATTACTCGATTTGTGGGTTTTGGCCATCATGGGTGTGAGACAATCAACAAATTAGATCCTAAGCCACATCCAACTACCACTTTATGCCCTTGCAACCTTGTTTCTTATTTATAATGGATATGAATTCAAAAATCACAATCCATTGCCTCACATGAAGACAATTACATCTCTAACTAACATCCACAATTCCCATTCATGTAAAAAAATTCACTCAAAAGTTCATGTCAGACCCAACTAGATGACCACGCCACCATAAACTGGATGGTCAGGAAACCTCAATCCATTATTGCATCACCATCATGATACCTTGGATAACATCACATGAAATTTATGTATTGCATATAAGGAACTTAATAAATAATTAAATTTAAAATGATTTAATTGACAATAGAATAAGAAATTCAATTTAACCAATAAAATCAATTTTTTTGGGTTGAACAATTGAATTTTATATACAAAACCCTTCCGATAACCCATTAAAATTAAATAAAAAACTTAATTAAAATAAAGATCGCACTCTGGTAAAGCTACAAAGGGTGGTTAATGGAATCTAGGTTAGACTCACATGAGCTAATATGGTTTGGGAATTCCCAATGACATATTATTGGGTCCCACAATCAATTCAGAATCGTGAAAAACTTATAAAAATGGTATCGCTCAAATACCCAATGGCACGGTAAAATAATCTCCAAAAAAATGAATGAAAAATCCTTAATAGTGGTATGCACCACCTAACTTGGACTCATAGACATAAACATGTCTAGTGATATCCTCTAACTCGAAGTGATTTGGAATAAATACATGCTTCCATCAAATGCCTTGAAAATAGGGGAAATATATCAAAATGTTTTTGTGACCTGTGAGGTGAAATTAAAATGAAAGAGTGGTGTGGTGGAGGAGAGACTTACTGATATGACTCTTTCGTACCTTGTGTATCTAAAAATGGTACACTAACATAGGAAAGAGATCAATCTAAGAGGGCGATGCAGAAGAAGATCTCCCATTTGCATCGTGAAACTCATGAAGAGAAAAGAGAGGATTGATTTAATTTAAATTAGAGTATTGAATGAAGTTATGTTCACCATTTTCTTTATGCAAGTTAAGGTCACATGGTATTCCATTCTGTGCACAATTCATGTAGGATACTATTCTTGGCTACTTCCTATGTCACACTACTCATGCATCTTATCACATGGTTTTCCCTAACTGAGTGCAAACTGTGTCGACCCCTCCAAAAAAACTATAGACCTATATGTATGGTCAAGTACCCCTGTCCAGAATTTCAAAAATAGGGAATGAGTTTTTTTTGAAAAGGCTGCACTATTTACCCAAAATCGTTCACTTTGACCTATAATAGAAAAACATGGTCTTCGAAAATTTGACACTCTTGACGCCCTCCCAAACAATCATTGCACTATTGAAGCCTCCAAACCCATCCAGAAACATGATATTAATCAAATAGAGCACTCATAATGTGGTTCCATTCAATAAAAAAAATTTGTACCCACTAAATTTAAAATTCAAAATGGTATAGGATTTCAAATTGTTATAATAACACGAGATGATACAACCTCCCACATTACCATAGAGTATCCCTAGGTAATAAAACAAAACCTGGAGATGGTATCAAACATACCCATCCTATTTAAGTTAATCTTGAAAAACATTTTCAAATGGAATATGTCAACATCCTAATGTTGTCTCCCCACAATAGGATTCATATCTCATGGTACCAATAGTCCCAAAACACAAATCAACCAATGGTCCAACATCTAGTTCATAAACTCAATGGTACTCTCATGATTAATCATCACTCATGCACCTCATCAAGTAATACTAATTCATATCGTACACCCATAAGAAACAAACACTGAATTGATTCCTGCCTCATTCCCTTTTCATGCATGGAATCAATGAGGCCATGAATATCTACGGATTCCAAAAACAATATTAGTACCTTTCACATAAATAAAGTACCACATCACAACGATGACACGCTACCTCACAACTCATGTTACTATATCTATTTGATTCCCTAATGCCACGAACCTATCTAATCAACCACCTAATGATTATCACATATAAAATTTGATGTCACACATCTGACACACACACACACAGATATATATATATATATATATTTATTTATTTATTTATTTATCATGCATGTGATTCAGTTCCAACAAAATAACCATCATCTAGTTAGACTATTTTCATGTCTTCTACACCCAACATGAACATGACTCAACTCTAAATTCTACAAAAAGATGATGAAAAAATATATGCCCATGGAGTACCTCTGACTGTCATTGGATCTCTAGTCTACTGATACCCTACAGCTTTTTGTCATGCACTGGGCATAAAGCCCAACTGACTGAATCCTAGCCTCCCGACAATGTTTCACCATCCACCAGTCATGGAACCCATTTTTAGTTCCACGTGTATCCACCACAATACCAATGTGCATATGAATCATGGCCACCATCACACATTACTAATCCCAAACAAACAATAGAGGCTTATCTATTCTCCAGTCCATAACAACTTATATTCTGATAAAGATTCATTTAGAGGATATCAAGTTTCCCAAAGTACCTACATTCTCGGCACACCTTTGGAGGCTCCACATTCATGTGTATGTACATATCTGGGAAACTCACACTGAAAAAAATATTTGAAGATTCACTCTAAAGAGGTTGTCTGAAGTCATTGGAATCATTGTCCCGCTGTAACTCATTCAATCCCTTATTCTTTACATCAACTGTGTCACCATTGAAATCACATGAAGAATCTATACCCATCGATCAATACCATTCTACCGTATTTCCATCATCTATGAGCACAAAATTCACCACCAATGAGAATGATGCCAATCTAAAGATGTTTTCCATCACCCAAATGGCATGTTATAAACTACACTCGATGTGCGTCACCCTTGAGGTGTCACCACACACTTTTCCATGTAAAAAGAAAGATAATACAGTGAACATTTATGTATAATCATTGAAAAAGATGTCTCTTAGTTGAGGGCACAATAAATCCTAAAATATTTCTACCCTCAAAATCTCCATGATGAAATGATTAAAGATCCTGGACTTAAAATACTTCCAATCTAGCCCCTCAAGTCTTCCTGCCTGAACCTACACATCCCACCAGTAATTTTTCGATCTTCTGAGTATATAGGTGTACTGATGCACCCTCCTCCCTAGAGGCATCTCTAGATGCTAAAATATCATCTTTCCGTAGTTGATCCAATTCATAGATACCTATATAAAATAGTCACCCTGATGTAGCGACATCTGATGAAACATGAACTACCAATTACAATTTTCTGTAGATGGATCTGCTCATTATGAACCTTTGTTGATCCCTTATATCCCACATACCAAGATTACAACGAGATTCTCATCATGTTGTGGCTCGAGTGCATTATTTTTTGGGGGATACCCCACCTACATTGGAACATATTTCTGAGAATGTTCTTATAGTTGAGCATGTAGAAAAGAACGTACATACTCTTCAAGGCCCTAGAGGGTATAAACCTACTTATGATCTACTGGAACTAGGTCCTTGCCTTCTTGATGCTCCAACTAATATATCTAGGTGGTAACACATCGAATACCATATACATGGTCATAAAACGTATATAACACTCACACATATATATAACGTATATAAGGAAATCTATAACAGAATGTGAATCCTCACTACCCTTACAATTTCTTATCATAACCATGCCACATGCACTTCATGATTAATGGTCTCCCTCACTACCCCCAATAAAACTCTTAATAAAATAATACATGGTCTATTAAAATTCTAACAAAAAACATCACCCCAAATCGATGACCATATCACCAAACATTGTTTTTCATATCATCCCATTTCATTATCCATTCCAGATCCTATAAGATCCAGGCCCACTTCATATTGAAATAGAATGTATATATATATATATATTTCATCACATAGACATTTAGTTTTCAAATTTTTCAGGAAATTTTCATAGGAACATGATTATACATATTCAAAATAACTAACCATGTTCCTAATGAAATGTTAAAACAAGCATACCAAACAGACGTTTCCATTTCGGTCCAAGGTTCCAAATCGACGTCCTTATCAAACTAGACCAAGGAGAACATTTCATAATGAATAAAATCACCCATCACAAGTGTACCAAATCAAGTGAAAATCATAGAAATTGTAAAATGATAAAAATGAACCAGCAAATCCCAACCATGGAAACTTAGTCAGTCCCTTGTGTAAGGGACTATAGGTACCAATTCATGATCAATGAATCCAGTTCTGACCACATCCTAAACTCTAGCCAATCATATCCCAATTATTAAGAGGAGAAGAAAAGTGTAAAAATCATTCATAGTTTCAATGGTATTCAACATTGAAATACTACTAAATCCATGTCAATAAATATTTTAATACTATTTGTAGCATCCATGACCTAATCAGCACCCAAAATGGTGACTTCAAGTTAGTTTCCCTTGTCATTAGGCACACCTCCCAAAATTCCAATGAATTCCAACTTGAATCGTGGTTTTTAGAATGAAATTTGGTTGAGGATATACCCTCAATATATGATATAGTGACAGTCAGAGTATATATATATATATAATATGAATCATAATGAGATACATAGAAGACTCAAACCAACCCCATCCTTGGTAAAAGAATATCCAATAATATGAAATAGAGGATACATAATTAAATAATTATAAGAAATAAATAAACATGTTACCATCCCATGTGTAACTAATAAAATAAATCTTTCATTCAATAAAAGTCCTACATATAATATATAGAAGGGGTCTCTAATTGCTAACATATTGTAAAATACATACATATATTGAATTCTGAAACAAAATTAAAAAAAAGGAAATCTCCAAAGTGAATCCTAAAGAGACAATAACCTCAATCTATCTTTCCAACTTCCCATTCTACTAGCTAATAAGGTTTATCACTTAAATCTGATCTCTTGCATGAATTCAATAACATAAAGTCTACAAGAATCTTAAAGGGACCATACATAATGGGAGAATGAGTCACAAAAAGATACCACCTCAGTTCTCATACCCAACACAAGTGTTTAAGTAGTTTGAATTATAATAAAAATAATCTAGCACGTTTTTAAAATAAACATTGGATTCCTAGATGCTTAACAGCCACTATGAATCCATCACCTGCATCAGCCAACACTAGATTCACGGGAGGTGAAAGGATTAATGGCCTATAGCCCAAGATAGCCCTTGATATCAAATAAAAATGTGGAACCCTTTGGTTCCACCTAAAAATTCAATAGCACCTCATGGCTACCAAACAATGCGTTTTCATGAAAAAGAATCAGTTTCCCAAAGGCATGTACAAAAAATGTAACCGGTCACTGAGTCCCCTGATCTGAGAACCCATAGGCTCAAAGCCTAGCTTCTAGTGGATCTGTGATATTTATCCTCAACTCAACATAACCATTAGCTAATATCATGATGTTTCATGGAACATTTAAATTTTTCCCCCAAATTTGTCCCGGCCCGACAACCTAAATCATATCAAGCCTCAGCTCCCAACAGATAACATCTACAATATCAACTAAAGGCTCCTCTCTTCCCACATGGATTTCTACAGTAGGATCCCCCAAAAAAATTTCCTAAGACAATCTACTGAGGGCCACTACCCACAAGAGTGGTCAAAACCACATCATCACTGAGTCAACCTGTGTGAACAAACATCAATTGGAACTTTTTCCATCACATGTGAGAAGTAATCACCAAATTAAATCCTAGGACACGTCTAACCAACACCTCAGGACCTTGTGACAATGTATCACAAATATTATAGCCTTTCTATCCAATATCATAGGTCATTTCCCCACCAAATGATATTGATATATCAAATAGAAATCCAAACCTCCCAATCCTATTATAAACAACACACAAAAGTCTAGTTCAAGCCCAACTAGACAAACACATCACCTCAATCATGATTTCAAAGCCACCTCCATCCCTCAGGTTAATCCCCTCACAATCCCTCAAATCACATCATATGAAATTCAATCATTTCATACAAGTCACATAATTAAAAATTCGATTTAAAATCGTTTAATTAAAAAATATAATAATAAATTAAATTTAAATAGTCATTTCAAATTTATTGAATTGAAAATTTTACTTAAATAAGAAAATCCCTTCAGATAACCCATTCAAATTAAATAATCAATTTAATTTTAATTTAGATCACAACCATAACATGGTACCAAAGGAGGTAAATGGCCTATAATCCATAATTTCATGTAAAAAATAAGGTTTTGGCTTATGCAAAATCATCTCATAGGGTCACACGGTCTATCCAACATCAATAAATCTATATAAAATTATTTTCTCTAAAATAAAAAATGGCTGTTTAAAAGGAACACACCCAAAATGGCCACTGAAACATGATGTAAGGTATGCCCCAACTACCTTTGAATCATTTTTTTCCATGCCTATTATTATCTAATAACTCAATGTAATTTTGATGAAATTGAATATTCTGTCAAATATCATAAAAATTAGAAAAATGGATCAAATTGATTTACCATACTATTTGAAAAAAAAACATATGGGAATGGGTGATGAGGGCCTTACCAATTCAGTTTCAACACACCTGATGGGTCCAAAAACATATCACCCACGAAGGAGGGAGAGGAATCCAAGAGGAGGATGAAAAGGGGGATCTCTCCTTTTAGGTATGGGATATAAGAGGAGAAAAATGATATAGAATTATGTTAATTGGTAGGAAGAAATTTTGGTAAATTCACCATTTTTAAGACCACACGGTTAGCTCTCATGGATTCCCAATCCATTCAGAAATAGTGTGGGGCTACAGTCCATGGGTACTTCCTAAGTGGAACTACCTGTGTGGATTTCCACACAGTTATCTCTAACATTAAATAATACATGAAGAATACTCTACAAGAACATCCTACCTAACTACAAGGCCCTGCACCTCCACCACACGGTTTACTGAAACCATAATGTGGTTCAAATATAGGGTTCTCCATTAGCTGGAAGAGGCTGCACAATTTATGGTAGACTATGACCCATGACCTGCAACACCAAAACATGTTCTTCAGGATATCGACACTCTAAAATCCTTCTCAAACACACGAGGCATTCACAAATCCTCTAAACACATCCAAAAATATTTTGTAAGGCTTAATTGACACTCAAAATTGGGTTCTAATCAACAAAACCGAGAGAGGCACACCACAAATTTAAAAATTCATAATAGTAGAGGTTTTTGACCTGATTCAAAAACATTGGATGTTACAAATGTCCCACATTCATTAAACACTAATCCACTTCCTCTAATGAACCTAAAATGTATCCTTCCTCCCCCCTATAACTTCACAAGTTTATCCTTGTGATAATATTTATTATAATATACAATGATTTATTAAAATGAGTTCTTTGGTTATTTATTATTATATATATATTCACTGTTGTGTTGTTTTGTGTCACATATATTATCAATTTTATGTATTATTTTTTTCGTTATATATCATTACCATATAGTTATGTGGTAAATTAATTCGGTTTTGATCCATCTTTACTAATTTTATTAGATTTCATTAAAAGGAGGAGAAATTCAAACAATGATTACATTATGATTTATTTAGGAATAAAAACTAATTTGTATATGTCATTTGTTATTTATACTTATATGGGTTTTTTAATCATAAAAAATATAGTGATTATTGGAAATTTAGTTGGTTCTTGAATAATTCCTCATTATTTTATCATTTCTTTTGATGATCATAAGTAACTAAAATTTTCATACTAATAACTATGTTTACCATGGGTTTTAATCATATATTTATTTTAATATATATTTTATTATGCAAAAATTCAATATTTTCATTAGTAACTAATTTAATGTAATTTTATTCAATAATGTATTTGCAATTCTAATGAAAACTTTTAATGGTTTTTAAAAAAGTGATGTTGAAACCTAACATTGTTACCCTTCTCTTAGTACCCCTTTCATAAGCTAAATATTTTTTTGAGAGCATCTATTTTTATATGGAACATCATGTTTCAGTACCTAATGCCACTTTTGTAACCTCACGTTTGAGATGAATTTCCGTATTTGAAACCAAAATCATTTAAAATAAACCCCATGTTTAATTATCTTTCCATTAGTGCATTAAACTATTGTTTTTATTGAACCTATCACTCTTTTATTCTGCATTTTAAATCAAACAGACATCCTGAAATTCACTTTTATAGATATCCTTTTACATATCAAACGAACTTTTAATCATTAATTAGTTGTATTTGAATTTTTTATAGTTCAATTGTTGGTTCTATCATTTCACTAGAGTAAATATCTCAATCAATCAATTAAAATATTGTATCAATGTCTTTTAAAAACTCACTCATTAATTATTATTTCTAATGGATGTAGAACTTTTTTGAATAATATTTATTACAAATTTTTAATAAAAATTTATTTTTAAAGCTCTTGATTTCTATGTTGATTTTTTGGATCTTTTTTACGATGTTTTATTCAAGATTCTTATTTTTTTCTAAAAATGTTCTTTTCTGAAGATATATCAATGATATGATATGTATTTTTTGTCTTAATGGGGCTTTGTGTAAAAGAAAAATTAGATTCTCTTAGATTATGTTTGAATTTTCAGTTTATAAAAGAATGTGTTTTATCTACTACAAATAATGTTGTTGTTTTCAATAAAATGTCTTCTAATTTTTGTTGGAATTTTTTTTGGGACTAAAAATTAGTCTATAAATGTTATAATCATTTTTTGTGTGTTCATCCTATTACTAAGAAGTTATATATTCTATTTTTCTATTGTTTGGTTATTCTATACAGCAACATATCGATTCTTCTTGAAGACATTTAATTAAAGGATATAATTTTTTCAAATATATATATTTATATTAATTCATTGTAATATCTTCATCTAAATTCATTCAGTGACTATATATTCAATAGAAAAAATCTAGTAGTTTTTAAACACTTCGGAATGGAGTGTTTTGAGGACTTTTGATTGTCTAGTTTGAGTCCTTGTTAAATATTTTTTAAAAAGATATTGTTTCATTCACTCAACTATTGAGATTGCTAAGAAAAGGATCCACTCGTAAATACCACCAAGATCATGGGGAGATGACTTCTAGAGTGGACTGAGTGATCATTGTTCTATGAACTATTATAAAAATTTATTTTTTCTATTCATTATATTCCTTAAGAAATTTTATTCAATGAAAACAGAACTAAATCACTCTTCAATTCATAAATGTGTATAATTTTTAAATTATTCATATTTTTAAAAAAATGACACATTACACCCCTCCCCCAATTATCTCTTTATTTTTATTCCAACATCATGTAATCCTCCTACCAAAACTATCATATGTCTTCTCATTGGATCTAAACAATTTATTGAGTATAAAAACATCACTACAAGATAAATTATATTAAATTATCTTAATTTCTCTAGTGAACGATTCTATATGGTTGTAAAATTTCATACCCTCATGCATTACAAATAAATTTTGATTCATGTTAAAATTTATTAAAAATACCGTTTAAAAAATCAATTATTTTATTAACAATATACAAGAACGGATCAAGAATATATTTTCTGTACTCTAAGACGATTTAACCAAATAGATAAATAGTATAATTTAAAATAGAGGTTATATAATGAATCATAATTAATTATAAGTCAAATCCAATAGAATATGAAAATGAAAAAGGATTTATAAAATACATACAATTTTTTTAATCCATATTTATATATTGTGTACTGAATAAGTTATGTGTCACATTGAAAAGTAATTTTTAGAAAGGTGAATTTGATAATTATAAAAAAATATTTCAAAAAATAATATGCAACATTTCATCATGGAAAAATAAATAATTGTATGCAGGGAAATTTTTTCTGTAAGAAAAAAAATTTCATCATGAAAGGAAAATCCCATTTGATATTATTTTTAGTGCAATTTTTAAAAACCATCATTAGAAAAAAAGATGAAAACATTTTTTTATATGAAAATTTTATTTTAGAAAATTGGAAGAGATGTTATATATATATATATATTAAAATCATAGGTATAGTTAATAAAAGTATGGAAAGATAATATTCATTATGAAACTTTACAACCAAAAGAATGGAAATTTGAGTTATCAATATCTCTAATGTGAAAATTTCCACTATGAAGAATGAAATATTTTTAAAGGGTTATAGGTGGTAAAAATGCTATCAATATGATTTTACAACATAATAAAATCAAATGTTATAATATGCCAAACATATATGATACAACATCTACAAAATGAACCTAACTCAAAGTTAAGATATTTAGTTAACAAGAACTACTATGACTGTGGTAAAATATCAGTCAAATGCAATTTTAATAAAGGAATTTTATTATTATTATTATAAACCAATACATATAATGAAATCAATTATATATAAATATTGTGATATTAAATCAACATACCTCCTTAAAAATTAATAATTGTGTATAACAAGCAATATGTCACAAACAATCAGAGTTAAGACCTATAAAACCATTATATTGTTGCCGTGGATAGTATTGTTTTTTATAAAATCTCATAAAAAACATAAATATATTAATATTTTATTTAAGAATGTTTTCATATATATAAATATTTTTAATATTCATGCATAATTATTGTCTTAATTTATATTTGTTAGTTATTACTTATTTTCAAAATCTATTGTGAGTAATCATGATACTTTTTGAACTAGTATTCTAATAGTGGTGTTTTTATTTATTATAATAAAAACCTTTATCCATTACAATACCCAAAAAGATAATATAAATTATGATTTATAATTATATAAAACATGATAAAAAAATTCATAAGTATTTTATTTATTATTTGTGATAATGGAATTAGTAACGTGATTTTTTGTAATTTTTAAATGAAAAATAGTGTTGTATTAATTATAGAGTCAAATATTTATATTAAAATAATAAAATAAAAAATTAACCATTATTTAATTATTAATATAAAATATTATTTTTCTAAGATAATCTCTGAAATAAATTTATGACATTTTTAAATAGGTTGTTAAACTTCCTCAACAAGAATATGCTACAATCTATATATGGATATGGATATGGATATGGATATGGAAGATATTGTTTTAATATAATATAATTTCCAAAAAAGTATAAGGATGTTATTCTTATTTTCTATGCTAATTGGTGATAATATGGATGGTTTATAAAGATTAGATTAATGAAAAATATGTTCACATAAATAAGTAAACATATTTTCCTATTAGTTAGTTCATTTTAGGTGGTCAGTTTTAAAATGAATTCATATTGATAATATTAATAATAGAATGATTAATTTCAACTTCCATAACATAAATCATTAAATATAGAGATTTTCTATTCACTAAACCAATTTCCTGAACCATACATGGAATTTTGGAGTGACAAGTGAAATGAATTGTTCATAGAAGCGGTAGTCTGCACAAAAACATGAGAAACATTTTCATTTTTCAATTAAATGGGAATGAAATAGATAATAGTAATACCATAAATAAATGAAAATTTAAATATATTACATATTTTGATTTAATAATATACATATGGTTAGAATGGATTCGGTGGAGGTTCGATGAGAAGGATATCAAAAACATGATAATGGGTATGTAATAATTTTGTTGATAATTTTGATATTCGCCTAACTTATCATTTAAAAAAGGACATTGGGATTTTTTTTATATTGAGAGATGAAAAGAATTTATAGGGAATATAGAAGATATAAATTGTTAAAAGTCACATTATAATTCAATATATGGTTCTATATATAATTTTTGGAAGTAAGCTCATGTTAGAGGAGAAAATGGGGGAAATCAATGGAAAATAATGTTATGTAAGGGGAAAGAATTTAATTTTATTATAGTTAGATGATAATTGTGTTTAAATGATGGTATGATTTACATGTATGACATCCCGACATAAAAAATACATTCTTAATGTTATTAGTGTGAATTTGATTTAGTAAAACTCTAACCACATTAGAATACCCATTCTAACACTAAGTAATCATCATTAAAACTATAAAATGATAGTTATATTATTAATTTAAATGAATCATAAAAATTGATAAAATAATTAAATATGATAAATATGAATTATTTAATCCATTTAATCTTGTTTAGTTTCTAAATACTATAAAATTTACAATAAAATTATAATATATAATGTTTTGAGAAACATCTTTTTATAGATAATGTTATGTTAATAATTAATTATTTTCAATAATATTTAAAATAAATTTCAAATTAAATGGGTTATAATTTAATTAAATATGTGTATAAACATAATATCATTGTTTTTTATCTTATAATTTATCCTTATAATTCTAATCGATAATATTTATAAATTTATAGGTTCTCAAGTATTAATTACTTTGTAGGAAAAACTAATATTTATCTTGGTATGTTAAATCTATTCCTAAAAATTAAAATGATCATATTTCAAAATATTATTATCATAATTATACTATTTAAATTATATTTTACCATTCCGTTTCAACAAGTGTTAAAATTCAATTTTTTATTCAAAAGAATAAAAGGTAAATGGTTTTCATTGGAAAGTATGTTTTGAAAAAAATCTATATTTTAATTGGATATGTATATTTTCTATTATTATACTTATTTCATATAAATTAAAAACAAAACATATATAAATATTTTATTCATATTAATAATATATTTTCTTTAAACAATATTTTGTTACTTTACATAAATCAAAAAAATAATAATTATTAGAAATTAAAAATTTTAAAGAATAAATCATGTTTTTTAGTAATTTAGATATAATAATTAAATTTTAATTAATGAAATAATATTAATAATGAACATTATTTTTAATTGTACATGTATTTCATAATTCAGTTATGTCTATTTTTATACTCCAATTCTAAATTTATATTTTTATAGTAATATATTTTTCTTCAGTGTAGTTTGTTTTAGTTGTTCATGTGAAGTATTATATCGAACACCTTAGGATTCAATGGAAAATATATAAATCAAAATAACATTTTATTACATTATCCCCAACTCACACATTAAAAATAATTCATCCTCACAGTTTTAATTATCACATACTTACATCAATATTTATGGTAATCTAAATATAATCCGGAAACTATATCTATATTCAAAGAGATACAAAAATTTCTATCTTATATAAGAGTTGATAACAAATCATTACCCTAAAAATGTGTATATATTTATATTCTCAATAATTTATTACTGATACATATTGATTATTCAATGTAGTTTCTTGAGACATAAACCCATTATCTTCATTTTTAACATCCACTTTTCAAAAAAAAATTATTATAACAAAAAATATTAAGATAATATCACCATGAATCAAAGTATGCAGTCATATGAATATAAAATTTCTACACTAATTGTTTTTATCCAATTACATCTTTATTTCAACCTATGATATTACGTCACAGATGGTTCATTGTATAACTCTCCTAGATCAACAAAGGATTCTTTAATGTTTTTTTCACATATATTCCTTAATCTAATTAATTATCATAATAAATAACTAGTAAAGGATTATTATGAGAATGTAACTACCCATAGTGTATCCTTTTGTTTATTCTTGATATTATTGTAGTCTTAGGACTACTCATCATGCACCACTATAGAAATTGAGTCAATACTGAACCACCCTATTCAATTTGATTACCCATAAGTGCTTCTACTCCACAACCATATCCATATTCCAGTATCTTAAAAAGGAAAAAAATTATAAAAGAACCCAAATAATATTTAATTTAACAAAACATTTAGATATCATCAAATACATGTAAATTTTATTGACTTATACATAAGAATATCACAAAATTTCACTTATCATAATCCCCAAAATATTCAATTTTACCTCCACCAACCAAAATAGTTTTATATACTAGTAGAATTCTAAAAAAACATAATTAATAAAACCTTATATTATAGGATCAATGAGAAAACAAATTGATACACAATTAGGGGTGAATTTTATTTCATAAAATATAACATTATAAATTCATTAACCAAATCAAGATGGATTATCTTATAGATACTTCATCTGAAAATAAATTCTTATAAATGGGATATATCATTTTTATGGATATATTACTTCATTAAATATTATTGTTAGAAAAACATTTTAATAAAAATTCCCAAAAAAAATTAATTTATGTAATAATAATTAATGTGAAATAAAAAAATTGTTATGTGAAACCTACAATGGTTTCATAATAATTATTCATGATGTAAAATTTACCATTAATGAAATCTATAAACTAGAAATTAGGTATACATAGTTTTAAACTAATTTTAATGTTCTTTCTTCCTTAAGTATGCAATCCATCCATAAAAGGATAAGTATAATTTGGTTTCCCGATCTGGGAACCCTCAATAATAACGATTGGAAAAATATATATTTATATAAACAAAATCCCTGGATCATCCATATCAAACAAATAATTACAAAACAAAAAAAAATTCTTTAAGTCATTTACATATAATCTTATCATGGGCGCCTCATGAAAAATAATAATAAAATTTTATAATAAATTCCTCTCAAAGTTACATGATGTTTGAAAGGGTTTAAAAACTCTTTATAGTCGTTGACACAGAAGATACCTCTATCGTGATCAGAAAATTTATTTATAGGAAAATTTATAATGATCATATTCCATGAATTTAAAAGGTAGTTTCAACAGACTGAGATCAATATTGTAAGCTCCCATATTATTATAGGTATGTCTCTATTTATATATTTGTTTATCTCTCTTAATTAGGGGTGTAATTCATTTACTCTTTGTTTTTTATAATAGTTCTGGGATGGGATATGTGTTACATGTGTGCAACATGAAAAAGAGGTGTGGTATGTATGTAGAAAAAATTCATGTCCTGAAACTAATTCAAAATGTGATTTTTTTGGGTAGACCCCATGAATTTAATTCTTTATTTGAATAAATTCACGCCATTTAAATTTTACTCACTATGTAAACATGTAACCAAAAATTACCACAAGAAATTAAAACTCATTACACAACATGTACAATATTTTAGGTTTTGTGATAGCTTTTTTGGAAAAAATAAATGGAAAAAATCACACATCCTGAAATAAATACACATCATGAATTTTTCTAGAAAATCCTACATAATCTCTCATGTGTCTTGCATTTTTTTAATGCCTCCCCCTATTTATATAAAGAACATTCATGCAACTCTTTCCCAACCATAGATCATCCACATATGATTTTTGGGTGTTCGAATTTATCCATAAAAGATCCCAATTCGGATATTGGAAATCTATAACAAGGTTTTTAATGGACACATTTTAGTTCCTATAGAACTTCATGCCCCATTGCAAATGGAATATCAAGTTTTTGTTAAAAGGAATGAAGAATATGATCACTACCATTGTGATAGATTTTTGGAATATTCTTCTCCAATTCTGAGGTGTCTGGTCTAATACATATCCCTTTATATTATTCATTGGATACAGTTGGGTCCATAAGTTAAAAGACTAAGACATCTGATCCCAGGATTGTTATACCACACCGTCTCCTAATTGAGATAAGGTCCATATTAATTTGGAGACCTATAATAAATGGGATAAATTGATTGAATTATGGATTAATTTATAAATTTTAATTACATTTCCATTTTTGTGATTAGTTATGGTATAATCATATCATATAAATTAATTTAACTGATAATTTAATTAAATAACATTTAAATGATAAATTAAAAAGGTTTTAAATATTAATGATGATAATTAGGCTCATGTAATATTGAAATTAATTCATCTAAATTGATGAAAATTTTATTAATTTATCAGTCTCTCTTATTGATATATATTTTCTATTTTTATTTTTTCCATTCTATACTATTTTGTTATATATTGAGATTTTGTTACATCGATTTCATTAATAAATGAGGGTTGGATTCTTTTTCAGTTGTTGATTTTTTCTAGATACAACATGTGATTAATACATGAGTGTTGGGTTCAGGATTTCCCGACTTCATCCGGGCTAAGAATATATGTACATGATGTCCAATGGTAGGTAATATGATTATATCAGAAATATCAGGACAATATGTGAAGGAGTTTGATACTCGATGGGAAGATTATAGATTTTGTAAGGGAAGATTTCATTTTTTATGATTTGTTAGGTGTCGTTCTTCCTCAGCAATAGAATATTCCAAAAAATTGCATAATTCATACTAATACGGGAGAATCAACCCTCATTCAGAGATAACTAGTAGGGTACCAAAGTAGGTTTGATAATCCATGGGTGTTAACCCATATCATGAGTGTTATAATCTTTATTACATGTGTTGTATTAATTTATTAAATTAATACCATGATATTCCTTTTATTCGATACACAATATTTCATTGACTAGAATTTTTAATACATGGTGTTGACGACCAAATAAGGTATACATACACCTTGGACATGCCACCACATTGTACCTATATGTGTTTCATGGATTTTGGATTAGAAAAAGAAAAGAGGACCCATTGTAGATTTTTTTTCTTGTGGGATGGGTTGAACATTGTATATGGGACCATCATGGTGTTTAGGATGGGGGTATATATAGTCTTTATTATAGTTTTTTAGTCTTTTATATATATAAAATTAAAAATGTCCTTTAGGTTCTGTTGGTCAAAGTGGATACTCAAGAGGGGAGTGAATTGAGTTCCAATTAAAATTTCTGTTAAAAACATTATAATAAAAATCCCCTAATTCAAAACAACCCATTTAATTAAGGTAGTATAGATATTAATGTTTAACTACTCAACATGTTTTTCTAAGGTTTATTAGACCTCATTTGAATCAATGTAATCACTAATTTAACTTTTGATATAGGATTACTGAATTAAGAATATACACACACTAACCAAAACTAACTATCATAGTTAAAGTAAAAATAGATTTCTGTATTTGAAAAATATAAGCACTGGATAAAATGAAATAGTGTAATTGAATATTGGAACATAAATGTAAACATTATGATTAGTCTCAAGTCGATACATAATCTTCTCCACTTGGAGATCACCTACTACGAAGTTTGTTTATATAAAGAATCTTTTGATCCACACCCTGGATCGGGGATTAGAACAGCACACCCGACTATCCGGGTCACACATGACCTCTACCAAAGTTATTAATTGAAAAAAATGTTATAAGTGATTGAGTTTGAGGATAGTTTGATATCCTCCAGTTTTTCTCAGGATACATTGTGCGTAAAACAAATATACACACTACTTAAATAGTGAATATAAAACACAACAAAGTTAAGAAAGAAAATAGAGTTAAGAATTATATGTCTGTTGAGAAGTAAGGCTCTAGATTCAATTAATGTTGAGAAAATGGTATTTCAGTCTTCTTCTGGAAGTTGTCTTAAAAACAAAGTATCACAGTTTCTACAATCCAACTTTGAGGAGTGAAAGGGGTTTATCTCTTTAATGTATTGATGTATACTGAGATTTTTAAGATGGTTTCATATAACAATTTTCTTGTAATATCAAGCTCTTAGTTGTTCTCTTTTATTATTCACACAGTCTGTGTCCCAGCGTGTACTAAAAGTATCATATTTTTAACGTGAAAGATGAGGTCCTTTTATACTCTAGGATCCTCTAGGCATGAAGATCTTTTCACATGTATGTACATCGTACTGTCTTCGGATTTTCCTATAGACAACATTAAATAATTTTTAAATATTAATTTGTCTAAATATGACTGTTAGAAATAAATTTGAATTAATGAAATGGAAATAGTTATTTATATCAATCGGTGAGTCATCTTTGGTTTGTTGTCATTGGTTTGATAATAATGGTTTGTCATCATGGGTGTGTCAACTTTGGTGTGTCGACATCGGTTTGTTATACATTGGTTTCAATTTTTCGACTTCGGGGTGTCGACTTTGTTATGTCGAACTTTGGTATGTCATTCTTTGGTCCGATTACATCGGTCTAATGTACTTCAGTCTTTCAAAAATCAGTTTCAGTTTTTCGACTTCGGTGTGTCAACATCGGTCTATGAAACAACGGTCTATCATTATTCTATCTAGTAACATCGGTCTAACGTACTTTGGTCATTCAAAATTCAGTGAGTCAAACTTCAGTCTGTCAAACTTCAGTTTCAGTGTTTTGTCTGTGTTTTGTCAAACTTCGATTTCGGTGTGTCGACATCAGTTTGTCAAACATTGATATCAGGGAATCAAAAAATGGTTATGAAGAGTATGTATTTCATATAGAATTACAAGACGAAGTGTTAATCAAATGTACATGAAAAAATACACTTCTTAAACATATTTATTCATGAATATAGGTGATATAATTATATCAGTATATGTTTCTGTATGAAAAAATTGATTCAAACATTGATATTAAAGTTTCTTGAAAGAGTAGAATTTGTATATTGATAAAAAATTTGATTGAGAAAACTATGATATCATAGAGGGTCTAACAATATCCACCCTTTTTGATAATCACAAAACATGGCATACATGAAAATATATTTAATAAACATATCTTTAATATAGATGAATGTGATTGTCAAATGTAACTACTGTTTAGCTTTGATAGAATTTATTTAAAATAAATATATTTAAAAACAAATCCCCCCTCACTAAATCGATTAAGGAGAGAATATGTCATCATTATATACCATTCTTATTTTCTCAACAATTTGGAATTAAAAATAAGAGAAAACAGTAAGGAGAAATAAGATAAAAGAAAGACACTATAAGAATTTTTATTCAAAGTCATAAGATTATAAGACAAACAAAATGAGAAAATCCCTATAAAAAGAAACAATCCATAACTAAGGGTTTTGATAAAGATGAGATTTTCCTTTGTCTGAAGGATCCAATGGATAAGGAGTAGGTTTGGGAGTGGCCGAGGATTGAGGTGATCAGTTTACAACACCAGGAAGAGCAACGCCTATAGTAACAGTAGCTACAAGGGTATGCCTTATCTCTGACAACACACTACATGGAGACTGCTCAGTAATGATTGGTAAAATCTGAGTAAGAGCTTGAGAGATAGTCAATGGAGCAGGAGGTCGAGTGTCAGAACCAAATGAAGCAGCTAGAGGGAAAAAATAGCATCGTCTAGAACATGCTGATAAGGTTTGAGAAGGTTTATGAAGTCATTAATGATTTCACCACCATACTGTGTTGCCTTCTCAAAGTCATCCTTATTCCCCATAAATTTACCCAGCAAAGTTGTAGACTCATTCAATTGGAGAAAATTCTTTTGGAATGATTCTATGATTGGAGGAATTCAATGATTTTCTACCAGAAATGTGAAACTGTTGATGAGGTCAAGATTGGTGTAAATCATAGAGAAATATTTACCCACCTTTTCCTGAATTTATTTCTGAGCTGCAGAGGCTTCATTTGTGCACTCTCTGTCCATATTGTACACAAGATATGTATTCCTATGAACTTTTTCAAGGGTTTCGTTATCTGAAAAAATATGGATTTTTGGAATTTTCCCTCTCATCACAGCCTTGAGAGACTCAAAATTAGTAACATCACCTCTACCACTCCTAGAACTAGATGGGCCAGCCAACATTTTTCAAAGCTCTTCATTCAACTTTTTCAAATCTACACTGAGTAGATGAGTTACCAAGTTCTTATTAACATTAAGAACACCACTAAAGGAGGAATTGAAGTTAGTGGTTAAGGGATTCAGCTAAATTATCATCATTCATACATCTTCTCTTAGCAAGTTGTTGTGTCTAATCATAGTTATGCCATAGTAATAATATTCAGTTGAATCTATTGAATCTCTATTCATGCAATTTTTTCTGCAGCTGCATCCGAGATACTTATTGAGGTGGAGGCTTTATTTTTGGATCCCACTGATGCTAGAAAAGACTCACATATCAAATTCATAAACATTTCCAAATCAGCCTTTATGATGTAGTCACTGGACACTGACTGAGAAATGTGGTCTACTACTGGAGATGCAACTGGTGGAACAGGTGCAGTAGGCTCTGGTTCAGCATGGACCTGTAGAACAAGAGGAGGATATACCATCTCCTCATCTGATTCATATTATAAAATGAAAAGAATATATACTAGATTAATATTCCACTCTCTAGAACATGTCCAATCTCTTTAATCAACATTATAAATTTTTACCCTTCTTCCCTGAACCTCAAGAATAACATCAATATCATCAATTTCATCATCCTGGTCTCTGGCCATGACACCTTATCTGGGGAAAGGAACCAACCGAACTTTAGGTTCTGCCAAAGCTCTAGATTCATCTGCTTCACTGGGTACTTTTTCAATTTGAGGAAATGGAACTACATATTCTTCCTCCTAGATAGAATCCATAAGATCATTAAATTCTTTAATGAGCTCTTGGTTTTCAGCATTAGGATGGAATAGTATGTCCTCAAGTCAAACATCTCTATGATCATCAGCCTATTGATCTACATGCTCAATTCCATCACTAGATTCATGAACAGATTCCTCACTGGATCTGTCAACCACTTGTTGTTCCACTTTTAGAGAGCCACTCACATGCTCAAAACATCATTCAATATTACCATCATCACCATCATCATCCTCATCATCTGATTCCTCATCTGGGTTGCTAACATAACCTTCAACTCCAATAACTTCAGTTTCTTCCTCTTCTTCATAACCATGAATAGTGTCTCTTGCATGAAATTTCATAGGTGGAATAGCAGGTCCATAAGTTATATCCTTGGTGCTTACAGCAATATCAGGATCACTCATATCATCAATAGGAGATCATTCTTCCCTAGCCACATCAGCCTCAACTTCCTCATCAGAATAAACAGGAACATCTCTTGGTTTGAGACCTGGATCAACTTGGTCTTTTTGGTCTATAAGGATGGTCAACCGGATTGAACTGCTCATAAATCCTTTATTTATTTCCTACCCAACATCTCTTCCAAGGGTTCCAGAAGATTTTCATCCTTTTATAAATTTCTCTCTGAAGAAAAAAACAACTACATGCATTTATCATTTCATCCCCATATTCTACATAGTTTAATTTTTCAACATAGAAGAAATCATCCTCGGATAGTATAAGCAGGTTTCCCTCTAAGATGGCTTAATCAAATCAAAAATATGTAGTATAAGATATCTTCATAAATTCACATTTATTCCATGTTTAAACAAAAATATCATGAAGACATCCTGATATTTCATAGAATATAAATATCCATTCATGGGATGACTTGACGTTGTATGAACATAAAAAGAAATCTCACTTCTCCTTCAAATTCATTTGCAACTGTCATTATGTATTCTTCATTTCTATTTAACATCTTTAGAGAATCTTCATATGAATTTTTTTTGGTGAAGGTGGAATATTACCAGGAGAGTCAGCATAGACACCTTCATGAGGTACCTCTAAGCATTCAACCCATTTCTTAGACGAAAAATCTATTATCTTTACTTTTTCTATAGACTTCATCTTTGATTACTCAGCTTCATCAAGTATTATACTCAAATTTTGATAGAACTCGTTCACTAGCTATGGTTAATAGGGTCTCTCATTATTGGTAAACAAACTGAACCATCCTTGATATTCTAGTACCATTAACAGAAAAGATTTTATTGATAGAAGACACTCAACAGACAATTTTATTTCACCTGTAACTACGTGGCTTTCTATGCTCAGTTTCCCAGTACCACCAGTCTCACCATTCTGACACTTATTAGGTTAAGATTTTTGAGGTTCTTCCACTGCGCACTTTTTCCCAGCCATGATGAAGCTCTTTATTCCAACGTTATTGAGAGGTTGAGAGTCAAGAGAGAGTGTGTGACTTAAAGGTAGTATGATTTACAATAATGGATATGGTGAAATGTGTGGATGGATTGGACTTAATATATCATTTAGGGATTATATATCGTAAAAAAATTTAAATGCGGCAAGTTGAAAGATATAAAACAACATCGTTTCACTTAAAGGAGACAGAATTTACAAAACAACCCTTAGATATATCGGTGTCAAAGAATCATTTTCAAGAAGATCAGTTTCATGAAGATTGGTTTCTGAAATATCGGTTTCACAAAGATAGGTTTCACAAAGTTCAGTCTCACAATGATCTATTTTAAGAAAATCAGTTTCACAAATATCAGTTTCACAAAAATTGGTTTTACAAATATCAGTGTCAAAAAAATCGGTTTTACAATGATCGGTTTCACAAATATCGGTTTTACAATGATCGGTTTCACAAAAATCGGTTTTACAAAGATCAATTTCACACAAATTGGTTTGAAAATGATCAGTTACAGACATATCATTCTTTCTTCTTGTTTGATGTAATTTATTCTCTCTGAATTTATGGGTTTAGTGAATATATCAGCAAGCTGATGTTTAGTCCCAATAAACTCAATAGTTATATCACCTTTTTGAAAATGATCTCTCGAAAAGTGATGTCTCACATCAATGTGCATTGTTGAAAAATGAGATATTGGATTTTTAGAAATGTTAATAGCACCTGTTTTGTCCTAGTTAATGAAGACATGTTTGATTTGATATCCATAGTCTAGTAATGTGTGATCCATCCACAATATTTTGCACAACAACTACCAGCAGCAATGTATTCTGCTTCGATAGTAGATAATGCAACAAAATTCTGTTTTTTACTAAACCATGATACTAGTAACTTTCCTAACATGTGACATGTAACAGAGGTTCTTTTTCTCTCTAGCTTACAACCAGAAAAGTTAGCATATGAATAACTTATTAGATCAAACAGTTTTCTTATTAGATAAATTAGCCCTAAGTAGGGAGTATATTTAAGATATTTGAAAATCTATTTAATAGCATTAAATGAGATCCATAGGTATTAGCATGAAAGCAATCACTCATGCATACACTGAACATAATATTAGGTCTACTAGAACTAAGGTAAATCAGTATCCCTATCATAACATTATAGTTGGTTTGATCTACTAGTACTCCAGCTTCATCACCATCCAACATACAAGTAGTACTCCAAGGTGTATCACTACCTTTAACACCATCCATACCAAAACATTTTAAAATATCATTAATATATTTGTGTGGCATTAAATTAATACTATCTTTATTTTGAAAAATCTAAAATCCATGGAAATAATTAAGTTCTCCCATTAAACTAATTTAATATTCCTTTTGCATTATTTTTGAAAAATCAGTACATAACGAATTTTTAGACGATCCAAAAATAATATCATCTACATAAATTTGTACTATCAAAACATCTTTGTAAATATTTTTTTATAAAAAATTATGGTCTTCTATTCCATTAGTAAAACCTTTTGGAATAAGAAAGGAATAAATTCTATCGTACCTATCTCTTCAAGCTTGCTTTAAACTATATAATGATTTATAAAGTTTAAAAACATGGTATGAAAAAATTGGGATTTGTAAAGGCTGGGGGTTATTCATCCAAAACATCCTCAATTATATAACCATTTTGGAATGCACTTTTGACATCCGTTTGATAATGTTGGAAATTCAGATGAGTTTAATATGCAAGAAGTATCCTAATGGCCTCTAACCTATCTATTAGAGAATAGGATTCTTCGCAGTCTATTCATCCCTCTTTACATTAACCCTGTACAACTAACCAATATTTTTTTCTATCTATATTTCCAGACTCATCAAATTTGTTCCTAAAAACCCATTTAGTGCCAATTATTATGGAATCCTTAGGTCATTCAACTAGTTTCCAGACATTTATTCTTTCAAATTGATTTAATTCTTCTTGCATATCCATCACCCAAAATTCATCATTGATAGCGTCATTAATATTTTTGGGTTCAAGTTGTGAAAGAAAATCTTGATGTTCAACCTGATTTATCATAGAATCTCTAGTTTGTGTTCCACGATTTAATTCACCTACTACAGCATCTCAAATATTAATATTGAGAGTTCGAATACCTCTAAAAAGAGTTTAACTTGACTCTTCATGATTGTCTATAGGTTCAGACTCAATAGATGCAGATTCTGGAAAATTCCCAGAATTGGTTTCTTTTACAGGGGATTCACTATCATTATCATTAAAGTTTAGAATTTACATATCATGCTCAAGATAATCAAGAGAGTTTTTGGGTTCATGTGGATCAGTCTCATCAAATTTGACATGAACTGACTCTTCCATGCATTTGGTTTTCTTATTGAATACTCTATAGGCTTTACTGGAGATTCAATTACCTAAGAAAATTCTTTCATCACTCTTGGATTCAAACTTGTCAATATATTCCTTAGTATTTAGGATAAAGACTTTGCATCCAAAAACTCTGTAAAAATTAGCCTTAGGATTCCTATTGTTCCAATGTTTATAAGGGGCATTCTCAAGGACGGTCCTAATCAAGAATCTATTAATGGTATAACAAGATGTATTTACAACTTCAGACCAAAAATAAATAATATGATTATACTCACTATGCATAGTCCAAGAAATTTTTTGAAGGGTCCTATTTCTTCTTTCCATAACTCCATTTTGTTGAGGTGTTCTAGGAGCAGAGAAATTATGACTATATCCATTGTGTGAGCAATAGGATTCAAACTCTTCATCATCAAACTCATGACCATGACCACATATCAAGGTATTAATTCTATGTCCACTGAGGTTTTTCACATGCTTGGATTATTTGATAAAATAATAAAAATCTTCACTTTTGTGACCTATAATGTATACCCAAGTGTACCAAGAAAAATAAACTAAAAGAACATAAACATAATGCTTCCCATTTAAACATTAAACTCTTGTTGGACCAAACAAATCCATTTGAACCAACTCATATTTTTTATATGTAGAAACTTCTTTCTTTGGTTCGAACAAAACTTTGTTTTTCTTTCCCTTTTGACAAGTACTGCATACTTTTTCAAGTGCGAATTTCAGTTTAGGTAACTCTCTAACTAAACCCTTCATAGTCAGTTTCCTAAGTGAGTGCTCATTGTAGTGGCCTAGTCATCTGTTCCATAGCCAGGATTCCTTATGAAAAGCATTTAAGTAAGAGAAATTTTTCTTATCTAAAGAATTTATGTTAATAGCATACAAATTCTCATTTCTTATAGCTGTAAATATTAAATCATTTTTGGAATTAAAAAAAATACATGAATCATTTTCAAATATGACATTGAATCCATCATCACACAACTGAGAGATGCTATGTAAATTGCACATTAATCCATAAAAAAAAGTGAATTGAAATTAATACAGTATAAGGGTTACTGATCTTGCCTAAGCTGATTATTTTCCCTTTAGCATTATCACCAAATGTTTCGTGAACACCATCAACATTGATTAGGCTCCTGAAGCATGAGTAGTCTCCTATAATATGTCTTGAACATCACCTTTCCACGTACCATATATTATTACTGGAACTCTTTAAGAAACATCCCTGCCAAATAGATTAGAAACTGGGTAACTTTGGTTCCCATATTTTCTTGGGTTCTGAGAGGATAACAAGTAAAATTTTGGGAACCCATACTTTTCTCACATATTTCCTATAATCAACAGATATATTTTGAGACATAAACACCATGTTAGGTCCGTTTGATAATTTTTTTTCATGAAATGGTCTAGAAAATGAATGAGGAGTGAATTTTCTAAATTTTGTAATAAATTTAGTTTTAATGATCCTTCTCTGTCCTGGTTGATATCCTTGACCATTTGTATTTTTTGGGGAAAATATTTTTCCTAGAAACTAAGTCATGATATCTCTACCTATTGTAAAATTATCAAGATCTCTTCCTAATTTCTCATTGGGTAATTTAGGTTTAGTGTTTTCTTTCAACAGTTGGGAGAATTTTTCTTCTTCAATATCTATACATGACTTATAATTTGAATTTAAATCATGTTGTCTCTTTAATGATTTATACTTGTCCTCGAGATCATTAAAGGTATCCTGAATCACTTTACAATATTCAAATATTTCATCCTTAGTCATATCTTCATCATTATGTGAGTATATCTTATTCCTAGAAAAATAGGCATTATGTATAAGAGAGTTAAGTTTTACCTTAGATGTTTCTTGTCCTGAAACATAAG
Organism: Viscum album; assembly: GCA_963277665.1. Taxonomy (NCBI): domain Eukaryota; kingdom Viridiplantae; phylum Streptophyta; class Magnoliopsida; order Santalales; family Viscaceae; genus Viscum; species Viscum album. Next base: position 1,469,042,332 of record OY728146.1, read on the forward strand.
TTGTCATGATTTTTCTGTTCACTGTTGGAAGCATCTGATACACTAAAGCTATCTTCTAAATTAATCTATGTATATCTCATTTCCTTTTTATATCCCTTACCCTTTTCTTTATATTTACTCTTAAATTTCATCATGGGGCGATCTTCCTTCACATGACCTTTTCGTTTTCACTCATAGAGAATTATTTCATTTGTGTTTTCATTCCATTTTCTTTTCTTCTATTATCTTTTATTGTCAAACTTTCCCTTGTAGTTTGACTTCATTAAGAATTTATTCTTTCTATAGAACTTTTTGAATCTTCTTTCAATATGATCCCACTCTTCATCACTATCTGATTCTGACTCTTTGCTAGTGGAGTTGTCTAATGGAACATGAGCTTTTTATTTTTTTTTCTCTTTGAGCTAGTAGTCTTTAATTCTACTGATTTCTTCCTTATATTATCATCTACTTATTAAATCACCTTAACTTCTTCCTCGTACATCATTGTTTTTTCTAATTAGCTCTTTCGAGAGTAGCTTTCTTATGTCCCACGATTCTCAGATGGAAACAGAAGTTCCCCTACATCTGTCTTGTAGGCATCGAAGTAGTCTCAGGAGTTGGTCCTTGTGGTCCCCTGGTTTTCCATGTAGACTCATAGTGTTCACTATTTTGTTGAGCCTGAGATACATTTCAGAGAGGTTCGTCAGGCTTCATATTAAAATTTTCATATTTAATAGTTTCTGAATTTATTATCATTTCCTTAACATTAGTTGTTCCCTAATGGGAAACAACTATAGTATCCCAAATTTCATATGCATTTTTCCAAGAATATATTCTAGTGAACGCATCATCACATATTTAATAATAGAAGGAATTCATTTCTTTACAGTTATTATTATATTTAGCTTTAGTCAACTGAGACCATCTATCCCTAGAAGTATAAGAAAATACATGTTTCTCTTCAATTGTAACCCAGATTTTAGGACCCATACTGTCTAGATATATTTTCATTTTTTATTTCCAATGAGCATACTTATTAAAATTGTTTAAATGTGTCTTGTTTGTAGTAGCACCTTCAACTCTAGTTTCCATAGTTACTTTGATTTTAAAGAACTAAAAATTTAGAAAAGAAAGAAATTTTATGATCTTTAAGATACAACATAAATCACAGTAGAAAATAATTTTGGAAACATGAAAATAAATTATCTTCTAATACCAAATGTTTGTCGGAGTGGATACTCAAGTGGTGGGTGAATTGAGTTCCAATTAAAATTTTTGCTAAAAACATTATGATAAAAATACTACAATTCAAAACAGTCCAGTTAATTAAGACAGTAGAGATATAAATGACTAATTGATCAACAAGTTTCTCTAAGTATTATTAGTCCTCAATTGAATCTATGTAATAACTCATTCAACATTTGAAGCAGTTTCACTAAATGAATCATCTATACACACTAACCAAAACTACCTATAAGAGTTAATGTAAAAAGAGTTTTATTTATTTGAAAAATATAAGCAACGGATAAAAAAACAGTGTAATTGAAGATTGGCACAACAATATAATCAAGATGTTCAGTCTCAAGCCATGACCTAATCCTCTCCACTTGGTTCTCACCTACCACTAAGATTTTTATATAAATAAACTATTGATCCACACGTTGGATCATGGTTTACAATGGCACACTCAGTTGCGTAGGTCACACTTGACCTCTACCACAATTATTCATGGGAAACAAATGTAATAAGTTATTGAGTATGATGATAGTTTGATATCCTCCAGTTATGCTCAGGAGACAGTGTGTGTAAAATCGATATACCCACTGCACAAATAGTAAATACAAAACACAATAGTGTTATGAAATAGGATAGAGTTAACAATTCTCAGTGTGTTGAGAAGTAAGGATCTCGACACAATGAATGTTGAGAAAATGTTATTTCAGTATTCTTCTAGAAGTTGTCTTCAGAACAGAGTATCACACTTTCTGTGTCTTAGCGTGTACTACTACTATCATATTTTTAACATGAAATATGAGGTCCTTTTAAACTCCAGGATCCTCTAGGCATTAAAATCTTCTCACATGTATGTACCTCATACTGCCTTCAATTATTCATACAAACAACATTAAATAATTTCAAAAATATTAATTTTTATGAATATGGCCGTTAAAAATAAATTTGAATTAATGAAATGGAAACAATTATTTATATCAATAGGTGAGTAAAAATTGGTCTATTGTCTTCGGTTTGATAAAAACAGTATGTCATCTTTGGTGTGTCATCATCAGTGTGCCAACTTTGGTCTGTCGTAATTCGGTTTCGGTGTGTCGACTTCTGTGTGTCGACTTCGGGCTGTCAAACATTGTTCTGTCATTCTTCTATCTAATAACACTAGTCTGACAGACATCGGTCTGGCCAACGTCTGTTTCGGTGTGTCGATTTCATTGTGTCGACTTCGGTGTGTTGGATTTGGTCTATCGATCTTAGTTCAGTCATTCTTCGGTCTGATAACATCGTTCTGACATACTTTGGTCTGTCAAACATGGGTGTGTCAATCATTGGTATGTCGAACATTGGTTTTGATGTGTTGGCTTCGGTTTGTCAAAATTTGTTTTCAATGGTTCAATTTCGTTTTCTATGTGTCGACTTTGGTTTTTCAATCTTCAGCGTGAGGGAATCCAAAAAAGGTTTTGAAGAATCTATCTGGCATATACCATTACAATACGAAGTGTTAATCAAAAGTACTTGAAAAAATACACTTGAAAGAATATTTTTTAATGAATATAGGTTATAGAATTATTTAAGTATATGTTACTATATGAAAAAATTGATTCAAATAGAAATATTAAAGTTTCCTGAAAGAGGAGAATCTATATATTGAAATAATTTGTGATTATGAGAACTATAATATCATGGAGGGTCCAATAGTTTCATTAATCTAGTTAACACACTATTATTTTATTATTTATTTATTTTAGGTTGTCATTTCTTCGCATTTGTTGTCTGATTATTTTTTCTTATTATTTGTACTTATTTTTTGAATCATATATTATTTTCCATTTCATTAAAAATATATTATAGAGGCCATAATCTCCCTACTAAATTCATTAGACCCAAAATATTAGTTTGTAGCCTATGGAATATGGTGAGGCATTTCTGAGGAAACATATCCAACTGACTCAGTCAATTGAGGGAGAACTAGGTCGGTAATGATATGTAGTGGTATCTTTGGCATATTTTGTTTCTATTTCATTACTATTTGGGAAAGGTAAAAAGAATCACAATGACTTTTTCATACATGTTAATGATATTTTGAATTGGATTGTCAAAACCATGTGTGGGGGATAATAAGAGTTCCCAATGATGGTATTGTTTTTCAAGACGTTCATCTATTATAGTTTGATGTGATTTCATCTTGGATAACTCAAATATTTTGTAACGTTGTCATTTATAGAGATTTATACTCATGGTCTGGTAAGGAATGATATAAGTATGCATGAATAATGATAGGAACATTGGGATATATATATATATATATGGATACATTTTTTAGGATTGGAATATATTTATTGCACGTGATATATTTTCCTCTATGAACTGTGAAATGAGGTACTTATTATATCTAATTAAAAAGGTATAAATGACCTATTTTGTTATTCTAATTCACTTTTTAATATTTGTGTAGTGTGACCATGAGCAGGTGTTTCTCCCTTATTATCACCTATAGTGGGTAATCTTTTGAACATAATTTTTTAAGGAATGTGTTTGTCATGTAGAGAATATTCCTACTTCAATTCGTCAACTTGTTAATTATGATAGCCTAAATCAGCATGCAACCAACATAGCTAATGTAAGAACCTGAATCTTATTCATGAGGTATGGGTTTTTTATTTTCATTTTTATTATGTTTTTTGAGAAAATAATGAAAATGGGGAAATTTCCAACTTTAGTGGGTACACGCCATGTCTTATTCCACACGCCATGTACTTTTTCTATATGGGAAGAGTACATTGGGCGTGTAGTACTGTCGGTGATTAAGGGTGTAAAAATTGATTACACTCCATGTAATTGGTATTTACACACCATGTAATCAGTTGGCAGGTGAATAGTAAGTCAGTGGATGTATCCGCCAGTTGGGTGACAGTACACACCGTGTATTCTGAAATTCATGTCGTGTACTCATGTCGATGGATGAACAGTGTGGCGGTGAAAGTAGCCACCATAGGAATAGATAAATTATGAGAGGAAAATGTTTTGTACTTGGGAGTACATTCCATTTAGTTTTTTTTTCTCTTAAAACCGGTATTAGCCTCTTCATTCGGCAGAGGAGGCATTTGACGGGTTTTGTTCTCTAGAGGAGAGGTCAGAGCTTTGAGGAGTACCCGATCGCATGTCGGGAATCCATTTCTTCTGTCGTCGAACTTGTTTGAACAATGTGGGTAATATATTCATTCTACTTGAGCCATTCTTGCCAATTATTCCTCTAAGGGACGTTATTTACATTTGAAACGGAAATCTTATATTCCAGATCTACGTTGTTCTTGGTCGATTTGAGAGGCGTCTTTCACATATATCAATCATTGGAGATCGGGGAAGGTGGTCTGATGTTTAATTTCAACTGTCAATTCGTTTTTTGTTTACCATTGTGCTATGTGCCCAGGTTTGGGGTGTCGTATGGCTGAGGCATTATCTAATTAGATATATAGATTTTCATAGATAATATATTCATAATTATAAACTGCTATGTGGGATCATTGCTTGGATCTAGGGCCACCCCGTGGGTGGGATTCCCCTGTTTATCCATTTGGCCATGATACCCAAGGGTATGTCATGATTATCATGATTTGAGTTTTCTTAAGAGAAACTATATGTAATTGCTTACTTATGTGTCAGGCTCAACCTGGTTTCTTGTTTATCCTAAGGGAAGTGTTTTCATAGCCTTAGGGTATTGTTTTTTTCCCTGAGCGCATGGTTTGTTATTATTGACGGAAGTGGTTTTTTATCTAGACTGAAAATTTTCATATGCCTGATGGCGTTATTTTTTGTGCCTGAGGGCAATATATCATACGCTTGAGGGAAGTATTCGTTTATGCATGTGAGCAATCACCTAAGGGTTTCAGTTCTATTTACCTGTGGGGTTTGAGTCTGATAACCTGATGGTATGTTTTTTCATGTCTGAGGACTCTATTTACTTTTAATATTCACTATGGTGATTTTACATGTCATACCTACAATGATAAAGCACATGATTGGTATTATTCTACCTTGAACATGTTAGATAGCTGGTTTTAGTTATGCTGCGACACAGTTTAGGACATTGTAAGCTGCGGCTAAGTCTCAGAAACTTATAATTCAATCATCTTGAACTATTATATGATAATTATATTGATATGGAACTAGTACGAGTATCTATTTTGAGTACATCCTAGTTTACTTCTTTTCCATTTTTTCACATGGTTGTTGCACAAATTCACTGACAGTTGGGCATGAGACTTCGGTGGTTCCCTACATGGATTTATTTCTCACACCATGATTGGGTCATGAGTTGGGTCTAAAAAAATTATATCCCTACATGTGTGGATAAGGTCAAGGGTCCTTATATAGGTACTTGGTTGTTGTAGAGGAGTACGAGAGCATGGGACCGAGCATTGGCTTGCGATGCAACTGAGTTCCTACAGTACTGTTTTGTTTTTCCTTTCTTGTACTTGTACCATATATTGGATTATTTCATATTGGAGCGTATATTTTTTTGGATTCTTTCTTATAATTATGGACATACATCATCATAATCATATATATATATATATATGATTGTTGTTATATTTTTCTTCGGTATTGTTGTCAATTTCAGTTTGGTCTTCTTTACTGCTTCTGCATTTTTCATTTTATATCTATTTCCGATGCGCTACACAATGAAAAATGAGTTCATATTTTCCCCACTATTAGACCTAGGCCCTCACTTCTAATCGAAAGCCTCTGGAGTGTGGGGAAATGTGCTTGAGTTCATGTGACCAACCGGGTTCAGGGAACCCGTTGAGTGGAACCTGGATTCAGGACATTACAATGTGGTATCAGATGAGTTCTTTTCTTCTTGACTTACTATTTGGAGCCTATAGACAGGGAAAGGATGGACGAGGTACTTGTTAATAAGTTATTCCTTGGAGTTTCTAACATGTGTATAGGGAAAATCCAATTTACCTCTTGTTGATTTTTTTTGTATTTTTCAATTTTACAGTTGATTTGATTTTCACATTCGGGTGATGCACTTGTTGTGTGTTGCTAATTTTTTATAATGGGTTCTATTTTAGTTGCAACCCGAGGAGGTGAGGGTATGACATCTCATTCATCATTTAGGCACATGATAGAGTCACATTCCATGCAGAGTTCCTATGCCATCTAGGTGCATTATAAATTCCATGTATTGTTTATAGATGTTGTGCTACAAAATTCATGTTTTTGTGATAGATGCCTTGATAAATACCTGTTATTGTTATGTAAGGTTCTGAGAATAAATTCCAAACTTTTGTTTTTGTGGAGTATGGTCCCTCATGAACCCGAATTTGGTGGATCAAAAACTTTTTTACCATGTTATAAAATGCATAAGATGTCAAGATTTGGGTCGTGGGGAGTATGAGCCCACACGGATCAGAATTTGGAACTATGGTGTTGGATTCAATGTTTTCTAGGTCTGGAGTAGTTTCTGAGGCTTACTGTCTAGAAAAACCCAGAAGACACGCCGTGTAGTTTTTATTACACACCGTTTACTCTTCTGTTAGGGACGAAAAGAAAATACTTTAAATAACACTTCGTGTATCATATGTACACACCATGTACTTTCTACCCCTGTCATAGGCCACGTAGGCAGAAACACGGGATTGTAAAACATCGAGGTAAGACGTTGTGTACTGATTGTATACGCCGTTTTGTTTTGACCATGTATTTGTCGTGTAACTAACCTCACTGGAGGACAAATCTGAGCATATACACGTCATGTCAATGATGAACATGCCGTGTAGTTTGACCTGGGGATCCGGCTGTGTAACAAACAAAAACGGGTCGGTGTTACCTCTTCTTTGACATGTCGTGTACCTATGGGACATACCATGAACTCTTGACCGGTGAGAGACCTTGTGGACATGATCGTGTGGATGGGGAAATGGGGTGGTGTACATGCAGTGTGTAGGTTAACATGTTGTGAAGTGTTAGCTGAGTAGTCAGTCGTGTCACTAATAGCACGGGCAGTTGGAATTCAATTCGTACTCAACGTGTCTAACTAGAACACCTTGTATAGTGTGAGTTATGTACCTAGCTGTGTCTTGGAAAACATGGGTCCGTGAATCTCATCGACTACACGACGTGTAGACATTATACACACCATGTAGTTTCGTTCAAAAGGAGATCCATGTGGCTAAGCCGTGTAGAAGGACTCGAGTAGGGAAAGAAAATCATGTACACGCCATATGTGTGGACAACATGTTGTGTGTTATGGGGTGTTACACGACTAGTGAAGGTAGTGTAAACACCCATGTGAAAAGATTAAGGGAACACGACATGTAGTTATTATACCCGCCATGTAGTCTTGTTCTGTAAAACATGAATGTTTCGTTTCTCTTGTTCCCTTCTTACACTCCTTGTTTTTAGTCTTTGATAATCTATATCTAAGGTGTGTGTTTGACCTTGTAAATTCCTGCCGCAGAGAGGACCTCGAGTTGTTCTCTAGTAGAGCGGCAACGAGCTTACATGAGAGACAGTAGGCCACGGGCTACCGATGGATCCTACAGTAGAGCTAGATGCGGCACCAGCCATTATACCAGGAACAGGCACTGATACGCTCTTTCGCGAAGGCTTTATGTGGTTTATGCAGCCCTTCCAGGGAGCACAAACGACTACCACATCTATGGTAGAGTTGGTGAGTATATTTCAGCAACTGTATCCTCCTACGTTTTCAGGGGATGGTGGACCGTAGGCTGTGAAGCCTTGGTTGGGTTCTATTAAGACTATCTTCGAGAATCTAGAGACACCTCCAGGAAGGAGGGTCAAGATCGCTAAATACATGCTGGGTGATTCCGCCAAGAGATGGTAGGATGTTATCACCCAGACATACCATCACCGATAGAAGATGTGGGAAGATTTTCACAATGTTTTCTATGACTTTTTCTTCCCATAGATGAAGAGGGTAGATCGACCTCTAGAGTTCATGAATCTGCAGTAGGGCGCCATGTCAGTGCTAGATTATTCTTCTCACTTCAATGAGGAACATCGTTTTGCACCTGTTTTTGCGGGAGATGAGATGTTGAGGGCTTAATGCTTTAATGATGGTATTATATATAACATTTGATCACTAGTGAATTTTTTCAGGTTTCCTTTAGTGTATGTTATTGAGAACTAGACACCGATTACTGAACGAAACATGCGGGAAGCTAGTGGTGCAGGCCAGGGTGGTTCTGCACCAGTTTCTAGAACAATTTCTATCAGTAAGAGGAATAGGTAGATGGATTTATCTCAAGGTGGTAGTACTAGCTAGAAGAACTCTTCATGTGGCCAGGTGAGTTGCTACCATTGCGGTAAGGAGGGGTACAAGAGACCTCAGTGTCCATGTGACCCTATAGAGTATTGAGCTTGCGGAAATATGTGTCATCAGCAATGATTTTGTAGGGTGTTTCCACCAGTGGCTAGTGAGAGGGTTTCTGTGTAGAATCCGCGTACAGGAGTAGTATAATGACCCATACTTTACATACATTGTTATTACTTCAAAATTGAATTACACATATTACAACATATAACAAAACCATGAAAGGACCGTATAGGTATAGTGTCTTTAGAAATTGGGAAACATAAACAACTGGTTCAAAAAGAATCTACACTGTCTCCCATTTATTTCATCAAATCTATAGTCCCTTTTGGCATATCTTACTTAATAACATTCTTACTGACCTGGTGAAGGAAAACATACAAAAGGGTGATCTCAAATGCTCAGTAAGGGTAAACAAAAGAAATATCATTCACATATTATTCATAAGAACATAACTTTTGGAAATCTTAACCTGCAAAAGAGATTATAATTTCTTAACATGAGATAAATCATAGTAGTGAAATGTAATCACAATAATCATAACATAAAACCTGAATATTAGTGGCATACACACATAATCATAGAGAATCATTTCTTATCAGTCAAGACTCATTGCCAAGACTATCTTAGTGGACAAATTCCATTTCTGAACCGAGGTCATTCCTCGTTTCAGTCATGTTTCAATGAACCGGTTTAACCTGCCGTTCCAACCATGTCTATCTCATGAGATATAAAATCATTACCCAATGAATTGGAAGGAGACATAGGTCCCACCCATCTCATAATTATACCATTCATATGTGTGCCACAAAATCATAAATCATACATCATTGCATAACCCATGTAATAAAAATGGGATTCTTAAACAACATGACATCATAAAACAATTTATATATGATAAAGGAATTCATAAAAATAATTCCATCACAACATAATCAAATAAATGTAATAATAGGGATAGAAACAGAAACCTATATTATCTTAGATGGAAAATAATTTTCATAAAACACTTGAACTCCATTCTTGAGGAAAATATCATTTCTACATCAAAAACACTTTTCATTTCATAACATGTCATACAATTCTAAACTAAAATATGTTGATTAAAAATAAACCTAAAAACTTGAAATGGAAGCCTCTTGGAAATAATTTTTTAAAAATCCATTCATTCCGTATAAGTTAAAAAAACATTCTTCTCGTACTTTTTTCGGAAAAGTCAAAAAAGTACCTCGTATGAAAAGCGACAAAAGGTTCCTTTCATATATTTGACTAAAAACTCACCGAATGGTAAAATTGGATTTAAAAAATTGTATGTGGATGGAAACAATATTACATATTTAGGGAACATTGATTTGGATGATAAAATACACCCTAGTAAATACCAAAGTATAAACAATCTCGGATAAAAATGAGATTGTGATATTTTCCCTTACCTTAGGTACGATTTTCTTCGTAAGTGTCAGAACCTCATGTATAATGATTTAAATAATGTTATTGACTTATTCCAGAATCATACGTATTTTTATTATATCATATATGGTCATATTCTTACCTTCTTATTAGTAATATTTCATTACTACTTGTTATTCAGGTGTTTATTACTTCTTGTTCTTATGAGTGTTTTGTCGAATAAATTCTTATTCTTCTTTTTAGGTTATAGATACTTCATTTAAAGAATTTAATTAGTGTTTTATATATCATATTCATTCATTCAATTCATTTATATAATCATTATGCAATGAAGATCATGTTGAACGAGTCGCATCACATCGTGGAGACGGTATTCCATACGTATGCACGAGCGATGATATCATTCCCATGATCGTGGAATTGTATTGGAGTGTATGTATAATATTTCAGAATCAATATCAATTTATAATAATCATATATAGTTATTATTTACACCATTATACCCATCCACGTATGGTGGTGGCGGAAAATAGATTACACCACTGCGTGGAGCCGGTATTACGTACGTACGCACGCGCGGTGATTTCATTTTCCGTAGGATGGATAGATGGTGAAATATGATTATTTAATACATATAATAACATATCATTATATGGGTGATACATATGTTATTACTTCATAATGAAACAACTAAAGAAGAAGAAGTGGAAGAAGAAATAAAGTTGAATGAATCGGTAATGGACATTACCTCTCCTTTGAAGCGCCTTTTTGAGACTTCCTCTTAGGGAACTAAAATTGGTCTCTGAAGAAGCCCAGGACCTCTAATATGTTTCTAGGGTAGTGGAGAAGAGAATTTTTCAGTGTTTGGCCGAGCTTGAAGGCTCAAAGTGGTGTCAGTAAAAGAGGAAGGAGGTGCCCTTTTATAAGGGAGGAGAGGGGCTCCTTTGAAAAAACTAAAAATATTATTTTATTATAAAGCCAAATTCAGTTTTTAAATATCTCCAAATTGTTTTATTTGGAAGATAAGGTGGGTATGGGTCTAAATAATCTCATAAAATATAATTTAGGCCAGTTTAGGTTCCTATTATAACCTTATCATTTAAATTTAACTTTAAGTTAAATAAGTTTACGTTCACCGTGTCTTTTTGTGTTCCTACACTATAAGGTTAATAAACTTACTATAAGAATCCAAAAGAACCCCAAGAAGTTTATTATTAATATTTATAACCTTATATAAGTCATTTTACCGAACCTTATATTTTTAGAAATAAAATAACTATTAATAATATAATATTTGTTTTAAAAACTATCTTATGTCAATTTTGACACTATTTAGTAATTTCTTTTTGTGAAAATCATAATAGAATGATTAGTTAGATAAAAGTTAATATAATCAATAATAATATGTCATATTAACCTAGAGAATTAGTGGAATTCATAAAAAGTCTCAAATTACATTTATTTGGGTATTTATAATATCACTTATATCAATATTTCATTAATAAGATAATTACTGCATCATCATTGTGTCATAAATAAATTATATTATTCAATGTCTAAAAATTACAAATAAAATACCATTATGTAGGAAACCTATTTATATTTCTAATGAATATTTATAGTCTAATTTATCTTATGTATAACCCTATATTAAAAATTATTTACTTATTGAACATTGATTTTAACTATTTTAACCCTTCTTTAAATAAATTAATAATAAATGTCCTAATCTAATCCAAGTGGGCCTAAATGGTCATATTTTATTCCTAAGGTTGTTTTGGTCGAATTACACTTATCCAATAGAATTAGGACATGTGTTAGGGTAATAATAATATTATTTTTACCCTTAATTACCCTCTTTACTTTTAACCGTGGTAAATAAAAGTAAAATCTTACTATTCACCAAAAAAATTATGTTCATCTTATTGAACCACATTTTACTTACTGAAATCAACCGTGTCTCTTGGAGTTTCTAAATTCCACTCAAAGAAGTGGTAAAATTATGTTTTATGAAAAATTCAGTTTTTTTAACTACCACTTAGTGGTTCCACTATTCATCAAAAATTGAAAGTTTTCAGAAAAATACCAAAATTTCACCCTAGGCTAATTTCGATATTCCGAATCCAAAAATGAAGTCCATTTTGAAAAACAAAATTTCTAAAATTTCTAAAAGTGGTTATTACTATTCATAACGGCTAGTTTTAATAATATTTTAATTGCATATCATTGTTTAGTGAAACTCGGTATTGCGTACGAAGAAACATATCGAGGAAGGTCTCGATTGCGTGTAAAGCAAGACAATCTAGTGTTGTGTGTAGTGAAAGATTCTTTTGATGATTTAAAAACAAAATATTTCTCATAAAAGTCTCGGGTGATACATTCTACCCCCCTTAAAATTAATTTCTCCCTCAAAATTCATCACTTTGTAGCAAACAGATGAGGATACCTCTCCCTCATCATATCCTTAAGCTCCTATGTAGCTTCTTCTAATTGGTGGTTCATCCATAAAACTATCACCAAACGAGTGGTCTTGTTTCGTAGGAATTTTTCGCTATGATCCGGAATCTCTATCGGTTGTTCTTCATAAGAACGATCTTGTTCCAGCGGTACAACTTCTGATATGAGTACATGTGAAGGATCAGGTATGTACTTTCTAAGGAGAGGTACATGGAACACATCGTGAACTTGAGAAAGATTCGGTGGAAGCGCCAATCGGTAAGCTACCGTTCCAACACGATGCAGTATTTCAAAAGGACCGATATATCTAGCGCTCAACTTCCCCTTCTTTCCAAATCTCATGACCCTCTTCTAGGGAGATATTTGTAAGAACACTTTATCACCCACTTCAAACTCTAGATCTTTTCTTCGGTTGTCGCATAACTTTTCTGTCGACTCTGAGCTCCTCTTATGCGTTGTTGAATAGATAGGACATTTTCTACCATCTCATCAACAAGATCAGGTCTTAATAGCTTTCTTTCCCCAACTTCATCCTTGCAAGTTGGAGTCCTGCATTTAATTTCATAGAGAGATTCATAAGGAGACATCTGAATACTGGAGTGAAAGCTATTATTATAACAAAATTCCATCAAAGGTAGGTGTTGATCCCAACCACCTTTGAAATCCATAGAGCAAGCTCTCAACATATCTTCTAGAGTTTTAGTTGTTCTCTCAGACTGACCGTCTGTCTGAGGATGATAAGCAGTGTTGAAACTCAACTTTGTATCCAGAGAATGCTGAAGACTTCGCAAGAACATTAAGGTAAACCTCGGATCCCGATAAGATATAATATAAAGTGGTACTCCATGCAGTCTTACAACTTCCTTCACATATATCCTGGCAAGCTTATCCAGAGAGAAATCCTCTCTAATAGCAATGAAGTGCGCGGACTTTGTAAGACGATCAACTATAACCCAGATAGCATTATTGCCTTTGGATGTTTTAGGAAGTCCTGTGACAAAGTCCATAGTGATGTTTTCCCATTTCCATTCAGGTGTGGGTAATGGTTGTAACATCACCTTGGACTTCTGTCTCTCAGCTTTAACTTGCTGATAAACCAAGCATCAAGAGACATATTCAGCAACATCTCTTTTCATGCCATCCCACCAGAAGTACTCTTTCAGGTCCCTATACATCTTCATGCTTCTGGGATGAATAGAGAATAAAGAACTATGAGCATTATCCAGCAACTCCTTCTTTAATTCGGGGATGGGAGGAACACAAACCCGATTCCTGAACTTTATTATCCAATCACAATCAAGGTTGAATTCCGGAACATTTCTCACCTTCTATTGTAACTTGACATCTTCTTTCTGTGCCTCTTTAATCTTCACATGTATAGATGGTTGAAAATTCATTTGATAAAGATAATATTTTTCCCCTTCCATTATAATTCGAGGATCCATCCTTTGTAAATCCATAAATATTGGATCTTTTGTGATCCTCATCATGGATAAACTGGCATGGTCTTATCGACTTAATGCATCTGCCACCTTGTTTGCTTTCCCAAGGTGATAATTGATTGAGCAGTCGTAATCCTTAATTAGCTCCAACCATCTTCTTTGGCTCATATTCAGCTCCTTTTGTGTGAAAATATACTGTAATCTTTTATGATCAGTATAAATATCACACCTTTCACCATAAAGGTAATGCCTCAAAATCATTAATGAAAATATTACTGCAGCTAACTCCAAATCATGAGTTGGGTAATTTTGCTCATGGATTTTCAACTGTCGTGAGGCATAGGCTATCAACATATCATTTTGCAAAAGGAGACACCCCAATCCCTTATGTGATGCATCACTATAGATCACAAACCTTTCTCCACTATAAGGCAGTGTGAGCACAGGTGCATTGGATAACCTTCTTTTCAACTCTTTGAAATTCTCTTCACATTCCTTCGTCCAAACAAACAAAACTTCTTTCCGAGTCAACCTGGTGAGTGGATTAGGTAATCGTGAAACATATTTCACAAAACGTCGATAATATCCAGCAAAACCAAGAAAACATCGAATCTCAGTTACTGTTGTTGGTCTCGACCATCTTTAGATGACCTCTGTTTTTGCTGGATCCACAGATATCCCCTCTTTTGAGATTATGTGACCCAAAAAATGAAACTATTTGAAGTGAAAATTCACACATGGTAAATTTGGTATAAAGATTCTCATTTCATAGGGTCTTCAATATAATTCTCAAGTGATCCTCATGTTCTTCCTTTATCTTTGAATAGATAAGAATATTGTCTATAAAGACTACCTCAAACTAATCATGATAGTCTCTAAAGACTCTATTAATCAGATCCATGAAGATATCATGGGAATTAGTAAGACCAAATGGCATCACTATAAATTCATAGTGTCCATACCTTGTACGGAAAGTCGTATTTGGTATATCCTCCCTTTTGACCCTTAATTGATGATACCCTAAACGAAGATCAATCTTGAAAAGTATTGAGCTCCATGTAGTTGGTCAAATAAGTCATCAATACATGGGAGATGATATTTGTTCTTGATAGTGATCTTGTTAAGTTTTGGATAATTAATGTAGAGTCTCATTGATCCATCTCTCTTTTTATCAAACAGAACATGTGCTCCCCAAGGTGACACACTAGGGCATATGAACCCCTTATCAAGATTCACTTGGAGTTGCTTCTTCAATTCATGCAACTCAATTGGGGCCATTCTATAAGGTGTCTTTGAAATAGGTAAAGCACTCCGTACGAGTTCTATTGAAAAATCAACTTCACGATTTGGTGGAAGACCCGAAACTTCCTCCAGAAAGACATCGTCAAACTCCCGTACAATGGGAATATTCTTAATCGTGAGTTTCTCCCCAACCATTTGAGATAAATAACCTTCATTTAGTGGATTCAAAACCTATAAGATGGAATAAATTTCCACTGGAAGGTTATATACATCCTTGCATCGATAGACAGTCATAGATTGATCTGGAATATGAAATGTGACTTCCCTTCTTTGGCAATTGATATGAGATCCATATAAAGAAAGCCAATCCATGCGAAGAATCATATAAAATTCCACTATAGAAATGATCACAAGATTTGCAGGAAGCACTTTCCCACAAACATCAATCGGAGAAGAATTTTAATATTTTGATGCGACTGTTGTGCTATTTAACTCAATATCTAATTTTTGAGGTAATACGGTGATACCCATAGAAAAGTATTCAGAAAAAAATGAGTGGGTGGATCCAAAATCAAATAAAACATTTGCAAGTTTATAGTGGATGGTAAGTGTACCTTTCACCACATCGTTATCGTACTCCACATTGCTGATAGAAATTGTATGTGACTTTCCGTTGTCTTTAGCCTTAAGAGTATGTTGACATCGACCATCATCATCAACCCTTGGATTAGGGAATTCATTGGCATAATTCCCCATCTTCTTGCACTTGAAACATTGAAGTGTAGTAGGTTCATTATGTGTGTCCCTTTCTATGTTTGCATCATTAGACATCTTCTTCCCATCATTGCGGAATTCAAATGCCTGATGACCTTCCTTTCCACATTTGAAACATTTACTTGTCCCTTTAAGACAACTCCCTCCATGTTTCTTTCCACACTTTTAGCAGAAGGGAAAACTATTATTCTTTTTAGTGTGCTCTTTAGATTTTCCTTTGAATTCCATTTTCCTCTTCTTATCAAACCCATATGACTGATGGGTTACTCCAATCTCCATCTCGACTTTGAGAGCACATCAAACGATTTCCTCGTAGCTATTGAAGTCCCTTATGGATAACTCCCTTCGAAGGCTTGGTTTTAAGCCACTAAAGAATCGATCGATCTTACTCTCAGGTTGGATAATAATAACAGAAGTGTACCTTTCAAGTCTTGTAAAATTTGCTTCATAGGTACCAACAGATTCATCATCCTTTTGCTTTAGTTCAAGAAACTCTTTCTACATCATTGTTCGGAGAATACGAGGGACGTACTTATTGAAAAATAAGTTCTTTTACTCATCCCATTCCATGGACTCAATTTCATCTCTTTACCTCATATTCTTGATAATATTCCACCATTGATCAGTATCACCTTCCAAACGATACACTGCTAAGATGACTTTATCATGTTCAGAACATTGAAGAACTGAAAATATCTTTTTAGTAAGACTAATCCATTGTTCCGCAATTAAGGGATCAGTAGACCCGCTGAATAAAGGTGGACGCTGCCACATGAAGAATTCAACAGAATGTTTCTCCTTCCTTTTCGCGTTTGGCATTCCTGTATGATTCATAGATTGAAAAATTTGTTTGATCATTGATACAATATTTTTCATTCTAGCTCCCATAACGTTTGGTTGCTCAGGGGGACAATCATTGCATTGCCCGTCGCATTCCGCATAAACACGGTTCCTTTGAGTTCCATCCATTGACTAATACCAAGAAGAATAGTGTGAGCAACAATAATTATAATAGGAAAACCACATAATCAAGAATAAAATTTCACACTTAATGTCTTATCCTAGGTTATTCATTTCCATTTCTAAAACCCTGATATTGTGTTCTATGCTTAGATATATCCTTAGGTTTCTTACGAAGGCTTTCACATACTAGTTTCCAAAGGATGACTATACCTTTCCACTGATACCAACTATAACGAACCATACTTTACATACATTGTTATTACTTCAAAATTGAAGCACACTTATTAAAACTTATAACAAAACCAGGAAAGGACCGTATAGGTATAGTGTCTTTAGAAACTTGGAAACGTAAACAACTGGTTAATAAAGCATCTACATTGTCTCCCATTTATTTCATCGTATCTATAGTCTCTTTTGTCATATCTTACTTAATAACATTCTTACTGACCTGGTGAAAGAAAACATACAAAAGGGTGAGCTCAAATGCTCATTAAGGGTAAACAAAAGAAATATCAATGACATCATATTCATAAGAACATAAATTTTGGAAATCATAACCTTCAAAAGAGATCATAATTTCATAACATGGGATAAATCATAGTAGTGAAATGTAATCACAATAATCATCACATAAAACATGAAGCTTTGTTGCATACACACATAATCATAGAGAATAATTTCTTATTTGTCAAGACTTATTGCCAAGACTATCTTAGTGGATAAATTCCATTTCTGAACCGAGTTCATTCCTCGTTTCAGTCCTGTTTCACTGAACCGGTTTAACCTGCCATTCCAGCCATGTCTATCTAATGAGATATAAAATCTTTACCCAATTAATTGGAGGGATATATAGGTCCCACCCATCTCATAATTATACCATTCATATGTGTGCCACAAAATCATAAATCATACATCATTTCATAACCCATGTAATAAAAATGGGATTCTTAAACAACATGACATCATAAAAAATTCATATAAGATAAAGGAATTCATAAAAATAATTCCGTCACAACATAATCAAATAAATTTAATAATAGGGATAGAAACAGAACCCTATATTATCTTAGATGTAAAATAATTTTGATAAACCACTTGAACTCCATTCTTGAGGAAAATATCCTTTCTAATTCAAAAACACTTTTCATTTATTAACATGTCATACAATTCTAAACTAAAAGATGTTGATTAAAAATAAACATGAAAACATGTAAAGGAATCTTCTTGGAAATAATGTTTTAAAAATCCATTCATGCCGTATAAGTTAAAAAAACATTCTTCTCATACTTTTGTCGGAAAAGTCAAAAAAGTACCTCGTACGAAAATCCACAAAAGATTCCATTCATATCATTTAATAAAAACTCACCGAAGGGTGAAATTGCATTTAAACAATTGTATTTGGATGGAAACAATATTACATATTTAGGGAAAATGTATGTGGATGATAAAATACACCCATGTAAATACCAAAGTATAAACAATCTCGGATAAAAATAAGATTGTGATATTTTCCCTTACCTCAGGTCTGATTTTCTTCATAAGTGTCTGAACCTACTGTATAATGATTTAAATAATGTTATTGACTTATTCAAGAATCAAAATTATTTTTATGATATCATATATGGTCATATTCTTAGCTTCTTATTAGTAATATTTCATTACTACTAGTTATTCGGGTGTTTATTACTTTTTGTTCTCATGCGTGTTTTGTCAAATAAATTCTTATTCTTCTTTTTAGGTTATAGATACGTCATTTCCAGAATTGTATTAGTGTAATATATATCATATTAATTCATTAAATTCATTTATGTAATCATTGTGCAATGAAGATCATGTGTAACGAGTCGCATCACATCATGGAGACTGTATTCCGTACGTACGCACGAGCGATGATATTGTTCCCATGATCGTGGAATTTTATTGGAGTGTATGTATAATATTTAAGAATCAATATCAATTTAAAATAATCATATAATGTTATTATTTACACCATTATACCCATCCAAGTAAGGTGGTGGTGGAAAATAGATTACACCACGACATGGAGACGGTATTCCGTACGTACACACGCGCGGTGATTTCATTTTCTATAGGATGGATATATGGTGAAATAGGGTTTTTTAATACATATAATAACATATATGTATATGGGTGATACTGATGTTATTAATTCATAATGAAACAACTAAATAAGAAGGAGTGGAAGAAGAAATAAAGTTGAATGAATCGGTAACGGACATTACCTCATCTTTGAAGCCCCTCTTTGAGACTTCCTCTTAGGGAACTAAAATTGGTCTTTGAAGAAGACCAGGACCTCTAGGATGTTTCTTGGTAAGTGGAGAAGAGAATTTGGCTGGGTTTGGTCGAGCATGAAGGCTCAAAGTGTTGTGAGGAAAAGAGGGTGGAAGTTCCCTTTTATAAGGGAGGAGATGGGATCCTTTAAAAAAACTAAAAATATTATTTTATTATAAATCCAAATTCGGATTTTAAATAGCTCCAAATTGATTTAATTCAATGATAAGGTGGGTATGGGTCTAATTAATCTCATCCAATAGAATTTGGTCAAGTTTAGGATCATATTTAAACCTTATCATTTAGATTTAACTTTAAGTTAAATAATTTTTCTTTCACCATGTCTTATTGTGTTCTTACACTATAAGGATAATAAACATACTATAACAAGCCAAACGAACCCCATGTTGTTTATTATTAATTTTTATAACATTATATAAGTCATTTGTCCGAGCCTTAGGTTTTTAGGAATAAAATAACAATTATTAATATAATATTTGTTTTAAAAACTATCTTATGTGAATTTTGACACTATTTAGTAATTGATTTTTTTGAAAGTCATAAAAGAATTATTAGTTAGAACAAAGTAAATTAAATCAATACTAAAATGTCATATTAACCTATAAAATTAGTTTAATTAAGAAAAAGTCTCAAATTACATTTATTTTGGTATTTATAACAACAATTATGTCAATAATTCATTAATAAGATAATTACTGCATCATCATTGTGTCATAAATAAATTAAATTATTTAATGTCTAAAAATTAAAAATAAAATACCATTATGTAGGAAATCTTTTTATATTTCTAATGAATATTTATAGTCAAATTTATCTTATGTATAACTCTATATTAATAATTCTTTACTTATTAAGCTTTGATTTTAACTATTTTAACCCTTCTTTAAATAAATTAATAATAAATGTTCTAATCTAATCCAAGTGGGCCTAAATGGTCATAATTTATTCCTAATGTTGTTTTTGGTCGAATTAAACTTATCCAATAGAATTAGAACATGTGTTAGGGTAATAATAATATCATTTTTACCCTTAATTACCATATTTACTTTTAACCGTGGTAAATAAAAGTAAAAAGTTACTATTCACCAGAAAATTATTTTCTTCTCATTGAACCACATTTTACATACTGACGTCAACCGTGTCTCTCATATTTTTGAAATTCCACTTACAAAAGAGGTAAAATTATGTTTTATTATAAATTCAGTTTTTTAACAACCACTTAGTGGTTTCACTATTCATCAAAAATTGAAAGTTTTCAGAAAAATACCAAAATTTCACCCTAGGCTAATTTCGATATTCCGAATCAAAAAATGAAGTCCATTTTGAAAAATAAAATTTATAGAATTTCAAAAAGTGGTTATTACTATTCATAACGGGTAGTTTTAATAATATTTTAATAGCATATCATTGTTTAGTGAAACTCAGTATTGCGTACGTCGCAAGCTATCGAGGAAGGCCGTGATTGCGTGTAATGAAAGCCAATCTAGTGTTGTGTGTAGTGAAAGATTCCTTTGATGATTTAATAACAAAATATTTCTCATAAAACTCTCGGGTGTTACAAGAAGGGCCAACAGCTTCATACCATTCAGGGAATTGGAACAAGTCAGGACATACAGGACGAGATGGTGGTCATGGATATGGGAGCCAGACACTAGGATCACAGAGACAGCAGGGCGGGTCAGCTCAGGGTAGCCAGGTTCTGTTGCAAGGTCGCAGGACTGGTCAGGAATATTCATTGCAATAGACCCAATAAGAGCAGGATCCCAGACATTCTACTATCAGAGGTACTATTCTAGTAGCTTCTGCCTTTTCATATATACTTTTTGATGAGGGTGATACACATATCATTATATCTATGCCCATTATAGAGTGACTTGGGATCTGTTTTTCTTCTTCTTCTTCTAATATTATGATGTTAGACACTCTGTTGGAGATTAGAACGGCTTGTGTGCATCGGTGCAGGGAGTTCCCCCTAAATTTTGGTGGTTTTCACATCCCATGGGAACTCAATGTCCTAGAGATGACAAGCTATGACGTCAGTTTCAGGATGGATTGGATGGTACCATTTCGAGGCTTAGTGGATTTCTATCGTCGCTGGGTGCGTTTCACGTCACCAGAGGGCAGAGAGTTTCTATACAAAGGAGAATGGAATGTACAGGAAATCCGGGATGGACCCGAGCATCATGGGTGAGGTGGAGTGATAGCCAAGATTGTGAGTTTATATATGGATAACTAGGGAACATGTCATAAGGCTTTCCCTCCAGTAGTTGATCTTTTCAGGGAAGTATTCCCAGATGACATTTCATGTCTACCTCCAGAGTGAGAGCTGGATTTCTCTATTTAACTAGTTCCAGGAGCAGCACTAGTGTCCACTACTACTTATATGTTGGATACACAATAGTTGTAGGAGCTCAAGAGGTAGTTGGAGGAGCTGCAGGAAAAGGGTTTCATCTGACCCAGTACTTACCCTGGGGGTTCGCCTGTCATGTTTGCAACGAAGGCGGATGGTACCCTCACACTTTGTGTGGATTATCATAATCTGAACCAGTTAACAGTTAAGAACTGATATCCCATAATGATGATTGATGATATTTTTGATCAGCTTCGTGGAGCATGAGTGTTCTGGAAGATTGAATTGGGATCCAGATATCATCGGTTATGCATTAGACCATCTAACATACCGTGTACAACGTTTTGGAGCAAATATGGTCTATACGAGTACTTGGTCATGCCGTTCGGACTCACAAACATGCCAGCATATTTCATAGATCTAATGAATCATGTGTTACACACTTATCTAGATTCTTCTATTGTAGTCTTCATGGATGATAACTTGGTTTACTCTCACACTCGACATGAACATGCTACCCTTCCTGAGATCATACCGAGTACACTGAGAGAGAATCCACTATATGCTAAGCTCTCGAAGTGACACTTTTTGATAGACCAGATATATTTCCTAGGTCATGTTATCTTAGAGGAAGGATTTTTTGTAGACCCTTAGAAAGTGAGAGAAGCAGTTTCCTGGGAGCAGCCTAAGAATGTGTTTGAGATATCGAGATTCTTTGTGCTATCTGGTTACTACAGAAGCTTTATACTTGACTTTTCCCTCCTAGAAGAATCGTTGACGGGTTTGGCTACAAAGGGTGTGATGTTCGTTATGTTAGAATCTTGTGAGATAGCCTTTAAGAATTCAAGGGAAGTTTTACATCAGCACCAGTCCTGATACTTCCAAAGTAGGGGAAGAGATATACAGGTTACTGTGATGCATCGGGTATTGGGCTTGGAGCAGTGTTGATGCAGGGTGACTGAGTGGTTGCGTACGGGTCTTAGCAGTTGAGGCCACATGAGAGGAATTACCTGGCTCATTATCTCGATTTTGTTGCAGTTGTTCATGTGTTACGCTGTTGGAGATATTTTCCTTTCAGATAACATTTTGTGATGTTCAAGGACCACAAATGTCTCAATTATATCATTACCCAACATGACTAGAGTCTGAGACAGTGAAGCTGGGTTGAATACCATCAATCCTTCGACAATGAGCTTGCCTATACACCTGGTAAGGGCAACATAGTTGTTGATGCACTGGGTAGGAGGACTCAGATACAAGTAGTGCAGGAGGCCAGTGGTGAGTGGCAGCTCATGGCATTGTTCTCTGAGATGCATTTGGAGGTTCTTGATAGTCAGGGGTGATTATATCTTTCTTTAATAGCTTTTACTTCTACCCTAATTGATAGAGTGAGGATGATACAACCATCAGATCCGGAAGGCCTAGTTCTATGGGTGTCAGTGGCAAGTGAAGACCCTCCTCCTGGATGAAAGATAGGCTATGATGAGGTACTGCGTATCCATGGACGAGTATGGGTTTTAGGGGATATACATGAGGAGTTGATGTGGGAGTTTCATGCTTCGCCTTGGGTAGTGCATCCCGGAGATACCAAAATGTATTGTGACATAAGGATTCAGTATTGGTGGCCGAGTATGAAATAAGAAGTAGCTGGTTCTGTTATGAGATGTTCCACCTGTCAATAGGTGAAGGTGGAGCATCAGAGTCCTGACAGACTGTTACTATAGTTAACCATTCCAGAGTGGAAATGGGATGATGTCACGATGGACTTCGTGACCGGGTTTCTGAGGTCACCTCGAGGTAGTGAGGCCATGTGGGTTGGTATGGACATACTTACGAAGGTAGCTCACTTTTTTCTGATCAAGGAGACCTTCAGTGTTGATGAGCTCAAGAATTTGTATATCCAATAGGTAGTATGCCTTCATGGGGATCTTTATTCTATCATTTCAGATAGAGACGCATGCTTTACATCCTGTTTCTGGAAGAGCATTCAGAGGGCACTAGGTACTCAAGTTCTTCTGAGAATAGATTACCACCCTCAGACCGATGTCTAGTCATAGCGTATGATAAAGGTGCTTGAGGAAATTTTTTGTGCATGCGTCCTAGACTTTGGGGGCTATTGGGAGAAGCATGTACTCCGGGTTGAGTTTTCCTACAGTAGTAGTTTTCAGGGAAATATTTAGATGGCACCTTACGAGGCTTTATATGGTAGGTCATACCGATCACCCATGTGCTGGTTGGAGGTAGGTGAGGAAACTTTACTAGGACCACATCTAGTGTAGCAGACTTTAGAGCAGGTCCAGTTGATTCACAATTGGATGGCTACTGCACAGTCAACAGAAATCTGATGTTGATCGCCGCAGAAGACCCATGTGGTTCATGGTCAGGGATCAGGATTTCATACGTGTTTCACCGAGGTTGGGACACAGACAGATTAGGAGATAGGGTAAACTTTCACCGAGGTATGTGGATAATTTTGAGATTCTGGAGAGAGTTGTGCTGGTTGCATATTGGTTGTAGTTACCACAGAGGTATTAGGCCATGCACAATGTCATCCATGTATCTCAGCTACGCCATTGTCACTCAAAATTGCCTCACGTATTTCAGCCCGAGGAGGTTGAGCATCAGGATGATGCATCCTTTGAGGATCATCTGATTTGTATTGTTGATAGGATCATGGAGGTTCTCTGAGGCCGGTCAGTTACTCTCGTACAGGTGTTATTGCAGCATGATTGAGTGCATGAAAAATCATGGGAGTGGGAGACCGACATACAGGCTCACTGGCCAGAGTTGTTCTGATATTTATCTTCAACACCATTGGAAGGGAAATTCGGGGACGAATTGCCTAAAGGGGGGATGTTTGTCAGAACTCGGTTCTAATTCGTGAGGTACGAGTTTATTCTTTTCGTTTTTCATTAAGTGTATTTATAAAATATGTTAAATGGGAAAAATCAGAACTTTTGTGGGTACACGCCGTGTACTATTACACGCGTTGTGTACTTTGGCTGTGTGGGTTGAGTACACAGGGCCTGTAGCCCTATCGGTGATGAAGTGTGGAAAAACTGATTACATGTAGTGTACATGATATTTACACACCATGTAATCAGTCTGCATGTGAATAGTAATGTGGTGCAAGTAGATGCTAGCTGAGTGATAGTACATGCCGTGTATTCATAAATACACACCGTGTAGTCATATCGACAGATGAACAGTGTGTCAGTGAAGGTAGCTGCCTGAGAAATAGTTAAATAATGATAGGTACACATCGTGTACTTGGGATTACACTCCATGTAGTTTGTTTTTCACTTAAAATGGGAATTAACCTCCTCATTTTCTAGAAGATTCATTTAACGCATTTGGATCTTAAGAGGAGAGGCTGTAGCTTTGAGGTGTTCTTGGTCGCTCTCTGAGAATCTGTTTTTTCCGTCGTCGATCTTGTTTGAATCGTGCGGGTAAGACCTTCCTTAACATTGAGCTGTTCATTCCAATTACTGTTCGAAGGGATATTATTTACGTTTTAAGGGGAAATCTTATTTTTAAGATCTACACCGTTCATGGTCATTTCGAGAGGCGTCATCCATGTATATCGATCAATGGAGATCTAGGTAAGTGGTCAGATGTTTATTTCCAACTGTCATGTTGTTTTTTGTATACCATTGTTCTAAACACCCATGTTTTGGATGTCATATGGCTGAGTCCTTGACTAATTAGATATCTATAATTGAATAGATAATCTAATGAAAATTATAAAATGTGGTTTCGGATCATTGCTTTGATCCAGGGCCACCCTGATGGTGCAGTTCCCTTGTTTAGCCATTTTTTCAGGATACCCGAGGTTATGTCATGATTATTCATTCATTGCATTTTCTATAGAGAAATTATATTTAATTGCTTACTTATGAGTTGGGCTCTGCCCGATTTCTTTTTTAGCCTAAGGGTATTGTTTTCTTAGCCTGAGGGTAGTGATTCTTAGCCTGAGGGAAAGGTTTGTTATGCATGAGGGAACGTGTTTGTTTAGACTGAGGGCAATGTTTCATATGCATGAGGGCAGTAGTTTTTGTGCCTGATGGAAACATTTGGTATGCATTAGGGAAATATTCTTTATGCCTACAGGAAATCACATGAGGGTTTATATTCTATTTACCTGTGGGTTTCGATTCTGATTACCTAAGGGTTATGTTTTTTTCATGTCCAAGGTCTCTGTTTAATTTTCATATTCATTGTGATGATTTTACATGTTATACCTACCAAGCTAAAGCACAGGCTTGGTATTGGTCTACCTTGTACTTCTTTGACATCTAGTTTTAGTTTTGCTGTAGCACTGTTTTGGAGATTGTTAGCTGAGGCCGAGTCTCAGAAACTTCTAATTTAATTATCATGAATTTTTCAATGATAATTACATGGAAATGGAACTGGTATGAGGGGGTTTTTTGAGTACTTCTTAGTTTACTTCTTCTCCATTACTGCAAACTGTTGTTGCACAAATACCCTGACAGTGGGGCACAAGCCATTGGTGGTTTCCTACTGAGAATTATTTTTTCACACCCTGTTTGGGTCATGTCTTGGGCCCAAACAGATTATATTGTTGTAGGTGTGGATAAGGGAAAGGGTCCTTAAACAGGTACCTGACTGTTGCAGAGGAGTAAGAGACCATGGGACCGAGCATAGGCTTGCGATGGGGGTGAGTTCCTAAGGTACTATTTTTTTTTTCCTTTGCTGTTCTTGAATCTTGAATTAGATTGTTTCAGATTGCAGTGTATCTCGTTTTGGATGCATTCTTTTACTTCGGGAAATACATCATCATCATATATATATATATATTACTGTTGTTATATTTTCCTTCTATACTGTTATCCATTTCATTTTGGTCTTGTTTACTGCATCCTCATTTAAGATGTTTATATCTATTTCATCTATGCTACACTTTGACAAATGAGGGCATAGTTTCCCCACTAACATACCTAGGCCCTCATGGCTAGTCAGCAGCCCCTAGAATTTGGGAAAATGCACTTGAGGTCGTGTCACCAACCAGGTTCGGGGCACCCATTGGGTGGCAACATGATCCTGGACGTTACAGCTAAGCCAGATATTCTTGTTGCTAATGAGAATCATATAGATGTTTTGCATCCTAAATGCTTCATTAAGTTAAAATTATATAAGCAAAAAAGATACAGTTTTCACTTTACATTGAAAATCATAGATGACAAAAAAGATTTATTTATAGCATCTTCCTACATTCATTGGGGTGGGGCCCCTAGGAAGCTAAGTTCTAGATCAATTCAGACCATATTATGATAATTCCCTTTAATAAACCCATAGGTAGTATGCTGAATCTTATTTCACACATGCTTCATGGTCTTTCCAATCCCTGATGGTCCATTATAGAGAAGTTTGGATAGTAATAAGAGTTATAATTTAAGGAATTTAGGTCACTAATTTTTATCCACTTATATCCTAGGACATTGAGGGATGAGAAGTATTTTTAGTTCAAGTAATAAAAATTTTAGGGCTTTTTTGTTATATACTATTCAGGACACATCATCATACTGTACCACTTTTTTCTATCCTTATAAACTGATGATATTTCTAGGGAGATACATTTGTAGGATGTGATTTTTATTATATCTATTTGCAAGTGATTGTATTTTTCATGATAAACATTATAGACATGATGAATTACGATCTCATCATAGAATGTTATCTAAGATAGGCCCCATTGGTGGATAGATAATTTCAAAAGGAATATATAGGAACTATTCTTCTAGTGTCATGAAGTACCACAATGATAGTTATTTCTAAGGTCACAGCTGGTAAAGTTGTCAAGGGAGTGGATTTATTCCTCGTGGTAGTGGTTTGGTGTTGTGATTTTAATGTGTCAGGTTGGTCCACATGACCCACATAGTTTCCCAAACCCATAGTGTTGTTCTGTGTCTGTGGTAGGTTGGGTCAAATTTAGATGTTTTGTGGGACCTTTCTACAATTGAGTAGTGATATGGGATCAGGACAGGCATGTTAGTCTGGATGGGGCTTTACTTCCCCTTAGTAGACTACTATCTAGAGTCCCAATGGTCATTTAGTTCATGGTAGGGAATTTGGTACTGAAGTTCAGGAGTGGAAGCTCCAATAAAAGGGAATAGGATTGGGGAGTCGTAATGGATCCCCCTGTAGAAGGGAGAGCCAACTACATGTTATACAGTCATCTCTGGACATTGTGGTTATATGACCGTATAATGATAGAGGTATGATTAATGTATCATATACCATTTCATTTGTTTTGTATTATATGGAATTATTATATTTATTTTAATCTTCTCTATTTTAAAAAGGTTTGTTTTTTCCTATGGATACTATAGATGATATCATGACCATTGACGCTACATTGAGAGTGTGGTTAGATGATATCATGCACTATAAAGATTCTTCCCTTGATATTGGTTAATATCATTTCATTTGAGGTATTTTTATGTTGTAAATTAAAGGATTCAATTTGATTCATGGAAGATTTTTTCTAGTTCTATACCTAGCTCATATTGAATGTTATCGAAGAATATTTTCCTGCATATCACCAGATGGAGGTAGATATACTCATTCGGGTGAGTGTGATCATCAGACTAGTTATGTAGAACCATTTATGAATATTGTATTGTGTCCTTTCTCAAATAGAAATCTTTGTTCTCGATGATAGAGGAATATCAAGAGATACTTTCCCTCCGGTGGTGTTCCACTTCTAGGATGTTTATCCTAAATATTTCTCTGGATTACCACATGAGTGGGTGATTGAGTTCATTACCATGTTTATTCAATGTGTTAAGAGATTTTCTATTCTACCTTATAGGATGTAACCAGTGGAGCTTCATGAGATGAATCATTAATTTGATGATATAGAAGACAAGGTTTTTATATGGCATAGTACATCTCTATGGGGTTAACTAGTTATTTTTCCATTATGGATGAAGGGACGTGGCACTTATGTGTGGATTATCATAGATTGAACTAGATGATGATCAATAACCATTATCTTCTTTCACATATTGATGGTATCATTGATCATATAAGTGGTTCCATGATTTCCTCTAAGATAAAAATTTGTTTAGGATACCACCATTTGACGGTAACACATCGTACACACCCTGAACAATTTTTTGGATCAGTTATAGAATATATGAGTTCATTGTAATTCTATTCAGTTTGAAGTATGTAATAGGGGTATTAATTGGATTTATTAATAGGTTCCCTAGTCCTTTATTATATTGTTTTTTTTAATTTTCATAAATGAAATATTAGTGTACTCTATTATTGTTTAATATTATTCCCAACATCTTATCATCTTTCTATGTGCACAACGGTAGCATCATCTATACGCAAATTTATCCAAATGTATCTTATATAATGATATATTAAACTTATTATATCATTTTATCTCATAGGCTGTAGTTACATTATACCAAAATAAGATTGAATATATGGTATCTTTGGAGTGCCTAAAGAATTTCTTTGAGACACATAATTTTCTTGGTATATCATGTTATTATCAATGTTTCATCCTAGAATTATCCTATATAAAAGCACTGATGTCTTATTTTACCTTGAAAGGGTCGATGTTTTTATGGTCAGATTCTTGCAAGATGGAAGTCGATGATCAATAGAGAAGGCTAACCTCAATTTCAATCCTCACCTTACTAGAGGTTTCTAAGTAGTATATTGTGTACTATGATGCATCTGTAGTTGGAATTCAAGGATTAATTATTTAGAAGGGCTATGTGGTTTCTTATTGATCCAAACAAATTATAATGAATTATAGGAATTTTCTAACACATTATATTGATTCAGTTATAGTGTTACCTTCCCTAAGAAGCTAGAGACACTATCATCTGACAAATAACATTGAAGTGTAGATGAACCATAAGATCCTCAAGTATAAATTTTCCCATTGAGACCTTATTATTTGGTATATGATTTTGGTTGAGTATATTAAACATTTATTTTGTGTTGGATTACACACCGAGCATGGGAAACATCTCCACTGACAACATAACCTAGAAGATCCAAATTTTAGATATCTGGAAATCACGAAATGTGTCACAGCTGATAGATGACTTTGCAGATATACATAATGATGTTAATGATTCCTAGGGATGAGTAGCTATGACATAAAAATAAATATTTTTTAACTTATCCATAATATTATAATTAACCAATACTAATGCATTACATTAATGATTCCATGGGTGATTTGAATATTTTTGTCATATTATGGGAACTCATTATTCTCTTTTATTGTGAAAGGGGAATCATCAATAAGGACATCATGAATATATCAAAATGTGATATAATATATTTGGGAATCTATAATATAACAACCATAAATAAAAATTGACCATGTAATTATTTGATAATATAAAAATAATATTATTTTATATTATCATTAAATTATTAAAATTCGAGTGTTTCTTTTTTTTACAGTTGAATATTTTAACATATATATTTTTTAGTATAAAAATATATCATTAGACTTAATTTTGAGTCTATAATTATTTGATTTATCAATTTAAAACTAATAAATTCATTGTGGAAGATTTCCATATACAAATATATTATTATGATAAAATTTACAATATTTCATTGTGTGTACACATCCTATACAAAACATATCATGAATTTCATTCATGAAAACCATCAATCCCATTGATCAAAAAAATGTACTGTAATCTTATTTCGATAGAATGGAATAATAATAATAACTCTGAAATATAAATCTATTCATAATTACAATGTCATAAGCATTTTCCTGTTAATCTAAAACATATTGTTATAAACCTATGGAAAATATTTAATATATACAGTGTAGTGATGAAAAATATATGTAATAAATATAATTTAATGTTTCATTAATCATATATTATATTGTTCAAATGATAATAACGGTTTTTATAAAATTCATATGAAATATATATGTTTTATGAGAAATATTATGTTTTCATAATAATATGATGGTATATGTGTTATATTATCGAAATGTATATAGTCTTGATCATTATTTAATTATAAAGAATATCCATTTTTATATATTATAAATATAAATTAACCATTGGAAAGAAAATAATATTTTTTTGTAAAAATGCATGACTATAAATCATAAAGTATTATTATTTATTTGATACTTTCTTTGGGTATTACAAGACTGAAACAGCATCACACACATAGACATCCTAGTAGGTTAAACTGAATAACAAGTATAAAATTGACACATAGTCCCATGTTTTTCCCACTCTACTTATACCCACCATCTACACCCACCATTATAGATTATCGCAACCCACTTGAGTATGTGTGGACTGCACACATTATCACTAAGAGATACAATCGAATAATTTTCTAAATTGATAAATATATTTTTCTAAATAAAAAATATTAAATGAAATTCAATAAAATATATTTCAAACTATACTTATAATGAAACAAAATTAAAAGTTACATCATGAAGCCAAATCTTTTAAAAGAGTATCTAGTGTTTTATTAAGGGAGAAGTGTACATACATTACATTCCTAGAAGTAATGTTCATCTAAAATGGTGAATTATTATTATAAGTAGTGGTGAAAACCGCAATGTATATTGAAATTATTTTATTTCAATTTTAAATAATCACAACATGTAAAGAGTTGCCTACTTTTATTGTTCTATTAGTGGGAACTTTGAAAATAATTATTTCAACAAATAATACTCATATTAGTAGTGTCAATAATTATTATCCTTCCAAATAATTATATAATGTTTTTACACAAATGTTTGAATAGTTCTGGTTTCCCAAATATTTTCTTGTTATGACTAAATGTCCCAATATCTTTTATGTACCAAAAGAATTTTTTTAATATTTATTTTATTTGAGAACACATAGTAATAGTAATACCATATGGTATGTGGATAGTGGATATTCAAGTCACATGAGTAGTGAATATTATAATTGACATTCACTATCAACGTTCAATGCAGATTTGGATACCTTTTTAGATTGTTATAGATGAATGATATTTATATATATATAAGTTAGTGGTCCTAAATAAATCATAGTAAAAAAGTTCTTCAACATTTTATGGTTGATTCATGAACAGATATATATTTCCCACCTATGTGATGATAGAATTAGTATTTATTTTTCTTATAATGTTTGGTCAATATTTAAGAAAAAACATCATAAATATAGGGAACCTATAACATAAAATGTTTTTAACTAGGACATTAATTCCCTTACTGAATTGAATATTATTTGTTCTAGTATTGAATTAAATGAATCTAGGATATGGAATGGGATTACATTGTCAATGAAATATATATTATGAATATATTTTATCGAATTATAAATCAGTTTCTCAGCTTCCCAATGATAAGTTTGAAGAGAATATACTTTTTCACGGATACAAATTATGAATGAAGTATAATTAATCTTATGAATAAATAATCATTGTTTCTATATCTAATCCTTCTCAACATTTCAAGGAATATTTTTTAGACCCACTTGAGTATGAATCATATCTAGATAATCTGTTTCCTTTTTATTAGTAGATGATTTTTCAGATTTACATGGGCATGATTGTTGGTTTCTAAAATTTATTGTCTTCATTTTTTTAGGATTTTCTATTATATTTTAAATAATGAAACATATTTTCAAATAATTTCATTGGGAAGTGACAATAGATGATAATTCTAGAATAAATAATTTAATAATATTTTATCAAACTTAGGTATTAACGAAACTATTTCATCACAAAGAACACCTCAATAGAATAAAATTATTAAAATATGGTACAAAATTGTTTATGAAATATATATAATTATATTAATTTAATATAGTTAACCATCCAATTTTTTGGTAGAGGATATTAATAATTCATTCAATATTATTAATAGTGTTTTATTTTTAACATTTATTAATGATAAACCTTTAGAATATTAGAATAACAGGAAGTATAATTATTGATACAATGAGGTTTTTTTATTTGATATTTATATATTTAAAAATACATAATTACTTGGAATATTTTATTCAAAGTTAGATGAAGGTGTTTTTCATGGGTATTTTTTTATTTTTAATGATCATGTAGTGTTTAGTAAAATTCTATGGATATTTAATGATTCTTATAAATTTATGTTTTATGAGTGTGATTCATTTTATCGCAGCATAATACAAATATGTGATGTTATTAATTATTTGAATAAGCATGAATCGTCTAATGATATGTATGAAATTAAATTAGATGATGTTCAAAATCATTATAGTTATAAAGAACATGATATCGGGGAATATGAAAGTATTTTTCCAAGATAATATACAACTTTTAAGGGGTATATTTTTGAAATTATTTAATGGTTATATATTAGATGATGTTTTCATTAGTTTATCTAATGAAAATATTTATAATAGTGTATCAAAATTTCTGAAAAAAGAGTTTAGAATGAGTATGATTGGAAACATAAATTTCATTCAAGGATTTTAAATTTATCAAATGCATTTTTGAAATTTTTTATATAAAATTAAATATATTTTTGATTTATTGAAACAGTTTGGACTTGAAAATTATAACCCATACACAAAACCCATATGCAGTAATGTAAAATAATATTTGGATAATTTTATAAATCAAAATAAAATGAGTCAAACAGAAGTATGATGAGTATTTAGATATATCTTAATATTTGTAGACTAGATGTAATGTTGTATTTTTACTATTGGGAAAGATGTAAAACTAATCTAAAAGTGTCTAATTAAACTATGTTTAAAATTAATTCTATATATTTAAATGAATTTTTTTTCTCGATATTTTATCTGTCCGGAGATATCTAGATTTAGTTTTAATTCTATATTCTGATGTTGAGTATGGATATTCTATATTAGATTTAAAAATCACCCTAGGAACCAACCACATTTTATAAAAGTCAATGGTTTCATGGTTTACTAAGATGAAATATTCAACTACATTGCCCCCTGCTGAAGCAGGATACATAATTGCTGGTAGTTTTTTGAACAAGTGTTAAGGATTAAACACACACTTTTGGATGTTGGATTAAATTTTCTTCATGTTCTTATTTTTATGTGTTAATACAATTCATGGAAATAAATCAAACCATACAATAATTAATTCTATGAATAAGAATATTTTTTTTAGGAATAATTTTATATGGGAACATGTTAAAAATGGGATATATATCTTTACTCAGTTAATATTTATTTTCAATGTATTGGTATTTCCTTTTAACCACTTCCCACTCATAGTTATTAATTTCATTATGGGGACTTGGGTTTGTATAATTTTAGGTAAATCTTTTAGTATTATTATGAATATATTTTTTGATTATAAAATTAACCTAAATTGTTTGTTTTAATATATTTATCTTATTTCCCTGTTTTCAATTTTTTTATTATATTTTGATTCTCATACTTTATTATAAATAATAGTATTTTCATTTTTAATAACATGAATGATTATTCTTAATAATTGTTTCAGGAAAACAAATAATCTATTTAAACTATTAGTGTAAATTATTTTTATCACTCCTTCCATCAAACATGTGTCCCTTAAATATCCCCATATCTTGATTTCTTGAATACTACTTTTTTTAACTCTAATTCATATAAAAATTAATATGGTTATAAACAAGGTAAAGTATTAGTGGTGTCAGTGTGGTACGAATACAACTATGTATTCATGTTATATGTGGAAAATCTTATATCTATTGGTTTTGGACAGGGAGTGGATGTCTCAAAAAAATTATAGGTTGAAGATTAAATTTATATTTCACGGTTTAGATTTCATTTTTTGAATGGTAATTCTGATTATTTTATGAGATAGATATAAATTGGTTTACAAAAACACATCGTATATCTTTTGTGACATTAAATAGATTGTGTCTTATAATGTCGAATAAAATGTGTATTTTGATTTTATCAATGAAATTAAATTATATATTTTAAATTCCCAATGAAGGGATTTTATATTTTAATCTAAAATCTATCGAATATGGACTTTATAAGTTTTAAATAATATGTCTTGTCCCATTAGGACCGGTCACATCGGGTTTTCCAAGTCATAGATTTGATATGGTTTATTAGAAATATTAATCCTTTTCTTGGGTTTATGGTGTGATTAATGTTTGGTTTTTAACTTAAATATTTTTCTAATGATACTATTATGGTTTCCCCAAAGCTTATTTGGGAGGTTTTGGAGAAAAGGTTTCTAACTCCATGATTTGGGTCCATCATGAGCCCATTTCCAAATTAAAAACAATTGTTTTATAAATTCTTATTTTTTCAACATTTTTAACTCTTTTAACTTCCCACATGGCCTCCACATTACTTTTCCAACAACCATATCTGTTTTAAACCCTTAATATTTATTACTCTTGTTTGATTTGGGTTATTTATTCAGGTATTTTTTGTAGTTCGTGAGCCCATTTTCGGTTTTAAAAATAGTATTTTTTGTCATTTATATATTCTACACTGTTTAATATTCTTCAATGATTCCAACACTCATGCAACCCATAAATCTCTATTCATACCCCTAGGTTCCATTTTTTTCTTGGGATCACATCTTCGTATCCAATTAGTGAGAAATGTCACACGGACTAACAAAATCATTCAGATCTGGTAAGGTAATTTTATTATTTCATTAATCATTCATTTTTTCTCCCCACCCCAAAATGATCTTTCCCTGATTATTTGATATAAATGGATCCTATAAATTGAATTATAATTCCTTACCTCTTCTCTAAGAGATAGGTACTAAGGTATGATAAAGAGTTCTCTAGTTATCATGGTGGGTTTTCTTCTCTTTTTTTCTCCTTCGTCCTTGTCCTTCAAATATTTATTTGTTATTCCTTTTCCCCTTGTCAGGAAAGATGTCGTGTAATATTATAAAATTATGTTTTATGGGGTTTTTGTTCATTTGGTGATGGTATTCATAGTTGTATGGTTTATAAACCCTCGAATGGTGTTATCTCAGGTATGTGTTTCCATTCCTCCAAGGATTTGAGGTGTGTTTCCAATTTCGCTTTTCCTTTTTTATTTATGATTAATATTTTTATTGGTATTTTAACCCCCTAAATGTAATGATTATTGTTTTATAAGACTTAAATAACATCATTTCGTTTTTATGGAGGTTTTTATGCCTTGTTTTGTGAATAGTATTATTATTTTGTTATAAGAGTGAACATCAATTATTTGTTTTCATGTTTTGTTATTTTTCTCACTTGGTTTGTAATATTTAAAACCAGTATAAACAATTTAAATAAATTTTTGGCATAAAATATTTATTTTATATCCTTTTTAGTGTGAAATAAACTTGGTTTCATTAAATGTTTCATGCAACGTTTTCAAAAAAGTGATGGGTTTGAATTTGTGTCCTCAAAGTGATATAAAATGATTCGTTTGACTTATAAATATTATTTAAATCATGTGAATTAATGTATTTAGATTTCTTATGTGGGTTCCAATATGGTTTTGGGATTTAAAATAATATGAGTATGGTTTTTTGGGTTTTTTGACATGGGTTCTAGATAAATGGCCCGTTTGGCATCTCTATAGAAATAGATGGGTATTGAATGTGTAACCCGAATTTTTAAGAGGTTTATATAAATCTATGGTTTCTGAAAATTGTGTTCTTACAGATGTTTATAAATAGTGTATTTTTTATTTTGACAGATTTTCTTTTTGGGAATATTGCTTAAAGGTCTTTTTGGTATTTTTCTAGTAGATCTTTTTTTTCTTGTGTATTCCATGTTGTGTCATTGGGGAAATTTTATTATTCATGAAATTTATTTAATAAATGTTTTCGGGGATGAATGATCTATTTTGATAGGTTATTGGTGGGCTTTTTTCCTTAAATGATCATTTTCAAATGGATTTTATGAAAAATCCTTGTAATACATCCGGATATTGTTTTATTAAAATTTTTAGAGGTTAATTGACCCATGTAGCATGTGTGAATCATGGTTGAGGGCTATTTGGTAAATGAATGATTTGTAAATTAAATGTTAATGTCAAATTTTTATGTGATAACATGTGTATCTATATAGATAACAATTATTGAAACTTCGGTATCTAGGTGGTTGGATGTGTACTAGTTTGCAAGCGATCCAGAGTGTTTTTTTACCTTGTTCACATAACATGTCTGACGATGAAAAAACTAACTAATCAATGACTATGATGTTGGGGTACAATAAGTTAGGGGTTTTCACCCTAATAGTGGACTATTCATGAGGAAAAAATTATGGTTACTTTTACACCAAGATACGAGCTACCTAGGGCCCACAATGAACTAGTGCCTAAGAGTGGTCCAGTGACATGTGACCATTTGATATATTGTATTCACAAATGGAATATGGTGAGTTTGGTTGGAAAATTCAGTAGCATGTGTGTTTTATATAATTATTTACATTCTCTAAATCATCCCTCTTGAAAACCATTTCTATTTTTGGATTCATCTCTTTGAAATTGGTTACATTCATTTCCAAATTATGAAAACATGCAACCATTTTTATTTATTAATACTTGTATCAGGGAAACTTGTTCAAAAAACATATATATATATATATATATATATATATATATATATTATAAAACATGAAATTTATGGTTCTTTTATTTTAAAGTGCATTCCTTGGGAATAGAATATCGGGCTAACCTACAGAGTTTTAGAACACAAACCTATGTAATTATTCGCTTTTTACCCATTGTGTAGGTTTCCAATTAAGTTTCAGTACATTGGGTGGTGCATGATCATTATATTAGAGAATTCCTAGCATGGTACGATGGAGTTAGTTGGTTTTCAGGTTTGGATGGTTGAGTTGTTTTGTTATGTTGTATTTTTAGTTTTTTGTATAAATGATGTTCAATTTAACTATATATGAATGTATGTTGGGCTATCTGTATCATTCCACTACACTATTATTGATTATTTTTGGGAACAAATGTTCCCTCATCACTCTAATGATTCCCTCGGTGCTTGTCTCAATCCCGGGAAGATTGGGAACACCTCTCAGGACTTTTCACGTGGTGGCCCGATTGACCTATTTTGGGTCAACCATGACATGTTCCTGGAGAATGGTATCAAATGATGTTGGATCTTAGTAGATATTTTTTTAGAGAACCCTTGTTATTTGGGGGGATATCAAGGTATATGGAGTGTTATTTTGAAGACCTGCGGTGTATTTTCCTGTAGATTGTGAAAACTATTGCACGTTCTGATCCCTAGGTTTTAATGGGACGTCTGGTATTATTAGTGTCTTGATTTTTGTTGATTTTTTGGTTTGGGGATATAATAAGAGGAGTTTTAAAAATGGATTATTGGATCAAATAGGTCCTATATAATCATGTGGAGCTTGGTCATGGAATTGAGATTCCTCTCTGTGTTGGTGGTGTGTTTGGCTTGTGGCCACCATCAATATAGTCAAGTCACCCACTGATACTAGTTCATTTTTGTGGGTCTCTTGGAACATTCTTGAATTCATATTTTTTTGAAAATCCTCATGCGAGAGTTGTCAAAAAAATTCAAAATTTAATATACGAATATTTTTAAAAATATGGGTTTTTGAGAAACATATATAGGTAATAAGTAAATGTGATTTAACAGGATTGGATTTTCCAGGATCAAAACATGTGGTTTGTTTAAATAAAATGTTTTGAAATCATGGAAAATTTTAAAGTTATTTTGAATCATTATTTTAAATGTGGTGTTTTGGGCAGCTAAAAGGTGTTTTAATCTAATGAAATGGTTTTGGAATTTTTCTTTCAGTGGTTTCTGTTTTCCAAAAAAGGTTATATGTCTATGTGGACATCGAATTATGGAAATAGACATTTCTAAATTTTTTAAATTGTGAAGGGGTTGTCTGGAGTATCTTGGTAGTTTAGAAAGTTGTTAATAATGAAAATGGGTAGGTTTTAATAATAATGGATCTAAATGAAGTGTGGTTTCTTCTGTGAAATATAGAAATGGTTTTGTTGTTGTTGTTAGTGTGCCTTTTGAAGGTACATGATTTTTTGAATGATGTTGTTTTGTTTTAGCCATTGGTGTTTTCATGGATGTTCACATGCATCGTTTTATGTAAATCTGGATGGATGGTAGGTATGGCATGGTGGTTGAGTGCCCAGGGTGGCATGGAAATGTTCATGTAATTGAGACTTGGTGAAACACCATTGGTGACTGTGAAAATCCACCATGTTAGTTTGTTTTTCAAAATTATTTTCTTCTAAAAACATTATGTGATTTATTTATAAACTGATGGATATGTGGATGGTTTTTCTTTTGTATTAGATGATTTGTTAATTCAGTATTTTTCCAAGTGATCTTGAGTTCATACACTTGTTGTTCCTTTATATGGGATCATGTGGGTTGCTCATTTTTTGATTAATGTTTAGTGGGTTTCTAAAAAAGATTCACAGTTTGTGATATGTACATGGACGGTTCTATGTTGGAATGATTTCTAGTTCATCAACCTAAGGATTCATTTGAAGTGTTAAATAAACCTCTTTGAATGATTTATCATCCAATTTTTTTGAATAGAGATCTGTTTGGGATAATATTAAAGTGATTTCATATTATGGTGTGTCTCTATATTGTGGTAATAATGTTGTGTGGTTTTTATGTGTTTCACCGTGTTTTTCGCCGATTCATATCATCATTCATAGTGATAATGAATGGGGGGTTTTATCCTTATGTTTCTATTGGGTGATAGTGTTTTATTTTTACTAGTTATCTTTATGTGGTGTTGGGATCCTTAGCTCTGTACTATGGTGAAACAGATGCTTCAAACATCATGGATCCTTCCATATACCATTGAGTGAATCTTTTCATGGAGTCAGGAAGTCGCGAAAGGTGTGGGGAGGTCGACTATGATCCTACCTCCACCATTTTGGAACGTTAATTTATAATCCTATATTATGGTTCCTCATCACTGTTAATTTTCTCTTATTACAAAGGGCATGGTGGACTTACCCATCATGTAGTGAC
This sequence comes from Viscum album, assembly GCA_963277665.1. NCBI lineage: Eukaryota > Viridiplantae > Streptophyta > Magnoliopsida > Santalales > Viscaceae > Viscum > Viscum album. The sequence goes on from OY728146.1 coordinate 1,469,081,831, forward strand.
TATGGTTATTCCTTCCTATATGTGGGTTTCTGATTAATATCCATTTGTGGACCGCCATTGTGAATCGGCTGTGGCCTTGGTGTTACCTATTCGTAGGTGGAGATTTTTGGGTAGTTCATTTGTTTCGGTTGTTGTTTTACTGGCCTAATGATGGGGTCCCCTAAGACCCCCTCCATTAGTTGTGGGGTCAGGATTTATGCAAAAAGTTTTGGCCCATTTCATGTCCCCTCTGTTTGGGAGTTAATTTAATAAAGGTTCATGACGTGTTCTTCTTATTTGGGGTTTTTAGGCTCTTGTGGGGATGTTTTTATTGGACTTTGTGGGAGAGGTACATTCCTAGTGCATGTTTAATTCTTATTTGGTTGTTCCTAGTTTGTTATTAATGTTGGGGAGAACCATCATGGGTCTCGTAAATCTTTCTTTTTAAGGATTGTTTGAATGTTAGTCTTTATATAATGGAGGATATTTCAACCCCCCCTAATAGTATTCTTTCGTGAGTTCAATTTGGTTTTGGTGACCATTTTCTTTTTTGGTAGAAGAACAAAAAATTTGGTTCTTGGATATATTGTGGAGTTAGTGGCTTGATATTTATGTTAATTTGTAAGAAGTGGAAGTGTGGTAGTGTTTTGTTTGACAAAGAGGCTTAACTTCTGTTAATGATAAATGATATTTCATTAGCATGAGAGGATGGATTGTGTTGATGAGTGATCCTTATACATTAATAAATCCGTTGGAATGTGTCGTGTCATTCTGGGGGTGGAATCATTAAGAGTGGAGAGAATTATCACACCAGGTTTTTTATGTCATGGTTTTGATCCTATATATTGGAAATACTAATCATTTTCATGTTTTCTGGGTGATATGAATGTTGAGTTTTGAACTTCCATCTATGTCTAATCATCCTACCATGGGTGTCCCATAGTTGTTTTTAGTTTTTTGAGAAAAGGGTGGTTACATAATGATTTGGGCCAACCATGAGCCCATGTTTATATTTAAAAATATTTTTTTATTTTATAATTTATTCATTATTCATCATTTCCAGTCATTCCAATTCTCACCTAGCCTCCCATTTCCTATTCAAACTAACATATCTATTAGTGTCCTTATGAAATTGTAATCACGGAGGAGTTGGATTTTTTATTCAAGTATTGGGCCATCCCATGAGATCATTTCCAGTTTTTTTTTAAAAATAATTTTTTCCTTTATATAATATACTTTTATTAATATGTTTTATTTATTCCAAATCTCACTAAATCCAAAAATAACTAGATGTACCCCCACACACTATTTTACCTCTTTGGAGGTCATCTTAGTTGCATATTAGGGAGAAATTTCACAATTATTCTGAAATCGTTCATATTTTCTATGGTGGTTTGTTTTATTCATGAATCAATATTTTTTTCACATAGGGTATTCTTAATTGAGTTCCAAGCTATTTCCTCTCCTATAAATGTGTTTATTTAAGGAAAGATAATAATTTCTCTAGGTATCAAAGAAAATTCCTTTATAATTTCTCCTTCTTCATCCTCCTCCTATTATTTCTTGGTTCTCTCTTATCCTTTTGTAATGCATGAACTAGGGTTATATTTTTCCATTATTATTTTTGTGGTTTTTTGTTTGGGTCTTTTTTTCATTGGTTTAGGGTTTATAAACCATTGGATGGTGATATCGGGTGTGCGTTTCCATTACGCCAATTATTTGATATAGGTTTTCCATTTTACATGCCCTTTTAATTTAATATTATTATTTTTCATGGTATTTCAATGATCTACACATTCATAGTATTGTTTTGTAAGCCTTCAATAACATGATTTAGTGTTTAAGGTGGTGTTTGTGCCATGTTTTGTGAAAATTATTGTTCTTTTTTATAAGATTGAACACTAATTGTTTGATTAAATGTTTCCTTATCTTCAAATTTTTATGTGATGTTTAGTACCTATCTTATTAATTTTAATAAATTTATGTCATGCAAATTTGATTTTAAAACCTATTTTGTGTTAAATATAATTGGTTTTATTAAATGTTGACTGCCAAATTTTTTGGGAAAGTTCTCGGCCTGCTTTTGTGTGCCCAAGGTGATTTAAAATTATTTGTGTGGCTTATAAACAATATTGGCATCTTGTGAATCAATTTATTTGTATTCTTTATGTGGGTACCAATCAGGTTTTACATTTTATAATGAAATTAGTATGGTTTTTTTACAGTGTTTTTTCATGGGTTACCAAAAAATGAAATGTTTGTCTTCTCTATAAGAAATTATAGGTTTTGAATGTGTAACCTTAATTTTCAAGATGTTTATTTAAATTTTTAGTTTCATCTAATGGTGTCTTTACACCTCTTTATAAAAATTGTAATTTATTATTTTGAAAAAAGTTTTTTGTGATGAATTCTTAAAGGCTCATTTGGAATTTTTCTGGTGAAAGTGGTTTTCATGTGTAATCCATGTTGAATCGTTGGGGTCATTTTATGATTCAAGAAATTAGTTTATTAAATTTATTTGGGGCTTAGTAATCATGTTTTATATTGTTTTGGTGGGTGTTTTTCCTTAATGGTGCATTTTTAAATGGGTTTTATTGACAAATACTCGTCATACATCATAAAATTGTTTTATGAAACTTTTATGCAGTTTATTTACACATGAAGGACGTGTGAAACATGGTTGAGGGATATTCAGTGCATGTTTGATTTGGAAATAAAAATTTTATTTGAAAAATATATGTGATAACATGGGGATCTACATTGAGAACAAAGAGGGAAACCTTGGTATCTAGGAGGGCGGACGTGTACTAGTTGGCTAGTGATCCGGTGTGGGTTTTTCCTTGATTCACATAGCATGTTTGATGATTAAAACACTAAATAAAAAAGGATTTTGTTGTTGGGGACCACCTTGTTATATGTGTTGTTCCCAACTAGTGACTCTTGCATGATAATAGATATATTAATGGTTACATTTACAATGATATAAAATGAAATTGGGGCCCACAACGAACTACTTCCCAGGGGTGTTACCATGCATTCTTCTCATTAGAAATATTGTATTCACCATCATAATATGATGAGTTTGGTTGGAAAATATAGTATCATTTTTTTATTTAATGGTTTGTATTCTCTAAAGAATCCATCTTGAAAACTATTTCCATTTTAAATTTAGGTCTCTTTGAAATTGGTTGCTAGTATTTATGGTTTAGGAAAACTTACAAAAATATTTTTTTAATTATTGAAACATTGAACCTAGATTGGAAAACAAATTTATATATATATTTTGAAAAACATGAAATTGATGTTTCATTTATTTTAATTTATGTGTGTTGGGAATAGAATATCGGGATAACCTACTGTGTTTTAATACATGCACTTATAGTCTTCTTATAATTTTAGCTATTGTGTAAGATTTAGCTTGAGTATGATCACCTTGGGTGATGCATGATCATTGTGTCAGAGATTGACCAGCATGGTCACGTGCAGTTAGTTGGTTTTTTGGTTTTTTTGTTGAGCTATCTAGTTCAGTTGTATTTTTAGTTTATTTTATAAATCATTTTTAGTTCAATATTAGAAAAATGTATGATGGGATTTATTTTTCTTTATGCTTTTTTATTTATTTTTTATTTTTTATGAAAAGATTCCCTCATCACTCTACTAATACCCTTGGTGCTTGTCTCCATCATGGGATAACTGGGAACACCTCTTGGGACTTGTCGTGAAGCATCCCAGGTGAAAGGTTTAGTGTTGACCCATTCTGGTTCGTTTCATAATCTCTCAAATTAAATTATTGTCAATGAAGGATAAAGAACATCATCAGAATGTTTTGCAAAAATTTATCCATATAAAAGTAGTAACAAGGATTATTTATTTTGATAATTTTATTTCCTGACATGTATTTAATGTTTTGGATAATAGGTTACATTGATATCAATGTTATCTCATACATGTTAATTTATATGATCCATTACTATCTAAAATATTCTTAGAATTCCATTTATTAGTTGATTAGTATATCTTTTTCTTAAGAGGGTAATGATTTCTATAAAATTAAAAGGATAAAATTTCATCATTGAAATATTTTGGTTGTATGAATATTGTGGAAGATTTGTTTTTTAAATTTGAGTGGGAGGTGTATTGATGCCGATTATTGATTTATAAAAAATTAATTCTTGTGATCATGTTGTTGGTGAAAACATTAGTGTAATGTCATAAGATTTTTCAAGTATTATTGTATAATATAATAAAGAATCTCTTGAAGATAGAGAATAAAGTTTACCACAAGTGGATATTAGTTTGAATTATTTTTCTATTTGTGCTAAAAATATATTTGTCTCTACAAATAGAAGGAATAGCCAAGATTAAAATATTCATTCTATGGTAAGATGAATACTTTATCTTCCAATAGGTTATTATTAACCCACTTCTGAGTCATATCCAAAGGTTTTTTTGGTTTCATGGACTAGGTAAAGTGAACCACATGTATCTATTGAAATTATTGATTATATCGATGGTTTTTTTATATAAGAAGTTATGTATCCATCACCTATTAAGAAAAAATAGATGAACAAGTTATTAAAGGTGAATAAAAACTAGTACATTAATTCTCCCATTTTGAAGGATTTACGAAAGTACCAAAAATTTATTGTTGTGGGAGATCATTCTAAAGACCATGTGAGTATCCTAATTGATAATAAAAATATATTGATCTGGGTTCAATCAGCGTTCAAATAAAATGACACATGGAAAGGACCGTAGAAGAGAATTCGCAGGTAATAATAATGATTCAAGAGTTTTCCTCTCTAGATGGTGAAGATATTTAAGATAAAAAAGTTCAAATTGTTGAGGTTTTAGAACCTTCTACAAGTGTTAAGTAATTATGATCATAATTTGAAGATGATTTCATTTCTGGGTCCCATTTTAAATATTTTACTAAAATCCTCTTATCAAGGTTTTTTTTTGAAAAAATGTGGTCATAAATATTCATATGAAACATACGAGTACTAAGAATTATATTAAAAAATTAAAAATGTCATCTATTATCAATATATAGTTTGATTATTTGAAGACTCATTATAATATTTTGAATGAAAATTAAATTTCTATAGTTAATTTTTAAACATTTAGTATAGATAAACCTTTTAATTTTGGAAAACTAAATATATATTTGATATCAAAATACAATTTTAGTGAATTAAATATGTTCATTGAAAGTCAATATGAACGGGTAAAAGTTTCAAATTCATTTCATGGAATGGAATCAATTATACGTGAATTAGGAACTGCATATATTCAAGAAAGGGTTGACCAATTTAATAATGACCATTCAGAAGTAGAAAAAATAATTTATAGTTTATACTATAATAATGAATCCCTACTCTTTATTCTAGAATATAAGAAGGAGTTAGTCTAATGGTCGACTTCTACATAAGTGAGATAAATTTTTTTATCAACAATTTCTGAGAAATGATGGAATTATCGGTTCATTATTTATAGAAAATGAATAGTTTTCTAAAGTTGAATCTGGATGAAGACTTGACGACGTTTCATGATTTTTTTTACACTAAATGTGTTTGTAGTCCCATTGAATTATAATTTTAGGGATTTTATGGTATATTTAAAGGTTATGCACAATAATATTTTAGCATCCTAACCCGATTTTCCACATGAATGGTGATATGAAGATGGATTCCACAATCCATAGGCACACCTCCCTAAATTCAAAAGGCATATGACTTTCATAGAGGCTATAAGAGGAAACATTGGGGAGGTTTTACCCTCAATATATGATATACTTATGGTCTGAGAACATATATATATAATGTAGTGGAAAGAGAGGCTCATCTAACTACAACCAGATCTATCAATGGGTGAATCACATTCAAAAATAAGAAATAGAAGAAGCATAATTAAATAAGAATCTGAAATAATTAAAAATCACAACATAAAACTTGTAACTACTAAAACAATCCCTTTATTTAATATAGGTCCAACATAACACTATATAGAAGGGGTTGCTAATAGGTGACTAATAGTATAATACATACCTATATAACATGATGATAGAAAAATAAATAAAAAGGGAGACTCAAACATAACTACTTTAAAGAAAATTACATCAATGTACCTTTTCAATATCGCAATCTAATAGACACTCAGGTCCTACTCTGGAAACTGATCCCTTGTCTAAATGAACTAACATAAAGTCTACACGCATCTCGAAGGGACCGTGTAGTATCTGATAATGAGTTTCCATAAGATAATACCTTATTGTTTATATTCAATATATATTTTTAAGACTGTGTTTATTATAATTAATGTAAATAGACACACGCATAAAATTATGATGATCTTCCTTGCTGCTCAACAGCCACCAGGAAGCCATCATGGGCCTCAATCATTGCCATAAACAAGGTATGCAAGAGGATACCTCTCCAATGGCCAAATATATTCCTTAATATAATATATCCCATGTGAACACACATGTTTCACCTTTAAATTCATAGGAAACTCATTTCCATGAAATACCACTAACATTATGAAGGTACATCCAAACAAAAATAACTAGTCCCTTAGACCTCAACCCAAAAGCACCCATCTACTCAATGCTCGGAATCAGAAGGCCCAATGATATATTTCCTCAAATGAAACACGCCATCATCTCGTAGAACAATGACATTAGGAATGGTGATCTTTATCCTCTAAAACCTTCTAGGTACATTTCCCTCAATCTTGGCTAGCGCCAACCACAAACTAATAGCCTAAAATATATCTGATGAAGGATCCTCTCATTCCATGTGGAGTTCTATAGTATGCACCCCCCAAAAAATATATTAATCTAATCAACTTGGGGTAATCATTTGATAATAGTGGTCAAAAAACCCCCCATCACTAAGCCAACCTATGTTCACATTACTCGATTTAATGTTTTTGGCCATCATGTGTGAGAGACAATAACGAAATTAGATCCTAATCTACATCCAACTACATATTCATTCCATTTAATCCATTTTTATCATGTATAATGGACTTTATATAAAAAATCACATTTCATTACCTCACACAAAGACCATTATATCGCAAATTGACATCCACAATTCCTAATCATGTAATAAAAATCACTCAAATGTTCATGTCAGGCCCAACCAGATGACCACGTCACCATAAACAGGATGGCCAGGAAACCTCAATCCCTCATTCCATGACCATCATGATAACTTGGATAACATCACATGAAATTAATGTATTGCATTGAATTAACTTAATAAATAATTAAATTTAAATGTATTTAATAGACAAAAGAATAAGAAATTCAATTTAGACAATAAATTCAATTTTATTGATTTGAACAATTGAAATAAATAAAAAACCCTTAAGATAACCCATTAAAATTAATTAAAATACATAATTTTAAAAAAGATCACACTCTGGTAAATCTACACAAGGGGGTCAATGGCCTCTAGGCTAGTCTTGCATGAGCTAATATGGTTTAGGAATGCCCAAACACATCATTTAGGGTCCCACAATTAATTCTGAATCTTGAAAAAAATATAAAGACATTATCCCTCAAATAAAAAATTGAATAGAAAAATAAGCACCACCAAAATGACTAAGAAAACATGAATTAATGTATGCACCACCTACCTTGGACTCATATACGTAGGCATGTCCAGTGATATCCTCTAACGTGAAGTGATTTGGAATAAATACATGATTCCATAAAATGGGATAAAAATAGGGGCAAATAGATCAAAATGTTTTTTTGGCATGTGAGGTGGAATTCAAATGAATGAGTGGTGTGGTGGAGGGGAGCCTTACTGATATGATTCTATCACACTGTGTGTATCTAAAAATGGGGCACAAAAGAAAGAGATCAATCCAACAGAGTGAGGAAGAATAAGATATCTCCACTTCTTCATGAAACCCATGAGGAGAAAAGAAAAGATAGATTTAATTTAAATTGGAGGATGAAATATAGTTATGCTCACCATTTTATGTAAGCAAGTTAACGTCACATGGTATTCCAATATTTACGCAATTCATGCTGGCTAAAATTCCTGGGTATATCCTATATGTATGGTCATCCGCCCCTGTCATAGTTTACCCAAAAAACACAGAATTTAAAAAATAGGGATTCAGTATTTTTGGAAAAGGCCACACCATTTACCCTAAATGAATCACTTTGAACTACAACAACAAAAAATGGTCTTCAAAAATTTGACACTCATAATGCCCTCCCAAACTATTCATCCACTCTTCAAGCCTCAAAACCCAGCTAGAAACATTTTATAAGTATAATAGAACATTCATAATTTGGTTCTATTCAATAAAAAAATGGTGTACCCGCTAAATAAAAAATTCAAAATGGTAGAGGTTTTCAAATTGATACAAATACACGAGATGATAAAATCTCCCACATTAACATATCGTATCCATGAGTTATAAAACATAACTCAGAGATGGTATCAAACATACCCATATTGTTTAAATTAATCTAGACAATCATGGTCAAATGGTATATGACAACATCCTAATGTGGCCTCCCCACAGTAGGAGTCACATCTGAGGGTCTCAATAGTTCCAAAACACAAATCAACCAATGGTCCATCAACTGGTTTATAGACTCAAAGGTACTCTCATTATTATTCATCACTCATACACCTCATGAAGTTCTCCTAAGTCATATCTGACACCCATAAGAATCTAACACTACATTGGCGCCTACCTCATGCCCATGTCACACATGGAATCAAGGAGGCCATGCATCAGCACATATTCCAAAAACAATATCAGTACATTTAACATCAATGAATTACCACTTCACAATGATGAACAACTACCTCAAACCTCATATTACTATATATATTTGATTTCCTAATTCCAAGAACCTATCTAATCAACCACCCAATGGTTTTCACATATAAAATTTGATGCCACACGTCTCTCTCTCTCTCACCCACACATATACCATGCACATGATTCAGTTTCAACCTACTAACAATCAACTCGATAGTCTATTTACATACCTCGTGCACATTTTCCAGCAAACATGAACATGACTCAACTGGAAATTCAAAAAAAAAGTGATGAAAAAACCTATTCCCATGGAATACCTCTGATTGTCATCAGATCTCCAGTTTACTAATACCCTACAACTCTATGGCAGGCAGTAGGCATAAAGACCACCTGACTGATGCCTAGCATCCCGATAGGGATGCACCATCCAATAGTCATGGACCCCATTTTTGGGTCCTAGTGTATCCACCACAATATCAATGTGCATATGAAGCTTGGCCACCATCACACGTTAATAATACCAAACCATCATCAGAGGCCTAACTATTCCCCGGTCCTTAACATCTTATATTCTGATAAGGATTCGTTTAGAGGCTACCGAGATTTCTAAAGTACTCACATGATCAACACACCTTTGTAGGCACCTCATTCTGTGTACATACATGTCTTGGAAACTGACAATGAAAAAAACTGTTGAAGATTCACTCTAAAGGGGTTATCTCAAGTCATTGGCATGATTCTCCAATGGTTACTCATTCCAACCATTATTCATGACATTCAATTTGTCTCCATTGAAATAACATCAAGAAACTTTACCCATAGAGAAATACCAATCTATCATATTCCCCTCATCTATGAGCACACAGTTCACCACTTATGAAAATGATGCCAATCAAAAGATTTTTTCCATCACCCAACTGGAATGATATAAACTACACATGATGTGACTCACCCTTGAGGTGTCACCACACACTACACCATGTAAAAAGAAAGACAATTCAGTGAACATTTATATATAGTCCATGAAAGACATGTCACTTAGTTGAGGTCTCAATAAGTCCTAAAATATTTCTACCCACAACATCTCCAATATGAAATGGTTAAAGAACCTAGACTAAAAATCCTTCCAATCCAGCCCCACAAGTATTCATGCCTGAACTTGTAAATCTCACCACTACTTTTTTGATCCCCTGAGTATATAGGTGTCCAGATGCACCCTCCACACTAGAGTAATCTATAGATGCTCAAATATCATCTTTACATAGTTTATACAATTCATAGATACCTATGGAAAACACTCACCCTGATGAAGCGACATCTGATGAAACTTGAACTCCCAAGTATGATTTTCTATAGATGGGTCTTCTCATTATGAACCTCTGTTGATCCCCTATATCCCACATACCACGATTACTATGAGCTTCTCATCATGTCATGGCATGAGTGCATTATGATTTTGGGGATACCCCACCTACATTGGATCATATTCTTGAGCATGTACTTATAGTTGAGCATGTATCAAAGAAAATACCTACTCTTTATGACCCTAGAGGCTGTAAACCTACTTATGATCTATCGGGACCATGTCCTTGCCTTCGAGACGCTCCATCTAATCTATCTAGGTGGTAACACATAGAATACCATAATCATGGTCATAAAACCAATATAACACACACACACATATATATATATATAACGTCTATAATAAAATATATAATAGAATTTGAATCCTCAGTACCCTTACAATATCCTATCATATATATGAAACATGCGATTCAAGGTTAATGTCCTCCCTAACTACCCTCAATTAAACCATGAATCAAATAATACATTGTTCATTCACATCCAAACAAACAGCACCACCCCAAATCAATGACCATATTACCCAACATTGTTATTTATATCATCCCATTTCATTATCCATTCCAGATCTTGTAATATCCAGGCCTAGTTCATATAGCATTAGAAACTATATATATATATATATATCACATAACATAGATAGTTAATTTTTACATTTTTCATGAAATTTTCCTAGGCACGTGATTATACTTATTCAAAACAACATACCATGTTCCCAATGAAATGTTAAAACAAGAATACCAAAAACACATTTCCATTTCTGTCCAAGGTTCCAAATCGACATACTTATCATAACAGACCAAGGAGGACATGTCAGAATGAATAAAATAAACCATAACAGGTGTACTACTAGAAGTGAAAATCAAAGAAATTGTAAAATGATAAAAGTGTTCCACAATTTCCAACCATGGAAACATAGTTAGTCCCTTGTGTAAGGGACTATAGGTAACCAATCATGATCAATGAATCCAGTTCTGACCACATCCTATACTCTATCCAATCATATCCCTAATATTAAGAGGTGAAGAAAAGATAAAAAATTATTCTCAGTCGCAATAGTATCCAACATTGGAATACTACTAAATCTATGTCAATGACCATTTTGATACCATTTGTTGCATCCTTAACCTGATCAGCCACCAAAATGCGTCTTTAAGGTCATTTTCTCTTGTCCTTAGGCACACCTACCCAAATGTCAATGGATTCCAACTTGAATCGAGGTTTTTAGAGGGAAATGTTGTCTAGGATATACCACAAATGGATGATATGTAGATGGACCATGTACATATATGTAATATGCATCAGAATGTGAGACATATAAGACTCAATCAAACCCTACCCTTGGGATAAGAACATCAAATAATATGAAATAGTGGACTCATAATTAAATAATTAGTAGAAAAAAATAAACATGTGATCATACAATGTGTAACTAATAAAATGAATCTTTCATTCAATAAAAGTCCAACATATAATTATATAGAAGGGGTCTCCAATTTCTAACATATAGTAAAATACAAACAGATATATAATTATGAAACAAAAGGAAACAAAAATGAAAACTCCAATGTGAATCTTGAGGAGATGATAACCTCAATCTCCCTTTCCAACATCACATGCTACTGGATAATAAGGTTTGTCATCACTTAAATGAACACAATAACATAAATTCTACAAGCATATTGAATGGACCATACAAGATTAGAGAACAAGTCACAGTAAGATACCACTTCAATTTTCATACCCAACACAAGTGTTTAAGTAGGTGTGAATTATTATAAAATTAAAGAAACACATTTTTAAAATAAACATCAGATTCATAGATGTTTAACATCCACTATGAATTCATCACCTGCATCATTTAACACTGGATTCACGGGATATGAGAGGATCCATGGCCTATAGACCAAGGTATCCCTTGATATCAAATAGTAAAGGGGAACCCTTTGGTTCCACCTAAAAAATACTTGGCACCTCATGGATACCAAAAAAAAAAAAATTACTTGAAAAACAATAAGCGTCCCTAAGGAACTTCCAAACAATTGTAACTGATCACTAAGTCCCCTAATCCAAGAACCCATCGGCTCAAAGCCTGGAATCCATAAGCTCTGTGATATCTATCCTCAAATCAGCCTAACCATTAGCTTATTTCATGATGTTGCATGGAGCATTTATCTATATCCCCCAACTGTGTCATGGCCTGACAGCCTAAATCATAATGAGCCACATCCCCCAACTGATAACATCAACAATATCAACTGAATGCTCTGCTCCTTCCACATGGATTTCTATAGTAGGCACCCCCCCAAAATTTTCTTAATCTGTTCTACTGAGTTCCACTACCCACACAAGTGGTCAACCCCAAATCATCACTGAGTCAACTTGTGTGAACAAACGTCAATTGGCACTTTTTCCATCACATGTGAGAAATAATCACCTAATTAAATCCTGTGAAACATCCAACGACCACCTCAGGAACTTGTGACAATGTATCTCAAATATGATAGCCTTTCTATCCAATATCAAACGTCATTACCCCACATAAACACCATGACATCTTAAATGGGCATCCAAACCTCCCCATCCTATTATCAACATCACTCAAAAGTCATGTACATGCCCAACTAGACAACCACAACACCTCAATCATGATTTCAGAGACACCTCCATCCCTCAATTTAATTCCCTCATGATCCCCCAAATCACAACATTTGCAATTCAATCATTTCATACAAGTCAATTAATTAACAATTCGATTTAAAACTGTTTAATTAAACAATAGAATAACAAATTAAATTTAAATATTCAATTAAAATTTATTGAATTGAAAATTTTACTTAAATAATAAAACCCCTTAAGATAACCCATTCAAATTAAATAAACAATTTAATTTTAATCAATATCACAGCCATACATTGCTACCCAAGGAGGTTAGCGGCCTATAATCTATACTTTCATGAGAAAAATATGGTTTTGGATTTCCCAAAATAATCTCATAGGGTCACATGGTCTATCCAGCATCATGAAATCTATATAAAAATACATTCTCTCCAATACCAAACGGCTCATTAAAAGACACACACCCAAAATTGTCCTGGAAACATGATTTAAGGTATGCACCACCTACCTTTGACTCATAGTCATATCTATGATTGGTATTACCCTATAACTAAATGTGATTTTGATAAAATGGAAGATTCTATCAAATTTCATAAAAACTGGTAAAAATGGATCAAATGGATTTACCATTCAATGAGACAAAATATAAAAAAAAGATGATAACGGATGATGAGGGCCTTACCAATTCAGTTGCAACACAACTGATGGGTCAAACAACTTATCACTGATAGAGGAGGGAGATGAATCGAAGAGGATGATGAAAAGGAGGATATCACCTTTATTGTATGGCATTTAGGAGGAGAAAAAATCATGTAGAGTTAGGTTAATTAGGATAATGAAATTTTGGTAAATTCGTTATTTTTATGGCCACATGGTTAGCTCTCCCAGCTTCCAAATCAATTCACAAATAGCGTGGGGATACATTCCATGGGTACTCTCTAAGTGTAACTACCTCTGTGGCTTTACACATAGTTGTCCCTAACCTTACATAATACATGAAGAATAATATACAAGAACTGCATACCTAGATACAAGGCCCTACACCTCCACTACACGGTTTACCCAAGAAATAATGTGGTCCTAAAATATGGTTCTCTGTTAGTTAGAAGAGGCTGCACGGTTTATGATAAACTATTCACCTTGACCTGCGACACCAAAACTTGTTCTCTTAGAAATCGACACTCTTAAATCCCTCTCAAACACCAAAGGCTCTCTCCAATCCTCTATACCTATCCAAAAATATGATATAAGGATGAAATAACACTAATTTTTTTTCTAATCAATAGTACCGAAATCGGCATACCACTAATTCAAAAATTCATAATAATATATTTTTTTACCTAATTCAAAAAAATTGGATGTTAAAAATATCACAAATTCATTAAACACAAATATACTTCCTCTAATGAACCTAAAATGTGCCCTTCCTTCCACCATATAACTTCACCTATTTATCCTTGTGAAAATATTTATTATAATCTACAATGATTTATTTAAATGAGTTCTTTTGTTATTTATTATTATCTACATATTCAATGCGGTGTTGGTTTGTGTTACATAGCCTATCCATTTTATGTGTTTATTTATATATCATTCACATACATTTATATGGTAAATTAATTGGGTTTTGATCAATCTTCACACATTTTATGTGCTTTCATAAAAGGGGGAGAAATTAAAACAAAGATTACATTATTAATTATGTATGAATAATGACTAATTTGTATAATTCATTTGTTATTTATTTTTATATGGGGTTTTTAATCATCAAAATGGTTTTGATTATTGGAAATGTAGTTGGTGGTTCAATAATTCCTCATTATGTTATCATTGGTTTTGATGATCTAAAATAACCATTATTTTCAAAATAATAAATATGTTTAATGTGGGTTTTGATAGTATATTTATTTTAATATATATTTTATTACCCCCAAAATCAATAATTTCATTACTGACTAATATAATGTAATTTTATTCTATAATATATTTGTAATTTTAATGAAATTTTTGAATAGTTATTCAAAAAGTGATTTTGCAACCTATCATTGGTATCCAACCTTTATTTTAGAACCCATTTCATATTCTAAATATTACTTTGAGAACCTATATTTTGATATGGTACATCATGTTTGAGTGCCTAATTCCAGTTTTGTAACCTCACGTTTGAGATGGATTATAGTATTCGAATCCAAAATCTTTTAAAATAAACCCCATGTTTGATTATCTTATCATTGGTGTGTTAAACTATTGTTTTTATTGAACCTATCACATTGGTATTCTACATTTGGAATCAACCAAATATCCTAAAATTCACTTTTGGAGATATCCTTTTACATATCAACCGAACATTTAATCATAAATTAGTTTTATATGAATTTTGTATAGTTCAATGGGTTTTACTATCATTTCACTAGAGTAAATATCTCAATCATTCAATTCAAGGATTGTATCAAAGTCTCTTCCACAACGAACTCATTAATTATTATTTCTAATGGATGTTAGACTCTTTTGAATAATATTTATTACTAATTTCAAATACAATGATATTCTTTAGGATCTTGATTTATATAGGGATTTTATTTGATATTTTTTACTATTTTTTAATCCATATTCTTATTCTTTTATCAACATGGTCTTTTCAGAATATATATCAATGATATGATATTTATTGTTTTTGTCTAATTAAGTCTTTGATTTTAAGAAATATCACATTCTCTATGATTATGTTTAAATATTTAGTTTTTAAAGGAATGTGTATTATCTATTACAAATAATGTTGTTTTTTCATTAAAATGGCTCTTAATGTTTTTGGGAATTATTTTTCTGGACTAAATATTAGTCTATAAATGTTATAATCATTTTTTTGTTCATAAAATTAATAAGAAGATATATTTTCTATTTTTTATTGTATGGTAATTAAATTAAAAAACACCTATATTCTTGTTAGAGAAATTTCATTAAAGGATATATTTTTTTCTAATGTATATATCATTATTCAGTAATTGTAATATCTTCATCTAAATTCATTAAGTGACAATATATTCAACCAGAAAAATCAATTTGTTTCTAAACACTTTGGAATGGGGTGTATTGAGGACATTTTTTTCTAGTTTGAGTCATCATTAAATATTTTGTAAAAATATATAATTTCATTCACCCAACTATTGAGATCCTTAATAAATGGATCCACAAGAAAATACCACCAAACTTATGGGGATAATACTTATATAGTGGACCAAGATATGTTTGTTCCCTAAACTATTATAAAAATTTTCATTTTATTTTCCTTATATTACATAAGAAATTATATTCAATGAAAATAAAACTAAATTACTCTCCAATTCATAAAAGTGTATTATTTTTAAATTGTTCATGTTTTTGAAAAATTGACACATTACAACCCCCACCAATTTTCTCTTTAATATTATTCAATCATAACGTAATCCTCCAACCCAAACTATCAAATATCCTCTCTTTAGAGCTAAACTATTTATAGAGTATAAAAAGTTCCCTTGTTGATAAATTATATTAAATGATCATAATTTTTCTACTGATTGATTTTTTATGTTTGTAAAATTTTAAACCCTCATGTATTACAAATAAATTTAAATGGATGTTAACATTTTTGTAAAACAACCTTTAAAAATTAACGACATGGATGAAAATATACATGAATGGATCAAGAAATTAATTTTTTTTACTCTAAGATGATTTACCCCAATAGATAAATAGAATAATTTAAAATAGAGTGCATATCATGAAACATAATTAACTATAGTTTAGATCCATTTGAATATGAAAATGAAAAAGGATTTATAAAATTCATACTATTTTTATAATCCATATTTATCTTTTTTGTAATGAATAAGTTATGGGTCACATTGAAAAGTCATTTTTAAAAAGGTGAATTTGAAATTTATAAAAAAAATATTTTTAAAAATAATCAGAAATAATTCATAATTGAAAAATACATAATTTTATCAACTGAAATTTAGTCTGTAAGAAAATACATTTCATCATAAATAGAAAAAACCATTTGATATTATTTTTAGTACATTTTTTTAAAACCATCATTAGAAAAAAAAAGTCCTAAAACATTATTTTATATGAGAATATTATTTTAGAACATTGTGATGTGATGTTATATATATATATATATTAAAATCATAGGGCTAGAGAATAAAATTATGGAAAGGTGATATTCAATAAGAAACATTATAACAGAAAGAAAGGAAATTTGAGTTATTAATATCTCTAACGTCAAAATGTACACTACGAAGAATGAAATATTTGAAAAGAGTTTAATGTGGAAAAAATGCTACCAATATTATTTTAGAACATAATATAATAAAATGTTAGAATATACCAAAAATATATGATACAACATCTACAAAATTATCCTAATTCAATGAAACGAAATTTAGATAACAAGTACTGTTATGACTGTGGTAAAACCTCAGTCAAAAGAAATTTTATTTTGTTATAACTTCTCATACAAAAAACATAAATATATTAATATTTTATTTAAGAATGTTTTAATATATATAAATATTTATAATATTGATTTATAATTATTCTCTTCATTTATATTTATTATTTATTATTTATTCTCAATATCGGTTGTGAGTAATTGTGATACATTTTGAACTAGTTTCCTAATAGTGGGGTTGTTATTTATTGTAATAAAAAAACTATATCCATTAAAATTGCCTAAAAGTTTGCTCAAATTATTATTTATAATTATATAAAACATGATAAAAAAATTCATAAGTATTTTATTTATTATTTGTGATAATGGAATTAGTATAGATATTTTTTAGTAATTTTTAATGGAAAAATAATGTTCTAATAATTATAGGTTTAAATATTTATATTAAAAATATTGAAATTAAAATGAAATCATAATTTACTTATTAATATAAAATATTAATTTTTTCAAGATAATCTTGGATATAAATTTATAACATTTTTTTAATAGTTTCTTAAAATGCTTCAATAGGAATATGCTAGAATATATATGTGGATATAGATATGGAAGATATTGTTTTCATATAAAATAATTCCCAAAATATTATAAGGACTTTATTTATATTTTTTATGGTAATTGGTGATAATCTGGATGGGTTACATAGATAAGATTAATGAAAAATATTTTCACATAAATAAAAAACAACTTTTCCTCTTAGAATGTTCATTTTAGGTGGTCAGTTTTAAAATGAAGTCATATTTATAATATTAATAATATAAGGATTAATTTATTCTTCCATAACATAAATCATCAAATTTATAAATTTTCTATTCACTAAACCAATTTCTAGATCCATATATGAAATTTTGGAATGAAAAATGAAATTTATTGCTCATGGAAGCGGTAGTCTGTATAAAAACCTGAGCAACATTTACATTTTTAAATTAAATGGGAAAGAAATAGATAATAGTAATACCATAAATATATGAAAATATAAATATATTATGTATTCTGATTTGATAATATATATATGGTAAGAATGGTTCTAGTGGTGGTTTGATGAGAAGGATAACAAAAACATGATAATGGGTAAGTAATACTTTTGTGGATAATTTTGATCTTCACCTATTGTATCATTTTAAAAAGAAGGAAATTGGGGAAAAAATTATGATTGAGAGATAAAAAGAATTTATAGGGACTATAGAAGAGATAAATTGTCAAAAGTCCCATTATAATTCAAAATATGGTTGTATATATAATTTTGTGAAAGTAAGTTCTGGTTATAGAATAAAATGGGGGAAATCATTGGAAAAGAATGTTATGTAATGTGTATGAATTTAATTGTAATATAGTTAGATGATAATTGTGTGGAAATAACGTTGAGATGTATATGTATGGAATACCGACATAAAAAATTTATTCTCAATGTTATTAGTGTCAAATTGATAGAGTAAACCTCAATCCTTATTTGAATACCCATTCTATCACTTAGTAATCTTCATTAAAATCTTAAAATGATAATTATTTTATTAATTTAATGAAAAAATAAAAATAATAAAAATAATTAAATGTGATAAATATGAATTATTTAGTCCAATCAATCTACTTTAGATTTTAAATTCAATAAAATTTTCTATAAAATTATAATATATTATGTTTTGAAAAACATATTTTTATAGACATTTTTATTTTAATATTAATTGTTCTTAATCATATTTAAAATCAATTAAAAATTAAATTGGTTATTATTTAATTATATATGTGTATAGACATAATATTGTTTTTTTTATCTTATTATTTATCTATATAGTTCAAATCCATAATATTATTAAATGTATATTACCTCAAAAATTAATTAGTTTGCAGTGCTACTTAATATTTAACATGATAAGTTAAATTTATTACTAAAATTTAAAATGATCACATTCCCAAAATATTATTATCATAATTATACTATTTAAATTTTATTTTACCATTATGTTTCTACAAGTGTTAAAATTTGAATTTTTATTCCAAAAAATAATAAGTAAATGGTTTTCATTGGAAAGTTTGTCTGGAAAAAAAGTATATTTTATATTATTATAGATATTTAATATAAATTAAAAATAAAACATATTTCAATTTGTTATTCATATTAATAAAATATTTCATCCAAAATTTATTTTGTTACATTACATAAATCACATAAAAAATATAATTTTTGGATATTCTACATTTTAAAGAATAAATCACGTTTTTAGTTATTTAGATATAATAATTTAATTTTAATCAACCAAATAATATTAATAATGAACTTTATTTTTAATTGTACATGTATTTTATAATTCAGTTTTGTCTATTTTTACACTACAATTATAGATCTATATTTTTCAAGTTATATATTGTACATGTAACTCTATTATCTTCATTTTCAACATCCATTTTTTAAAAAATAATTATTATAACAAAAAATATTAAGATAATATCACCATGAATAAATTTATATAGTCATATGAATATAAAATTTCTATAAAAAGATTTTTTCTCCCACGAAACCTTCATTTCAACCTAAGATATTAAGTCACATATGGTTCATTATATAACTCTCCTATATTAACAAAGGATACTTTAATGTTGTTTTCTCGTACATTCCTTAATCTAATTAATTATCATAATAAATAACTATTAAAGTATTATTATGAGAATGTAACTACCCATAGTGTATCCTTAAGTTTATTCTTGATATTCCTGTAGTCTTAGGACTATTATCATGCACCACTATAAAAATTGATTCAATACTTAACCACCCTATTCAATTTGATTACCCATAGGTGCATCTATTCCACAACCATATCCATATTCCAGTATCATGAAAAGGATAAAATTTATAAAACTACCCAATTAATATTTAATTTAACAAAACATTGAGATTTTTCCTAATACATGTAAATTTTATAGACTTATAAAATGAAATATCACAAAAATTCACTTATCATAATCCCCAAAATAATCAATTTCACCTCCAATAACCTAAATGGTTATCTATACTATTAAAATTCTAAACAAACATATATTATCAAACATTATATTTTAGGACCAATGAGAAAACAAAGGGCTAAAAAATGATGGGTGAATTCTATTTTATAAAATATAACATAAAAAATTCACTAACCACTAGAAGATGGATTATATGATAGATACATCATCTAAAAATAAAAGCATATAAAAGGGATATTTCATTTTTTAGATATCTAACTTCATTAAATTTTATAATAATACAAATGTATAAATAAAAATTCACATTAAAATTTAAAATTATATAAAAACAATTAATGTAAAATATAAAAATATAGGTATGTGAAACCTAAAATGATTTCATAATAATTATCCATTATTTAAAATTTACTATTAATGAAATCTATAAACATGACATTAGGTATCCATTGTTTTAAACAAAATGTATTTTTCTTTCATCCTTACGTAAGTAATCCATTTATAATTGGATTAATAGAAATTGGTTTCCCAATCCCTAGGAAACCTCAATCCTAACGATTGGAAAAACAAATATCTTTACATAAACAAAATCCTTGGGTCATCCATATCAAACATATAATTAAAAAAACAAAATTCATTAAATAATTTACATATAATCTTATCATGGGTGCCTCATGAAAAATAATATCAAAATGATATAGAAAATTTCTCTCAAAGTAACATGATGTTTGAATGGATTTAAAAAAATTCTTTATAGTCAGTGACACAGAAGTTTCCTCTTTCATGATCACAAAATTTATTCATAGAAAAAGTTATAATGATCATATTCCATGAATCTAAACGGAATTTTCAACAGACTAAGTTCAATATTGTAAGCTCCCATATTATTCCAGATATGTCTCTCTTTAAATATTTGGTTATCTCTCTTATGTGGGGTTGTAATTAAATTACTCTTTGTTTTTGATAATAGGTGTGGGATGGTATATGTGTTACATGTGTGAAACATTAATAAGAGGTGTGGTATGTATATTGAGAAAATTCATTTTCTCAACCTAATTCACAATGTGATTTTTTTGGGTAGGCCCCATGAATTTAATTCTTGATGTGAATAAATTCACACCATTTTAATTTTACTCACCATGAAAACCAATAACCACAATTACCACATGACATTAAAACTATTTACACAACATGTACAATATTTTCTGTTTTGAGGTAGCTTTTTTGGAAAAAAATAATGGGAATAAAAATTTACACAACAGGAAATAAATACACATCATAAATTTTCTAGAAAATCCTATATAATCTCTCATGTGTCAGGAAATTTTTGAATTTCCCCTATTTATATAGAGACCCTTCATGCAACTCCATCCCAACCACATAAAATTGACATATGATTTTTGGTAGTTCTAATTGATCTATAAATGATCCCAATTTGGATATTGGATATCTAGAATAAGAATTTCAATGGACACCATTCAGTTCCTATAACACTTTATGCCCCTCTGCTAAGGGAATATCAAGTTGTTGTAAAAATAAAAGAAGAAGATTATCACTATTGTTGAAGAGAGAATTTTGGAATATTCGTCTCCACTTTTGAGGTGTGCGGTCTAAAACATATCCCTTTAGATTATTCATTATATATTATTGGGTCCATAATTTAGAAGACTAAGACATGTGATCATAGTATTGTTGTACCACATCGTCTCCTAATTGAGACAAGGTCGATTTGAATTTGGAGACCTTTAATAAATGTGAAACATTGATTGATTTATGGATTAATTTATAAATTTTAATTACATTTCTATTTCTGTGATTAGATACCGTATAATAATCTAATATAAATTAATTTATCCTATAATTTAATTAAATCAATTTGAAATTATAAATTAAAATTTTTTTATATAATTATGTTGAAAATTAAGAACCTGTAATAATGAAATGACTTTATCTAAATAGTTGAAAATTTTATAAATTTAATATTCTTTCTTATGAATATATAATTTCTATTTTTATTATGTCCTTTCAATACTATTTTTTTATATTTTGAGATTTTTTTTCATTGATTTGATTAATACCTGAGGGTTGGATTCTTTTTCAGTTGTTGATTTAGTCTAGATACTTCATGTGATTATTTCGTGAGTGTTGGGTTCAGGATTTGTATACTTCATCTGAGATAACAACATAGGTAAATGAAGCCCAATGGTAGGGAATATGATTTTATCAAAAATATCAGGACTATAAGTGAAGGAGTTTGATAATCCATGGGGATATTATAAATTTACTAAGGGAATATGTTAATTTTTATGAATTTTTAGGTGTTCTTCTTCCTTGGAAATAGAATATTCCAACAAATTGTATAATGCATCCTAATGTGGGAGAATCTACCCTCATGCAGAGATAACTAGTAAGGTACCAAATAAGGTTTGATAATCCATGGGTGTTAACCCATATCATGAGCGTTATAATGATTATTACATGTGGGGTATTAATTTATTAAATTATTACCATGTTATTCCTTTTATTCGATAAACTATATTTCTTTGACTAGATTTATAATATATGGTGATGTCGACCAACTAATGTATATATAAACCTTAGAATTTCCAGCACTTTGTACCTGTATGGGTTTCATGGATGTTTCTTTAGAAAAGGAAAACATGCCCCATTGTAGATTTTTGTCTTGTTGGATTGGTTGAACATTTTATATGGGACCAACATGGTGTTCCAGATGGGGGTATATTCAATTTTTATTATAGTCTTCTAAGTAATTTATCTATATAAAATTCAATACGTCCTTTAGTTTCATTAATCTAGTTATCACATAATTCTTTTATTATTTATATTTTTTAGTTGGTCCTTTCTTCGCATTTGTTGTCGCATTATTTTTTATTATTATTTGTACTACTATTTTGAATCTTATATTATTTTTCTATTTCATTAAAAATATATTATAGAGGCCATAATATCACCAATAAATTCTTTAGACCCTTGATGTTAGTTGGTTTCCTATGGAATACTGTGAGGCGTTCCTGAGGACACATAGCCAACTAATTCAATCAATTGTGGGAGCATCAGGTCAGCGATGATACATAGTGATATCTATGGAATATTTATTTTCTATTTCATTACTATTTGGGAAAGGTAATAAGAAACACAATGACTTTTTCATAAAGGGTAATGATCTTTTGAATTGGATTGTCTAACCCATGTATGGTGGACAATAAGAGTTCCTAATGATGGTATTGTTTTTCAACATGTTCATCTGTTACGATTTGATGTGATTTAATCTTGGATGACTCAAATGTTGTGTAATGTTATCATTTCCAGATATTTATACTAATGTTTCTTTAGGGAAAGATATAAGTATGCATGAATCAGGATAGGCACATTGCGATATATATATATTTGGATATAATTTCTATGATAGGAATATATTTATTTCATGTGATATATTTTCCTCTATGAACTATGGAATTAGGTAACTGTTATATCTAATTAAAAAGGAATAAATGAACTATTTTGTTATTCAAGTTCACTTTTTAATATCTGTTTAGAGTGGCCCAGATCTTGTGTTTCTCCCTTATTATCATTTATAGTGGGTAATCATTTTAACATAATTTTCTAAGGAATGTGTTTGTCATATAAAGAATATGAAGACTTTTATTCATCAAATTATTCATTATGATAGCATAAATTAGCATGCTTCCAACATAGCTAAGCCATATATTATTATAGAAAATGTGAATCGTAAGGATTCTCATCTTCATGAATGATTTATTATGGTCATATGATATAAGGAAAATGATACAGGTTTCACCATACATTTGAGGTCATAGCTAATAAATATGATTAATTTATAGAATCATCATACATTCATTCAGGTAGGGCCCCAGGAAGCCATTTTCCTGATCAATTCAGACAATATTATAATAAATCCCCTTGATAAACCCATAGGTAGTATGTTGAATCTTATTTCACACATGCTTCATGGAATTTCCAATCCCTGAAGGGCCAATATAGATATGTATGGATTGTAAGAGGAGTTATCATGGAATGAATTCAGGTCACTAATTTTCATCCACTTATATCCTAAGACAATGAGGTATGATAAGTATTTTTAGTTCATTAACTAAAAATTTAGGGCTCGTATGTTATATATTGTTCTTGACACATCATCATAATGTACCACTTTATTCTATCCTTAGAAACTGATGATATTTTTAGGGAGAGACATTTTCATGATGGGATTTTATATGATATCAATTTGTAAGTGACTATATTTTTCTAGATAAACCTTTTAGACATGATGAATTAAGATCTCACTGAATAAATTTATCTGAGATAGGCCCCATTTGGTGGATAGATAATTTCAAAAGGAATATCTAGGAACTATTCTTATAGTGGCATAAAGAACCACAATGATTGTTATTTACAAGGTCAAAGCTGGTAAAGTTGTTAAGGGAGTGGAATTATTCATCATGGTAGTAGATTGTGGTAATGCTTTTAATGTGTCAGGTTTGTCCACATAACCCACATAGATTCCTCACCCCATAGTGTAGTTCTGTTTCTATGGTAGGTTGGGTAATATTTATATGTTTTGTGGGACCTTTCCACAATTTAGTAGTGATACTAGATCAGAAAAGGCACGTGAGTCTGGATGGGGCTCTACTACCCCTTAGCAGACTAGTATCTGGAGTCCCACTGGTCTTTTAGGTCATCGTAGGGGATGTGGTACCACAGTTCAGGAGTGGAATTACCAAAAAAAGGGAATAGGATAGGGGAGTCGTAATGGATCCCCAAGTAGAAGGGTGATCCAAATACTTGTTATAAAGTCATCTCTAACCATTTTGGTTACATGAACTTATAGTGATAGAGGTTTGATTAATGTATCATATATCTTTCCTTTTGTTAGGTATTATATAGAATCATTATATTTATTTTTTTCTTCTCTATTTTAAAATGGTTTGGTTTTTTCTATGGATACTATAGATGATATGATAACCATTGGCAATACTTTGAGAGTGTGGTTAGTTGATATCATGCACTATAAAGAGTCTTCCCTTGATATTGGTTAATATCATTTCATTTGACATATTTTTATACTGTAAATTAAATGGTTCAATTTGATTCTTGGAAGTGTTTGGCTTGTTCTATACCAAGCTCATAATGACAGTTATTTAAGAATATTTTCGTGCATATCACTAGATAGAGATAGATATACTCATCAGGGTGAGTGTGATCTTCATACTAGTAATGTAGAATCATTTTTTAAGATTTGATTGTGTCCTTTATCCGATAGAAATCTTTTTTCTTGATGATAGAGTAATACAAAGGGATACTTTCCCTCTAGTGGTGTTTCACTTCTAGGATGTTTATCATGATTATTTCTCCGGATAACCACATGAGTGGGTGATTGAGATCATTACCGTGTTGATTCAAGGTGTTAAAAGAGTTTCCATCATACCTAATAGGATGGAACCAGTGGATCTTCATGAGATGAATATTCAATTTGATGATATAGAATACATGGTTTTTATATGGCATAGTACATATCTATGGGGTTAACTAGTACTTTTTTCATTACAGATGAAGGTACATGGAACTTTTGTGCAGATTATCATAGAATGAACCAGATGATGATCGATAACCAGTATCTCATTTCACATATTTATGATATCTTTGATCACATAAGTGGTTCCAGGATTTTCTCAAAGATAAAAATTAAGATAGGATACCACCAATTGAGGGTAACACATCATACACACCCTGATCAAATTTTAAGATCATTTATACAATATATGAGTTCATGGTAATTATATTCAGTTTGAAGTATGTAATAGGGGTATTAATGGGATTTATTAATAGGTTCCCTAATCCTTTATTATATTGGTTTTTCAGTTTTCATAGATGATATATTAGTGTACTATAATATTATATAATATTATTCCCAACATCACAACATCTTCTTAAGTGCACAAGTAGCATAATCTATACATCAAGCCATCCAAATATAGCTTCTAGAATGATATATTAAAATTCTTATGTCATTTTATCAAATATACTAGATTTAAATTATACCTAAATAAGATTGAATATATTGTATCTTTAGAGTGAATAAATAATTTCTTTGAGACACAGATTTTTCTTGGTATAGCATGTTATTATCAGTGTTTTGTCCTATAATTATTCTATATAAAAGCATTGATTCCTTATCTAACCAAGAAAGGGTTGATGTTTCTATGGTCAGATTCTTGCGAGATGAAATTCGATGATCAAGAGAGAAGGCTAACATTGATTTCAATCATCACCTTACCTGAGGTTTCTAAGTAGTATATTGTGTACTATGATTCAAATGGAGTTGGAATTCGATGACTTTTTATTTATAAATACAATGTGGTTTCTTATGGATCCAAACAAATTATAATGAATTATATGATTCTTCTAACACATTTTCTAGATTCAGATATAGTTTTACCTTCCCTATGAAGCCTGAGACACTATCATTTGGGAAAATGGTTTGATGTGTACATGAACCATAAGATCCTCAAGTATAACATTTCCCATTGAGACCAGAGTATTTGGTTTATGAATTTGGTTGAGTATATTAAATATATATATTTTTAGTGGGATTACACACTGAACATGGGAAACATCTCCACTGAAAACTTGACCGGGAAGATCCAACTTTAAGATGTGTTGAAATCAAGAAATGTTTCACAGCTGATGGATGACATTGAAGATATAAATAATGATGTTTAAGATTCCTCGGGATGAGAAGCAATGATATAAAATAATTTATACTCCTTATTCTAGATCGTTTATATATAAAGTAGTTATTTGGTCTGAAAATACTAGCTATGAGGGTTACCATATTTTTTAGAGATCCACCATCAGGATTGTCTCTTGGAGATAGTTAAATTATTATCATTCATGGCCATGTATGGGGTCTTACTAGTTTGTGTGATGAGATGATGGGAGTGTTACATGGATCTATATGGGAAAGACATTCTACTGTGACAATGATGTACCATGCTATCCTTAGATAGTACACATGGATGGGGATTTTGATGTAGTTAGATTACTTCATGGTTTAATGTTTCATCTATCATTAGGTGAAGTACAATCATCATTATTCTTGTGATCTGTTTCAGACTTACCCATATAAGAGTGGATGTGGTATGATGTCACTATAGATTTTTTGATAGAATTACCATGTTCACCATATAT
This sequence comes from Viscum album, assembly GCA_963277665.1. Lineage (NCBI taxonomy): Eukaryota > Viridiplantae > Streptophyta > Magnoliopsida > Santalales > Viscaceae > Viscum > Viscum album. The sequence goes on from OY728146.1 coordinate 1,469,109,258, forward strand.
ATATGGTATTGTGTGGGTGATGTTGCATCAACTATTTAGGTAATATCACAAATTTATTGGTAGAGATACCATCACCATTGATGTTTTTAGTTTTCTTCAAGAGTGAGATATAGTTCAGTTCCATGGTGTTCTGAGGAGAAATATTTTGGATTTAGATTTTTATTCACATATTGGTTCTTTTAGGGTCTCTATAAGTCTATATGGTCATATGTTCTTCTAAGTATATCCAACAATCATCAAAACGACAAGTAGTTTGATTGGGATATTCAGATTCTCTAGTAAATTTTATGATCCTATGATTTGGATTTAGGAGGCTAGTGGAACTAGAATTTGGAACTCATAAAGATCACCTATAATAAAAACATATTTGACTAGATTAAAATTATTCCTTTAATATACATGTATTTATGTCCTTGTTGTATACATATTTTTTGGTTAGTGGTAGGTATGTTAGCACCAATTGGCCCTAGTCTTATGCAATAGATGTTTGGGTAGAATTAGTATGTAAAGATGTGGATAGTAATGGAGAAAAGTTGGAAAAATTATTATGATGAACATTGGACATGAACTATGTATTTTGATGTTGGTGAACATGTTTTCCTTTAATTTTCATCATGTTTGGTGAAATGTTATATCCAAAAACCTTGAATGTTGGTGGTTTGTCAGGATATTTGAGATAGTGGAATGTGTTGATTTGGTGGTATATAGATCATCCCTTACAAAGAACTACAATTCTATGCATGATATGTTTCACATGTCATAGCTTAAGAGATATCATTCTAACCCTTCCAAGGTGGTAGATGTTGATGACATTGAGATGGATAGTGATGCATCATTTGAGGAGTATCTGATCTGTATTATTGATAGAAGTGATAATAATATTTTATGGAACACCCATCCTCTAGATTGAGTGTAGTGGATAACTGGGTGTGTTCAAGAGGGAACCTATGAGATGGAAAATGTTTAGGATAATAATGTCTCGACATGCTCAATGATACCCCATAGTGATTCTTTGAGTAGCCTGGCTATAAGCTGTTACATGGTGGGGAGTTTGTATGATCCCATATTTTTTATAGTATGCCTCTCAATAAAATTTTACTGAAATCACATGATTGGATTCATTTTTTGTCTCAGCCTAGTTTTTTAACACTAGGTCTATGATGGGTTATATTTTTTCAGGATGTAGAAACAATAAGAGGTGAGTTATATATATCTAACAAATTCATATATGATCTTGTGAATTTATTTGACATATTTAATAAATTCACACCGACTAAAACCTATACAACATAAAAACATTCCATGCCCTATAAAATTTACACACCCTATAAACATTTAAAGAAAAGTTTCGCATGTCACAGAATATATTTACAAAAATATAATGTTTCATTTATTATTTTATTTAATGTTGTGAAATGGAATATTTTTGAAAAATAGAATTATAATATAAATTAATTTTACTTGATGTTCATTAAATTAATGTTATGAATTTTTCGGAACCATCCTATTTATTTTCTATATCGAATTTGTGTTTTTGTAACGCAAACACCCCTCTTCAACTACAGATCTCTAGTGCACCTCATTGTTGACTACAAACCATCATCATAAAATTTATGGGAGTCTTCTTTGATCTATAAAAGATACCCCATTGGATCAGGGGTATCCAAACCTATATTTCTAAGTTAATATGTTCAGTTCTCTTCCACTTCTCTATACATTGTTGAAAAAATATCAGGTTCTCATATAAAGGAAGAAATAATATGATCAATACCTTAGAAATGGGGTGTTGATATCAACTACACAGTTTTAGAGGTGTGTTGTTTAAAATTTATCCATTTTTCTAAATTTAAATATACCTGGTATGTGAAATATTTGTGATTGAACCAAAACAATATAGATGAGACCAAATAAATGGGATAATTCCTATTAAATTATATTATTTTATTTTAGACTATAAATTAAATCCCAATGCATACATAGGTGAGAAGAGTAAGACATTTGGTCACCCAATTGTTTTATGTTTAATGGTCTTTTTTGAGACTAGGTCACTTGGATGTTGGATCCCCATAATAAATTTCATAAATTGATTTGGTTCGGGCATAATTTATTAATTTTCTTAAAATTTATATAGTGTGATTCATTAGGGTATAATCACCTTAGATAAATTATTTTAACTAGTATATTAATAAACATGTGTTTAAATAATAAAATGAAAAATTTTTATATAATTAGGATAAATAAATGGAACATAGAATAATGCAATGAATTACATTAGATAGATGATAATTTTAAAATTGGGTCATTGGGTATTATGATGATATATCTATTTTGTTTGATTCAGGAATATCTATTTTTCATCATATTTTTCTAGCCTATGCGATAAAGATGTGATTTTTACTGGAGGGTTGGATGCTTGTTTTCCAGTTGATTTAGTATCGATTTGACTCATGATATATGATTGAGGGATTGCTACTTAATTTTCATACTGCCTGAGGAATAGGTTCATAGGTACATAATTCTTTGGGGTAGAGTATATAATTATATCTGATTTATGGGGACAAAATTATCATTTATTTGACACATTAGAGTTATAAAACAGATATCATAATGTTAGAGGCCATTTTTTACAATTTTTTATGATTGATATATCCCATGTAATAATGATTTTTTACGTTTAATGAACTTAGCTTAACTACATAAATCGTATAGAAAATATACGTCATCAAATTAAATTTCTATATATTAAAAAGGAAATAAAACCCATATATATCATATACATTCATGGTTTCTTTATCACTATTCCTTGGTATCAAGAAATATTTTATCCAAATTGATACAATTAATTTTCTCTCGATTGAGGTGAAATAATTTTTAATCTTTTCCATTAGAAGATAACAATAAATATTTTACAATTATTTCACAATATATAAAAAATAATTGGAATAATTTATCAAACAATAATTTTTCCACTTTCCAATTAAATTTTAACTAAATTTAATATATTTTTTATATTAAATTTGTACTAATTCCCCAATATCACTAAATTTATAACTTACAATACATATTCTTCCAAAAATTTAATATATGAATAAAAATAAATTACCAACTATACATTGTTAATGTAAAACTCATCATTTCCAATAGATAATAATTCACATCCCATTAAAATAATAACACAATCTAGCAGTGAGTCATAATTATTGATCAATACCTTCAAAATAAATCTTTATTTTTCTATAAATTTTCAATAAATATATCTTGGACATGCTAAGATTGTAGATAGATAATTATACAACTCACCAAATATCAATTATAAGATAACTTATCCCACCCTATTTATGGTGATAATGCTATATGTAATGGCCTATCATTCTATTTATTGATCTTATGATATGATGATTCTTTAGGATAGAAAAATTATATTTTATTTCATTGGATAACAGATGCAGTGGAAATTGATCTTGGAATAAAAAATAATGAGGTCGTCTAAAAATCATGTAACTACATCTTCTCATTAAAATTATTAATCATCTGAAAAAATTGTCTTGAATTTTTTTTCCAATTATAATCATTTTTTATTATATCAACTTCGTTTTCAAGCCACTTGGGGTCATGGACTTTTCATCATTAAATTTATCCTGACTATATTCTCAATAACTCTCCATCATAACATGATAGTCATATTTTTCTTCCATGTTTTTTTGTCACTTTCCATGAATATTCAGCTATATGGAAACATATTTATGAGTTACTTTGGGTAACCATTACGTTTCTAACTATCTGGTTTTGAAGCTTGATTTAATATTTGTTTTTTCAATGTGGGTTTATATTAATAGATCTTTGAAAGATTAAACCATTGATAACCCAAAATAATATCAAGGGATAAATTATTTTTAATGGGGGTACAATTTAACACCTTGAGAATTTGTGTTTTTTTGAATAAATTTACTATTTATAATATTTTTCATTTCATCCAACATGAATTGTAGCTTATGTTATATAAAAGTTCTAATTATGGAATGTGTTTCATGAAAAAACATGCAATTATTACACTAAGATAAACACATATATTTTCTTATGGTACACAGAAAATTATTTTGTCTTGTGTTACACAAAGTTCTCAGTTACCTCAAAATCATTCATAACATGGAAGTTTGTGTTTTAAGTAATTAACATATATTATTGATATGTTTATTATATTTACCACATTTCTATATTAATGGATGTTATGAATATGATTAATAATATTGTGAAAATATGATTCACACATTTATATAAGATTAATTCTTTAGTTATAAATTACATAAAATGAATATATGAAGTATTTGAAAATAAAGAAATCACTTTTCTAATAAAACAGTTTCTCTATGTTCAAACACATTTTATGTAAATTGATTAATCAAACAACTTTTGATTAATTTTTTCAATAAAAATTATATAATATATAATAAATAAATATTTTTTTACTCATCTAATTTATTTTATTGGAATTATATAAGAATAAATCCAATTATATGAATAGAAATAAGTATTTTTCTAAAAGATAATTTTTCTTCTATTTAATGGAGAACCCGTATCAAATATAATTTTTGAAAAATAAATAATTTATATTTGAAATGATAATCATAATTTTTTAAATAGAAATATAAAAATTTACATTGGGTGATTTTTGGTGTTTTTTAAAAAAGATTCAAATTTTGGTAAATATTAAAAAACACTGTATTTTAATTAGAAACTATGTTTTCTTCTAATTTATTTATAAAGATAAAATAACTAATATTTTTGTAAATGAAATTTTTAAATATTATACAAAATAGTTTCCAAATTAGTTCATTTTATCAAAATTAAAATAGAAATTTGATATAAAAAGTTTTGAACTTATGAATTTTTTTCTTGAAAAAACCAGCATTCCCATTGCGTCTTCAAGATTAAAATTAAAATAATTTATGTGAATTATATGATTCTAATTTGGGAAAATGGATATTATACTTTGAATAAACATAATATAAAATTTATAATATAGTAAACTGTGTTTTTAAAGAAATATATTAGTCAATGTAATCAATGTTAACTACAATTCCTGGGGTAAAATTTGTTTAATAAATGGTATATCATTACCTTATGTTTCCAAATAACCTATACACATGATCAAAAAACCATTAGGTGGAAATATTTCAATCATATCCTCTATTTTATGTAAAATTTACCATTATTTAATACACATTATATCAGGGTGACTTCTCTACAGTTTTTACATAATTTATATTTTCAAAAATTACACTCCTCCTTCGCAATTAAAAGGCCCTCAGCCACCCCCCCCCCCCCTCGCACTACCTCATCCCTCCAAACCTAAAATTGTTCATCCAAAACCTAAAATAAAGATAAAAATTTGCATCATATCACACTAGAAGCCTAAATTTGGTCATACATCCATCAAATTAATCCCTTTCATGAAAACCTAAACGAGTTGCCAAAAATGATGTATCGTTTTCAATATCCAATTATATTTCATTTATTTACTTACCATTTATGTTATTAATATTTAATAATATTTAACAAAATTATGATCCTAAATACAATAATATGTTCTAATTCAATGGGTTTGACCTACACCTACACACACTTCCATCAAATGGGTAACGAAGATTCTGTAAGTGTGTACGGTGGACTATTACCTCACGAAATATTGTCTTAATTTTTCTTTAACCACATATCATGGTTGGGAATTATGATGAATATAATGCTTTTATATGATATATTATATACTTAAAATTTCTTTATGCTTATATAATTATTATATAAAATATAACTTCATTCTTTCTATTGTGTGTACATATGATAACTTCATTTGTGAAAGTGTGGACTACTTCCTCCCCAATATGACGTTTTACATCCACATTTTTCATAGAATATATTATGGATGGGTTTTATAAATTTACATTATATTTATAAAATAATCATGCAACTATAATGATAAAATATATATATATATATAATTTAATTTCTTTCTGTCAGAATGATAGGAAAATTGAAGCATTGTCCACATATATTTACAGCCTACATTCTCCATGAATGATGTTTTCAATTTCATATTTATATTTTTTATATATATTATTATAAATATTTATATCATTTTTTAAAAATTTTAAATAATTAAATCATGATCTATGTAATTGGATTAAGAAAAAAATTCAAAACAAATTTGAAAAAAAGGTGATATTACCCACAACTTAACATTGACATGGTATTGTTAATAAATTTGTAATATGAAGTCATGAATATATAAAAAATTGTATGATATATAAGAAATAGTATATAATATATATGTAGAAATAAAAATTTATTTATTGTACCATAGGTTTTAATGTGTACGAAAAACGTTAATACATTATGTAAGGGTTTTCACGTCTCACATTTATTTCAATGTGGCTTCTTCCTAATTCACCAATAATTTCTTTTGTGGGATGTATATACATTCCCATAATGTATTATATAATTTTTATTAAAAAATTTATTTGTATTTACATCTTAATTTCATGATCATTCTTTCACAGTGTTTTTGGTTCAAATGTTACCAAATCCAAAAATTAATTTTTTCACAAATTTCCTTTTATGATATATATGCAATGTTATACACCTATATTATTCTATGAGGTGTATATAATATCATTTCATATGTTATACAATTAATATCATTATTCATGCTTTATTTAATATTATTCCTTCAGGGGGATTATGATTCAATGTTACCAAAGTGGTAACAGTTTATTACGATAATCATATCATTTATTGAGATGGTTTATAATTATGCATCCATTGATGAAATACTAGGATTTATATCACTATAATTATCATGTATTTTGATCTACAATATTTATTTATGATATCTTCATGTAATCATAACACTCTTTCTACTCATTGGTACTTAAGAAAAAAAAAAAATAGAAAATATTATATAATTATTCATTTCGATCAGAAATCTGTTTTCTTTAAAAACAATGTTTACTTGAAATAAATTAAAAAAAATATTCACTATAATTTTTAAATTAAATTTCAACCAATTTTTACCATTTTATTCAAAATTGGTATTTAATGTAATCTCTTTGTCCTTTTACAATCAAGTCTCTTTTCTAAACTTTTTACAATGAAAAATGGATATTCAAAACCTATGGGTTTCCCTTGCATTATGACCATAATATCATTGTATCAACCACTAAAAGACTAAAATATTTTTTTTAAAGAAATTCATTTCTAAATATTCATGAGAATCATTTTTTTAATTTTCATTTAAATAATAGGGTTTTCCAAAAAAAATTATGTTCTAAAAATTTGTTTTAAATTTTTTTCAACAATTCAATTATATAATTTCATGGTTATTTTCAATGGATAATGATTTCGGTTTTAAAAATATATTTTCATATAAGATGCTATATTTTACTAGGAAAATGTATTAAATTATTTTTAATGATTCAATTATATATTTTCAATGTGATTTTTAAAGAAAATTTATTTTCGAATTGATCTTTCAAAATATTTCTCCATATATGATGTAATCCTTTAATATAGTTTATGATTTTCAAGGGATATGATCCAAGGATACCATTATTATTATTTCAATTAATTTTTTATGATTTTATGTAATATTTTTTTAACCTCATTTATTTTATATGGTATAATCTTATTCCATGGGGTTTGATATGAAACCCATTGTTATTCATGAATTAATAATTTTATGAAAGAATTTTTTTAAGTGTTTGTATGATTATATTCATGCTCTTTGGGTTATATTTGTTTTTTGGTTAATGGAAATTAATTATAAGATGGGTTATCCCAAATAGCATTGGGTAATGCCATAACATCTTAAAATATGGTGTGGCCTAGATAGTGACATGTAACTTTGTTAAAACTTATACAATGGGGTGCCCTAGAAAGTGTTTGGTAAGCCCGTTATATCTAATATGATGGGGTGTTCCATATTGTTCCAGGTTCTCTGGTTATAACATTCATGAATTTTGGGACCTATATCTCCCTCTATATCATTGGTTAATGATTTATATTTCATAATATAATGATGGGAACAAGTGGATAGGCTTGAGCCACTATGGGAAGAAGGAGAAACCCGATACATTATAAGGAATGGACTATGAAGGGGATTGGGGTGTTTCCCTCTAAGGTGGTGTAGTTCCCATGAATTTCCATGATAATATTTCTCAATGAGATTTGTCAAAGGGGATGTTTTTACATGTTTGTTATACTACCAAAAAATTAAATGTCATACTCCAATGTCACGATTTTGTGAATTATTACCTTTATTCTCTTATGATACATGAATTATTAACTATTAATTTTTATTCCATAATTCTTGATTATGATATTTGATATGGATTGTATGGCCTCTATTTTTATTATCATGTTTTCATGCCCTTATGCTCATCTTATGCTAAAATATATATGTTGTTTACCCTTACTGAGCATTTGAGATCACCCCTTTCATATATTTTCTATGACAACTGGGTCCCGGTGACAGCACATCCACCTCGCCTTAATATGGCTGTCAGGTCCTGGCCCACCAGGTACCACCAGTTTCCCCTCAAACACGTGGGGCCTACCCCAGGGTCCACCCGCATGCCTGAACGGGTCATCTAACCAATGATTGTCCCCACAGGCCAACACATGTCCTTTCTAGTGTGCTTTTCTCTCACTCACACACACCCTGGGAAACATCCCAGAATATCACCCATCCTGATCACTACCTCAGGACAAACACTCTTAACTGTGGAGCTCCAATCAGAAAGGCTCCTGAAAAGGAAGGTGCACCTTGTTGACATGAGTCATATCATTTAGTCATTTAACCCTTTACCATTTGGGGATGTTACAATAACCCCCCTTTAGAGCACAACGCCCTCGTTGTGGGCCCTACATGTCAACTCCGGCAGTGCAACACACTTAAGGCTTGGTTCCTCCTCTGATACCAAATGTGACAACTGGGTTCCGCCCACCCGATTCCCTACAGTCACGTGTGGCCCACCCAATGGTCCACCCACATGCCCGCACGGGTCATCTGACTAATGACTGTCCCCACAGGCCAACACATGTCCTTTCCAGTGTGCTTTGTCCTCACTCACACATACCCTGGGAAACTTCCTAGAAGGTCACCCATCCTAATCACTACTCCAGGCCTAGCACGCTTAAATGTGGAATTCTAATCAGACAGGCTCCCAAAAAGGAAGGTACATCTTGTTGAGATGAGTCATATCACTAAGTCATTTAACCCTTTACCATTTGGGTATGTTACATTTTCTTTCCCTGTGATTATGAATAAATGTTTTTAGTAGGGTACTCAGTGGAAATATCTTCATGGGAGACGTTGAATATTTTTCACCAAGTTATATGATTAGGCTTCCAAGTTTCCAAAGACAATAAATAATTACGGTTCTTAGGCATGTACATTGGTACTGTGACCAATATTAATCTAAACTAAAGTAATATCTAATTAGGTTAATCCAGGGATGATATAATTAGAATTATTTTACTATTATGGAAACCTTTGGGGAAATAATTAGATGTTATTATTCATGGTATTACTATTTTTCTTATTCCGCTAACTTTGGTTCCACGAGTAAAGAGATTCTAACTATCGATTCCATCATAGTATAGTTGATTCATTGAACAATGTTTGGTTTTTATCTATTCCTAAAAATAGGATAAATTAGGAGGCCATCTTCACTTGACCTCATTTCATTTCATCGATGTACGTTGCTGTTAAAAACATAGAAGTCATTTTAAGATAACTAAATTTCTAGAATGGTTGTTTTAATGTCGTCTCATTGGTCATATGGCTTGATGGAGGTTGGGATATTTTTTTGTTGGATTTCATTAAGTAAAAGATCATCATTTGGGTGTGATGGTATTGGCAACTAATATTTTAGTCATTATTTACGTTATAAATAAAATGGTTCATTAAATTAAATAATTAGGTTTAATTAATATATTATCATTTTGTTATAAATAAATTATTTTGGCAGTTTTGTTCTAATTCTAGGAGCAACATGACTCAGATGACATTGTATAAGATTTGGAAGACAATTCTATCCTTTATAATATAAATAGAAATATTTAAAAATGAAGGAGGTCCAATGTACCTTACATATAGTATTTATTAATGTTTGTAGAATGTGAATGTTTGGTCTTTCCCCGAATGAAGATAACCTCTCTTTTGATTTACGCCAATAAATCATTAAATAAAATTACTAAATTTTGAAAATAAATTGGATGATCTCTCAGGTTCAGAAACAACCCCGGTGCACTAGTTTCATACATAAACAAATCCTTGGGGTCGATGGTCTGTTAGGGGATTCCTCCACAAATGATCTAACTGAGAGGATCCCATGTAAGATTTCTACATTTTCACAGTCCTTGTGGGGACCCAAAAATTGATTCTCTTAAATATTTATTTACATAAATGATATAAGAGGGATGTCTCCATTTATGTGTTAACCCCAAGGATTATTAATAGGATGTTTCTTTATTCTATTTATATTGGATACCCTAATGGGAACCCTATTTTTTTACTAACCCAGACCTAGAGTGTTAGGGTTTTAGTATATATGGTAGTAGATTCCCCCAAGAACCCGTACTTAACTTTCATTCCTAAGAGTCTATGGTAATAGCGGTGGGATTGGGTTTCTTCACCCTGACACTTTTATTTATGATTTCACATAATTTTAATGGATGCGTCTATAATTTCCATAGGTGCCTCCAAGTTTGTGCTTGATGGGCCAAATGTGATATGATACATCACATGGTTTTCTATAGGTTCTTCTTAGGATTCAGGTTTTATGACTTATTTATTGTAATGGATATCATGATATGGAACCATATTTTGAGTTTTCTACTAATGGGATATGTGGACTCAATGTGGACACCTTTTTCAATTTCATTGGTTCCTAGTCTCGGTAGGAATTTATTATACATATTTTATTTTGTATGTTCTCCATAGACTCGAAGATGAATTCTTGGACAATGGTATTGGGTCATGAACCATGTATATATATATTATACTATTTTCTATAAATACACTTCATATAATTTAGGAGGAATCAATTTTCAATAATTTTGGTTTATTTCCCTCACATGTCAGATAATTGATACAAATGGTATTGGAAAACGTTGATGTGGGTCCATATTTAAATAATTTTTCAGGGATAAAATAAAACTTCCATAATATATATTATAGGTTAGTATGGGTGATCCCATGGATAAGAAATGTTTTCCCCTTGGTGACATTGCATTATTGTAGACTTTTTTGAAAATATCTATATAATGAATTTGTCAATTGGATATAGAATTGATATTAGTTCTATTTTTATTTAGTTGATCCATATACCACTCATATATATTTATATAAATATATGTGTTCATATATATTTTTTTTTTACATATATACACACTTATATATATATATATATAATATATTAAACCCCTCCTTGATTTATTTTATATTAGGATGAAGAAGGTATTGTTGATCAGGATGAAGTACCTGAGTATCAATTGTGTTTTTTTTCAAATGTCATTATTTGTATTTATTGTTTCATTTTTATTATTATTGTTATACTAATGAGTAGCTGACATATTCATACTGTTTATATTACTGGCTATGTGTGGGACAACGTTGGTGGTGACCTACTGAATTTTGTACTTACATCCTACTCAATCCACTGTTGCACTGCGGTATCAAAGTGGACTTTCCCTTTCTTCTAGGGACTAGTTGGGTTATATCTTGAGATTTATCGTGATTTATGGATAAAATTTATATATATGGATATATGGTATGTGTTAGGACTTAGTTTATATAGTAGGGCCCTGTAAAATTATTATTTTTATTTATTTCATTATTGTATATGTGATTAAGATAGTGGATGATTAGTATTTTATGTATGACATTGCTACTTGGGCCTTAAATACATTTCATAATTTATTAAATAATTCACCTATTTTATTTTTTTATGTCTTCAGCATTCGAATTATTTTTTTATGAAAGAAAAATATATTTTTGTTATAGGTTCTTATATTGATATGAGGGCATAGTATCTCCACTATTATATTCTTATCTCACATTCCTAGTCAATAGCCTATTGAGTATAGGGAGGAATTCCTAAGCCCTTGTGGAAAACAAAATTTGGTAACTAGTTTAGTGGAATCCAGATCAAACTATTATTAAAATGAAATCAAAGGTAGTTTTACCTAGTTTCATCATTAATATGATATGTTCGATGTCTTGGAAGACATGAAATAGGATTTTCATATCATATGGTGTAGATTGTGATCAAGTGTACGACCAAATATCATCATAATAAGCATTAATATTCAATGGATTTTTAGATATTTAATATTTTGAAATATGTAATGGTCAAATTAATTTCTTCATATCCCATGTAAAATTATGATAATAGATTATCTATTTCCTTACGTGTTTGACTAGAATCATTGGTCTATTATTCTGATGACTCTTTTTTTGATATATTGTAGAAGCATGTCCCACAAAATACTTACAGTGAATCTTTAGAGAGGGGTTTCTATAAAAGAAAATCATGAAATCCCTAGAGAATATCACAATCTCATTGAGGCAATTGTGCACATAGATTAGTCTATGGACTAAGGAGAAACAACTATGCATTATCATGTTATAGTGTAAGATCATCAGATAGATGATGATATGGAAAAATCCGATGAGTTTATTCATAATTAACCACAATATTTTCATGATATGAATGATCATAATGAGGTGTAAAAATAATTAGTTAGTATTGAGATGCAACATAAATTTATAGATACCTCAAACTTTGTAAAAGTTATATATGTCATGTTCAAGCATGAAGGATAGAGTATAATATTGTGGGATTTGGTAGTTTAGGAAAACAATCATAAGGTATTTGAGTAGAATTGATTATTACTTCTTTTATATCCCTCAATTTTGTTGGGTTTTATTTCAAATGATATTATGAAGGTTATAGGTTTCACATGGGTTCTTGATCTGATATACATTCTCAATTATCAATGAAGAAACATTTTACCTCCAGTGAGTTGGTGGATATGGAATTGAAGGTCGTGTTGGCCTATCTATCATGTCATGTAAAATTATATTTTCTCCTACCCCTTATGGTATCTCCAATGGGTTTTATAAGTTTGAGAGTAATTATAGAAGGTTTTTTAGAAGAAACCAAGTTATATTTTATACAAATTCAAAATTTTAACCGTTATTATTAGTGAATGGTGTAAATTTTATCCACTTTGGAAAGACAGGGAACACAATGTGTTCTTTTCTTATAACTATGAATCCCTATAACTATATTTTACATCATGGTCACTTATATAAGTTTTTATGTATCATTATTTTTTATTCTTTAACATGGGGTAATTAGAACCTATAGGACATTCATTGTGGTTAGATGATCCACCTACAAAAGTGTCTCATACTCACGAATTTGGAATGAAGCAGTTACACATAGTATAAGATTCATAAATGGAAGTTGATGTAGGTTCAATGATTTGGAGAGGTATTATTTTTATTTATTATTCCTTTGTGACATTATTATTTTATTTTTTCCTCTAACACTTTCACGTAATCATATTTTATAGATCATTTAACACACAAAGAAAATCTCATTCCATAAGTTATATAGTTATAGTGGTCATTGGGAAAGAAGAAGTAGTAATATTTTTAATTCCCCTTTTATGCACTATTAATGTCAGACATTGAGTTATATTTTCTTTTTCTGGTTCTCAAATTAATACTATGCAATGTTAACATAATAATATATAGTTTAATTTCATAAAATATTTAGTCAGTTATTATCAGTAGTGGGTGTCGATTACTTCCCACTGAGGTATATCTGTTGTTTTTTGAGGACATATTCAACTAAAGAATAGATAGAAGGGAAAAGTTATTGGAGGTATAGTTGTTTTTATTTTATTCTATTATGTAAATCATGTATTGGAATATTTCAATAGAGTTATTACTTTGGTATTTCTTTATTTTTATAATGTGGTTCTTCATAGCTATTTCTAATTATCTAAAATACAAATGTAGGGTTCTTAATAAAAATAATGGAGGTAACTTATTATATGTCAATACCTTCATAACACATTTCTCTAACCATGTTGAATGAAAGAAAAATTCATTAATGCAATTAGAGAGACAAAGAAATCATATGTCTAAGTGGGTCATATTGGGAAACCCCTCGGCTCTTTTCCAAAATGGTTGATGGAACTCTTCACCCATGTGATTATTATTAGAATATCAACTGAACCATAGTTAATAATATATCACATTTCCTTTTATTGTTTTTACGAGATTATAGGGGAAATATTTATAGAAAATTTATCTTTGGTCAAGTTACCACCTCCTCAGTATCCTGGAGTTATATTTTCTAAATACCACCTTCAGTAGTTGGTCGTTTCACTTAGGACAATTCACAATTAAATTTGTAATAACTAATTCCATAGTATAATTCGTGGAATATATGATAAATATATTCCAATAGTATATTGAAAATGTTATAATGGTATTTAGGGAATATAATCTAGTGTACTCAAAGACTGAATGTGATCATGTGAATTACCATTGGATACACTAAACAATAATGGGGTTATGTGCATGTGGGGTTAAAAGTGTTTAAAAACAATGATAAACAGAAGTGGTATTTGACCTCAAAACCAATTATCCACTAATATAGGATAAATATATCTATTTGGTTTATTCTGATACATTGAGTCTAGGATATGGTGGTATATTTTTATAATGATAAAAAGTGGTGGGTTATGGCTATCATAAGCCTAAATCTCACAAAAACAGTTATCCCACTCCTAATTTGGATGTCATTATTTTTTTGTAGGCTAGTAAGATTTCAAGATAATACCATTTTAGTTAAGAATTAAAAAATCCACAGTGACCATAACATTTTGGTATAAATCATGTATCATAATTATTTTTCTCTTCAATATATATAATTGGCGGAATACTAGAAGATTTTCAATATATAAATTTTCTATACTCCATGAATGGAAAATTTGGATGTTGATGCTCTTGGTATGATGATTAATTTATATACAATAATAAAAAAATAATGGAAATGACTTGGAATGATTCTATTCATGTACGAACCTCTGTGTTAGGGATAAGGAGTCTAGTAATGTTCTCGAAAGGCTTCTATTGATATCCCACCGTCATTATATCGTACTCTACGGGTACCATATGAATAATGAGTTCCCAAAAATCATATATTTATCATTATATTGGGATACCATTAGTTTATAGTATATTTCTATATAAAGTATTATTTTGTTAATGATTTTTTATGATCTTCCTCTGTCTATGAGATTTTTTTTAATGGGAAACTATCATTTTTATAATGTGGTTTCCCACCCTAAAACAATAAATATGTTTTTAACATAATATGTTGATTCTGGTGGCATTATATGAAATTATACATGTCCATATTTAAATCATGATAGTATATATTCCATGAAAAAATTTATGACAACCAAAATACTTCAGATTTTCTTTAACCTCTCCACATTCAAACAAAGAAATGTAATTAGATATCAATCGATTTCACTTTTGGTTTACCTCATACTCGTTTGGGTAAAAACAATTTGGGTGGTTTTTGACTGGTTAATTATGTGAACTAATTTCATTCATATTCATGAAACCACAATGGTAGATTACATATAGATATTGTATGTGCATGGGATCTTCATTTTGAATGAAACTCCAATGGAAATTATCTTACAAACAGATCCTTATGTTACCACAAATTCGTGGAAGGTTCTTCAAAAGTTAATTAGATATTAGGTTACGTTGAGCTCAATATATCATCACTATACATTAGGGAAAATATATTGAATAATTAACATATTGTAAGATGTTTTATGTTCAATTGTCTTAGACATTGGGGTTATTGGTATAATCATTTAGGGTATCATGAGATCACTTATAATAATATTTTCTAATAATATATCAAAATGGAACCCCATTAATTAATATATGATAAGATCACCACTTAGTTGGTTGGAGGTTGGTGAAACCCCCTTGTTTAGACTATATTTGTTTCAAGAAACAAGGGTAAAGAACCATATTATTCTTTCAACATTTGGTGGTATCTCAAAGCCATTAAAAATATTTTCAAATTGATATTGTTATACCATATGTTTATTATTCAATTACAAGGTATTCCTAAAGTTATTAGATTTGTTGGGAAACTGATAGATTGGACTGAAAGGGAATCTTGAACCTCGATTAGTGGGAATTTTTAGCACATTTAATGGTTATAAAAGTGTATTGTCACTTAAAATTACCATCTAAAATGGATTTTATCAATAATCTTGTCCATGTTTCTCAACATAATAGTGATTGACCTGGCCCATGTCAACATAAAAATTGAGAATAAATTGACATAAAACATGATTTTTCAAAGGGTATGGCACATTTTAAAATTTTTGACCCACACGTA
This sequence comes from Viscum album, assembly GCA_963277665.1. Lineage (NCBI taxonomy): Eukaryota > Viridiplantae > Streptophyta > Magnoliopsida > Santalales > Viscaceae > Viscum > Viscum album. The sequence goes on from OY728146.1 coordinate 1,469,125,769, forward strand.
CTGGTTATACATTAATGGTTTATACCATTGGTTTGAGTTTTTTGGTATCATGGATTACATACTCAATAGATTTGATAGTGGTGATTTATGATGGGGGAATTGATCATATATTTGTCAAATGAATTTCATAAATTATAATTTATAGGGATATAATGTAATATGTTGGATGAATTGTTACACCCAATGTTTCATAATTAGTGAATCAATCTCCTATTAATTTTCATCAATTTATTAGAAGTATTACGTATTTTATCTTTTTACTCATTTTCTAAGAGTGGCTGTGGGTTTTCCCATATGGATTTTTTTAGTGTAAAACCCAACCAATATTTGGAAAATCTATAGGTTGTCAACTAGAGATAAAATAACGGCCAGTGGAAAGATGATAGAAATGATTCTGATAACATAGTATATAAGAGGGTTGATATTTTAGTAGTGACAAAACATCTACTTTCTTGAGGAATGGATATAATGAATTAATTCTATCTATAACAACTATATAACCAGATGGTGATCACTATTCATCTACTGAAGCCACTAGCCTACTAGTGGAGCCATAAGTTAGTCCAAGAGAGTCATCAGCTAATTAGTGGCACAGATATACTCGTTATTATTATAGTGATTATTGTATTTTTCCAAAACAATCTAGGTATTATTTTTTAATTCATCTACCTTCTTTTAGAATCGCCTACGATAAACCTAGGATCCCTTCTTTACGGGTTTTATCTCTTCTAACTCTAATCCTTGGTGGATCAATGTTTTGATCTAAAATATAATCCTATTTAGTTAAGTAGAAATATTTTTTGGTATTTTATCCTCTTCTTTTTCATAGTAGTCTAATCCATGTTCTATTATATCCAAAGGAATTCATCGGATTTTGGTTTATAATTGGGTATTTTGTTTTTTGGTATCTCTTTCTTTATTTTTTAGTGGCTAATTTATCTATTCTATATATTACTTTTGGTTGATGAAATTAAATGTGTTTTGAGGTTAGTGATTTCCTAAAAACCATTAATTCTGAAGACCTTACATATATGATATTATAAAACTTATTCCACAAAAAGTAAATGGCCTTATAAATTATGATATGAATTTTGGTAGTATATAAAATTAAAATGAAATGTATTTTCCCATTATAATCATAATTTGAAATGAAATTCAAATAACATTTTAATTATTTTAGAAGTATATAGTTTACATATTTATAAAATTCCAAAAGTATTTTTTGTTGTGGTGTAAACTATTAAGACACCAAATGTGGTCATTTTTTAGATAGGGGGACACTCTCATGAGTTGAAATGAACCACCTTTGATATTATTCTTTGTGTAATTTTTGCAACAAGTTTCTTAATATTTTTTGTGTAGGAAGAAAATCTCTGGAGTGGAATCTTACCCCCAAGGCTAATTTTCTTAGGTTAATCTGTATACCAGGGGTCCATTGATAACTAATATTATATTTGGCTCATTTATAAACCAAATATAATATTCCCAAGTACACATTTCAACGTTTTTACACATCAAAATGTTGATTTGACATTCTAATCTAACTATTCATTAATATTCCTATGTATACATTTAAATGATTCTACACTTCATGTTAACATATCATTTTTATTTTCTTCCCCCTCTCCTATATTGATTAAAAAATATACTGAATCTAGATATTGGATAATACCCATTTACCTAAATCAATTTTCCCTTAATTATAATAATCCAAGACTATAAGATTAATTCTCATTGTATGAAACAAGAGGGGATATCATAAATAATATTTTTTTTAAATAAGTCACATCATACCATGATAAGAGTATATATTAATAGGTTGTTAAGATATTTTAAAGGCAATAAAGTTTATTGGAAATATTCAAGGGAAGATTTCAAATTGAATTACGAAACTTATATTAAAATAAATATAAATAATATTCAAAAATAATAATCAGGTTATGTTTTAGAAATAAAACATGAAATTCTCACTTTCTTTTTCCATAGATAAATTCAACATTTCAACCTAAATATAAAATTTTTACCACGATAAATAAATATTGATATATATATTTATAAATACTTATTCAATGAAAGAAATTTAAATAAATCTCTATAAATTCTTATTTCTGTCAAATAATAACTTTTTTAAGATTTCTCAAATACTCCCCCTAATAAGATATACTTCATCGTCACTTAATAATCACTGATATATTTATAAAATAAATGATTCAAGACATTAAACATTATAATTATTCCAAAATGTATTCTCCCATAAAATAAGTAATATATATTAATGATTTACTAATTTTTCCTATTCTCCCACATAATCATACATCACTTATAATTCTTTTAATAATTAGAAAAATTATAAATATATGAAATGGGGGGACTCCATTTCCCTTTATTGAGAGAAATAAGGTTGAGAGATGATTTTATACTAATAGACTCTATCCTTTCTCAGAATATATTTGGGTGAACTCCACATGCTTCAACTTTTTTATTTTCATATGAGAATTCATAAAGGCCATAAATTCATTAATTCATAAAACTTATTCTACAATTGGTACTTTCTTATTTATATCTTCCAATAATTAATATTCACATATTTTCATTATATTAAAATTATTTATATTTTACTCATGGGTTCATAATATTATTGAGTATTATATTAATACATTTTTATCATATATGAATGTCCCTCACCACATATTAGGGGATTATGGTATATTTCTTTTTGACATCATCAATTGATAGTCAACTTTTTCATGTGGAATAAATTTTTCACTATATCACATTCCATCACTAGAACTTCATTCGTCTTTATTCCCATTTAAATGCAGTTTGGATAGATGCCTTTGAATTATTTATGAACATTCTCAAATTAATTTATTCTTTTAAATTGTTCTAAATAATCATTGTATTAATGAATTTTGGAAATATTAAAAGACATTTCACTTATTTATTATTGTCGTGTTCCAAAAAACAAATACTTATATTTCTATAATAAATTTATTATATTATATTATTCATTATATCAGTTCAATAATAAATAATATACGTGGATTCTTTGTTGTGTTACATAGTGTGTATTCTTATTCGATAAATGGAACAATTTTTTTTGGCTATAGAACACTTCTCAAAAATCATGGGTGTATTATTATAAGTATATTTCATTTTCTAATGACCCATGGTTGACATAAATTTCATTTTCCATAAATTATTCTCCTTCTAAAATGCTTTAGGAACATGCCTTTTTGACCACGGAAATCATATATCATCACTAGAAACACAATGAGCATCTTCCAAGTAAACATTCTTAAATAGTTATTTTTAAAGAAACACATGTTTCATGACAAAACATTGGGGATGTAACTTCATTACACTTTTTCACACATAATTCATTATATATTGATTTAAAACATACAATTTTAAATAAAATATATTTAGAGCACAAATAATTTTTAATAATAATGGATTCATTTTCATTCGATATTATTATTGATTTATCATCCTCTATTCTCAATGATTTATTACCATTGGGTAAATGTAATTTTTAAAGTAATATTCATTGAAATATTTTTGGTATAAACACTAGGTTCAAATTTTTTTAAATATAAAATTATTAATTTAATATCATGACATCCTAAATTTATTATATTTTTTTAAATGTCTATTAACATCAATCATTATTAACATTATATTTTTCTTCTCTCAATACTATCATAATGAAATTAATACAAATCATCAAATATATTGTAAATATCCGTTGAAATAGTGTCCTATATTTCTATTTATGTATTTTTTTACAATGAAATAATTTTTCCCTTTTAATTTATGAAATTTATCTTTAATCCCTTTTAAGAATTAATCAAGATATTGAGTTTTTAATAAACTATTTACCAATTTTGAGGTTTTTTTACTTCCTGTTATATATTTATTTTTAATTGGGACTCTATTTTTTGTTGAGATATGGGAATGATATTTATTTTTGTGACATGTACTCTTATATTACTTTAATTGTACTGGTCTAGTATTTCATAAATATATTTCATCACCCTTAGTGATACACATGCATAAAACATATGAACCCAAATAGTTTGGAGATATTTTCACGCATAAACACTCTTTGATAAAAATACTTACACATTACTTCATACTAATCTCTAATCTATTTGATATCATCTTGTATAAATTTAAATTTTCCATCAACAAAAATGACTATTTAAACAAGAAAACTCGAATAGTACCCTTTTATAAAAGTAATTGAATCATCATATATATAATTATATACATTATCCACCCAAATAGTGTATGTTTCTAAAATAGGTTAGATTTAGAAAGATATATTAGTTACCTCTTATTCATGAATGAAATCTAAACAACCTGATGTAAAAGTATTGTTTATCTTCTCAATAGTGGAAATATCCACAAGATCTCCACCAATTGTGATAGATCTATCATATTTATAAATTCATAATGAAAAAACTATATCTTTTATATTCATAAAAATTATAAATTTGTATCCAATGTTTAATAACGGGTAATGTTACAAAAAATTATGACATAATTAAAAATTCCGTGACTAACATAAATTAACTAAGATTCATTATTTTAGTATTTCATAGATGAACCATTTCATAATATCCTTGGGGTTTTTATTGATATCACTTAATCAATTATAATATACCAAATCCTTTGTTATGTTGATAGGTAACTAACATGCTTCCTCTAATTTGCACATCATTACTAATTTTAAAGAAAACAAATAAAAAATGTTAAAATGTTTTTATTTTTTAGATTCCAATCAAAGGTCTAACCAGAATTATAGGATAGTTTTTAGGTTCACTATTTATTTTTAACAACACTAATATTTTGTTTATAAGCAGTTGATAATTTTTATTTTCATTATAACTTCCACTTTTACCACTTTTCTTGCTAAGGGAATATACCACTTTCTCAACTTATCTCATCTTGTTTGAATGTATGAAATGATAAAAACCAAATAAATCAACAAGGAACATATTACTCTGTTAATGAAATTCACCTCCACGAGTGATTAGTATATTCCTAGTGTTTTATGGTTGTTACCTACTCACACACTATTTCAATTTTATTATAATGAATAACAACTATCATGGGTATATCATTGAACATTTTCCACTAGCACTACCTAGGTAAAACATAAGAAGTAATGAAATTTTTTGATGCTCTGGAACTAACCATACCTCCACCTATAATTACAGTTTTGGATGGGCCCTTTGTTAATAATTCTCAGTATATAATTAAAATTAACTTGTTGAGTAAAAAATATATTATTTTCTTCATTAGTAGGTTGAAATATCATGGGATTTCTACAATTTGTTTCTATAAGGTTCTCTTAATAATTAGAACATTCATTTTTAAAATATCATAGTAAAGAATCATTATCACTTATTCATCATTATATATGATATTTAGTGAGGACAGGTCTATTCTACCACTCTCTTATCCACCTTTTATTCATCAATGTATATGATTTTCAATCATAGTATCATAAGTTCTAATAATTCTTCAAATAACATGATATACTGAAGAATCACGTCACTTGTTCACTTTACATGAAACTTAGAATATTCAGATGTTTTTAGTATTGGTTTCTAAACTGCAATATAAATACCCAAACTTAAACATTATATACACTTGTTAATTCAACTAGAATTTAATTTATTAAATTCGCAAATATATTTTTTTATAGTTTAATAATATTAGGTCATAATTCATACATTCATAAAATGTGGATTCTACTAAAATAGTTTCCATTTTTTCATAATTCAATTGTTTCCTATAAAACTTTAATTCTTCTCTACATTCAGTTTGTCTTCATTCCCATCCATTATCCCTATGAAAATAATCTTAAAATTGTGATATACAAAAAAATATCAGTAAGGTACATAGAAAAGTACAAAAGAAACTACTAGTCCATGAATCCTTCTAAACATATGAAATTGTTATCACAAATATATACTTCTCACCCATAAAGTAACATATAATTATATTTGTGAAAACAATATATTTCTATAAAACATAAAAAACATAAATGAAAACGTAAAGTTAACTTAGTGAATCAATTACTTAAATTTTTAACCCTCAATGCTACAATATGATTTTTAGAACTCATGGATACCTTATAAATTATCCCTCAAAGCAACCTTATTATGTGAACCCCAGGACTAAATTATTCTGTTACCGTCGCAATTACAATTGGAATAACCATTACAATTTACATACAACATAAACATGCACAATTAATTAGTGGGAGATATAAGTCACAACCTTCATCCTATATAATTCCAAATAAATATATCATAATCATAAAACATGAATATTGGCATCATAAAATCATTTCATGGGGAAAATCACTTATTTTAAATGAAAACTACTCAAATATAGATGAAATATCTTTTTTGTGAATAAATATGTAATATTGTAAGGAAGAAACAAATACATTTGGCAATTATAAAACAAGATAATTCAGTCATGTAGTATAAGTTACGAAGAAACATTATTTATTAATATTTTTTGAAAAGGGAAATTAGGGAGGATTCATCAAAATTTAAGTCTTTTGCCTCGGAATATTCTTCCATAAAAGATGTCGAAACCTCAATTATAAATTTTTATAGAGTATTATTATTAAATTATAGAACTATATTAATATTAATAATACCTTATAAAATCCTATCATAACAAATTTCCACTAATTTGTTAATAATAATTTGTTATTTCATTTGTTTTTTGTGATATTATTTGGTGATTTCCAAGGTTGGTTCACTATAGATCATATTTTAAAATGAGTGTTATACTACAAAAGTGTAATAAAATGGTAATAATATGTTTACGTAATGTTAAATGATACCATATTTCATTTTATTAAATGAGTTTTATTTATTAGACAACTAAATAAATACAAATATCAGGTTTATTCTTCTTGAGTTTTTCTGACCATTAAAAAAAACTTTGGATTTTTTAATTTTATGTGTAAAAATTATTTCTAGAACTTAAAAAAAGATTTAATAAATATTAGAAAATATTTTTTGAACCATAATAATGGTTCTATGACCTGAATTTATTATGGTAATTTAAAATTAAAACTCTTCATCCATGAAGGTGATAAATCAACACATCACGGATGATATTTTCATTTTTTGAACAAAAAGGGAGGGGATGAGAAATTATGATGTCTTGTTCGATTAACAAAATCACATTATAATATTTAAAATATAATTTATTTATCATTTCACAAGGGTAAAGGGTGTGATGATAGGACATGAAGATAAAAGAATACAAATTGAAATGAAATTGAATAAAAAAGACATTTTTACCTCTTGAATTATTATCCGTGAAACCCTCCTTGAGGATTTTGAAATTGGTGTTTTATAGATACAAAAGGATATTATACCTGTAAGAGAGTCCAAGGAAGAGTATTATGCCAAATTTATAAAATATTCTTTATTTTGGAGGTGTGAGTAGACGACGTGGTGATGGGTGGTATTTATAGTGGTGGAGAGGGGTGTGTATTGATAATTTTATCAATTTGTTTATTATTATGGATCATCACTACAAATAGAGTAGATTTTTGTGACTAATTAAATTAACCAATTATTGTGAGTTCAGAAATATTCTATCATCAACCATTCATCATCCATGACTCAATAATTCTTGTATTTATATTATACCATAAAATATTGTATTTCACTATTCACAAAAAGGTCAACAGTTTTAGAATAATTCATAATAAACATATAAACACTATTTCATTAAAAAAATTAAATGTGAACTCCATTTTATGAAAATAATTTTCTAAATATGAAAAATTTAATATATATTTAAAATCTAGATTTATCCATAAATTCTGATTTTTAAGTTATAATTGATTTTGTGACACTTAAAAATTAATTTAGCTCTCAAAAAATTGTCACATAATCATAATAAATCAAAATATTTATTTATGAATCCATTTTTTGATGTTAAATTTTATTTTAAATCCTTATAATAATTATTAAATTTTAAATAAACATAAATGTTTCATAATGATACAAGCACATAATTTACCATTATCAAGAAAAATATTTACATAATATAATATATAAATAAGTCACATTTTTCTATTAGATCCATGAATTTTTTTTATACTATAATAGGTAGGGTTGCTATACTATAAATATATATTCACTAATACAATAAATTCAACTTATTTAATTATACATTTATAATTACATTAATTATTTAATTTTAGAATGAAAACTATTTATTTCATATGTAATTGGGTTGTTACATTATCCCCTTCTACAAATTTCTTCCCTAGAATTTTATTTACATATTAAACAAGGGAGGATAACATTCACTTAAGAATTTTTATATTCTCATGTTTCTTCATCAACTCTTTGGTTTCTCTACAAAACCAGCACATATTAAATTACCTTATTCTACAATAACTTTTCTCTGCTGTCAATAATTTGAATAGACTTATCCACATTTAAAAGGATATATTCTAGCTGAACTGATTCTAGAATCATAAAATTACATGAATATGGAATATGCGTTTCTAAAATTGAAAAACAAAAAACATTAGGTACCTAAGAGAGCCTATGAGAAAAATCCACTAGTGAACCAAATGACCTAACTTTCATCAAGATTTCATATATTCTAAAGAATGTTAGACTCAGCTTCCCCTTCGTACCGAAACACTTCACACGTTTCCATGTAGAAACATTGAGAAATAAATGATCAACTACCAGTAAATAATTGTATTTCATCTGGTTATCTATAAAAATTTTCTTCCAGTTCTTAGTCATCCTCATATGTTGCTAGACCGTGATTAGTTTCCCATACACTTCCACTACTAATTATTTTTCCATAAACATCCATTCTGAAAATCCATCCCTAAATGATAGAGTTTGACATTACAGTAAATATAATTCTCTAATATGATCAATATATATACTAGAATGAAAACTTTTATAATCAAGAAAAATAGTCAAAAAAATATATAAATCCCAACATCCCCGATAATCTATTTAAAAATAATAATGTATGTATACCATGTTATGAAAAGTTCACATAATTTTTCCATTATATTAATCTTGAAAAAATTTGATGAAATTTAATTCAGCTACCAAAGACTTCTAATGGACCTTCCAGAAGTTATAGGTGAAACTCGAATCACAATAATATACAATGAAGAGAGGAACTCCATGTGACCTGAAAATCTCGTGAAATTATATTAAATAATTTTTCTTCTAAATTTATAGTATCTGAGATGAAATGTAAATGTGTATATATAGTCAGTTGATCAATAATATATCATATTTAATTGTTACCATGAGAATTATTTCGTAGTCTAACCCTAAATTATATGGATATATTTTCTCATTTCAACTCTCAAACTAGAAAAGGTTGAATCACACCCTTTGGTAATTATATCCCTAATTTAACTTTTTTACATGTCAAACATATTATGGTTAATTTATTAAAACTACTTTTCATTCCATCCCACTGGTAATATTCCCAAAGGTATCTTTATATCGTACTTTTTCATAATTCAACTAAAAATAATGAACTGTGAACTTCACGTGATAATTATTTCTTCAGCTGGGAATCACAACACACAAATAAACTCATTCCAAATCACAAGAAAAAATATTAATCAATATTAAATTGATCAAACATACCTTTAATTACCAATTCTAAAAAAAAATTTAACTCACGGTCTTCCTTTTTTACTTTCATAATTTTATATCAGAAAGATGAATTCACCAACACCTGAAAATAAAAAGAGGAATTTCCTACAACAAGAACATCCAAGTCCAAATTTATCAAATCATTAACCAATGGTTCATGTAAAAAACATAACATGGTTAATGTGGAATTATGTTTTCCAGTCATGGAATCTGAAACATTGTTTTCATTTCTATAATGGTAATTTATCATGAACTAATAACCCCTTATAATTTTGAACCATCTTCATGGCCTCTTCTCTGATTTATTATAAGTAAATATATAAATCAATATTTTTAGTAATTATCCATTCATCAAACACTTTTTCTTTAGTAGGATCATACGTTATTCCATCATTATTGAAATTTATCCATTCAAAAGAACTATGTTGTAACTAAAAATAGAATTTTCAAATTTTCAATATAACTTTTATTCTTTGAGAGTTTGTAAATAAATCCTTAAAATTTTTTCTTGATCCAAATAACTTTTTGAAAAAAAAATTATATCATAAATAAAATCAAAAAAATTTATCCAAATATTCATATAATATTATATGAATAAGATCCATAAATACAGTAGGATAATTTTTCATACCAAATAAAATAAGAAAAAACATAAAATACCCTTATAGAGTATAGAGTGTTCTTTTGAATTATCATTCTCCTTCACCTTTAGCTGATGGCACTCAAATATCATGTAAATCTGGGAAAAATATTGATCTCGTTGGAGATGATAAAAAAATTCATGGATATGAGTAAAGAGATACTTATTCTTAATATTAATGTTATTTACATATATATAATAAATAAAATGTATCATTTAAATGTCTTTATTTTTAATGAACAATACTGGAGAACCCGAAAGAAAATTTTGTGGATGAATTAAACCTTTATCAATCAACTCTTACAACTAATTTTTTATTCAAAAAGTTCTACTTGATCTGTTGGATATGGGGGGTTTTGAAATTGTTTTAGCACCGAAAAATAAGTCGATTGTAAAATCATCTTCTTAATATTGTATAAAAATGGAAAAATATACAAAAAAAAATATATCCATGTATTCATTTACCACTAGAAAATCATTAATATGATCATTTTAATTATTTTTTTACACTGTTTTCAAAATAAAACTCATTTTCATATTTTAACATTTTCGGATCTTTAAGATATGTTATCAGTTGTATGAGTTCATTCTTGTATAAAAAATTAAACTTTTAGTGAAAAACAAATTCATTATCTATACAATATATCTTATAGTGGTAAATATAAATTAAATCAATACATAGCATAACATCAAACTCAACTAGGAGAAAACATTATGTTTTGAATTAATATTATTTCCATATAAAATAATAAAATGATTATTACAATTCATTTTTGTTCTAATATTTATCCTGGTGTTTTAACCATAAGTTTTGGTTTTTTTTTCTAGAGGTGATATTATATAAATTCATATGAAATTATTCCAAAATAACTGAATGTGTGTACCCTATATCAAACAAAACATTACCCAAATCTTAGTAAACAAACAATTTATTTGATACCACATTATTGGATGGCCCAACATCTTCTTATGTTGTCACAATGGATTTCACTACACCATTATTCTTATAATCTTGTAGCATTCCATTATTCAAATCATTATTTTGGAAGGTATTTTCATATATCCCTATTTGACCACACTTTAAACACTTTAATGTATCATATCAAAATTAAACATAAAATCACTTTAATTGAAATCTCAGGACATATGTCTAAACATAACACATTAGAAACACTTCTCTGATTTATTAAGGAATTCCACATTGTTCTTTTTACCACACATCAGACAAACTAGAAACCGCATTTTCTTACCTTCACATTTATTTGATTGATTTTTATACAATTACAATCATTTGACCCTTTTCTTATTATTTTTTTTAAAATTAAACACAATCATCATCAAAATTCATTTCCACCGTTTAATCACATAAAACAAGTTTCTCATAAATTTTTAATTTACATGATTGAAAATCCATTCAATATCTTGGCATCAATCACGAGTAAGTGATTTATTTTACTATCAGGATCTTGAATAATATTTTTACCATACCTTTCCAAACAATTGAATTTTTCGTCATACATAACCACTAAATCATCCCATTTTGGTACCAATTAAATTTATTTCTTCTCCAAACTAAGTCAAACCATATTTGTAAAATATTTTTCAAGGAATAGATTCTTAAATTCATCACGTTCTGAGGAATTAATATCATCACTATCTTAGATATTTATGACCATTTACCACCAATTTTATGATTCACCTTTTAACCGATAAATAAAAATATAAACCATTTGACTATAAAAACACTCAATTACATAGAATATCATTTCAACTGATGTAATCCATTATTTAGCCACTATTGGGTTAGAGGATCCACTAAATACAAGAGGGCGTGACCTCATAAAATATTATACTATTGTCATGTTACTTTTTGGTAACTTTGGTTGATCTCATGAATAGATTCAACCACAATTTATATCTTACATCAACTGAGACATTATTTCTAAAAATGTCTCATTTCAAATTCCCACCTATCAATGATATAGATTCAGAAGGATATCATTTTTTTGGTGCCTTCCTCCTTTGGTATACTTTTTTCTTCTAAAGAAAATCTTTCTTAAAAGACATTTATTATAGGAATAAAATTGGTTTTATTTAAATTACATATCATTTAAATTTAATGATAATGTCAAAAAATAATTTATGTTATTTTATTGACATCATATTAACCCCTACAGTTATCTAAATTATACTCTAATACCAACTATAAGTAAATGACCTTAAACATTACAAACTCCATTTAATTCAAATGGAATTAACATTATTACAAAACTAAATATATTTTTTGTATATGTATTTAGATATTTATGTCACAATTAAAAAAATAATAAAAAAGTGTATAATACTAAAATAGTATCCATTTTTTCAAAACACAAAAATTATTAAAAAAACATTAATTTTTCATCATATTGTTCTTTACTTCTTTATGTATCCTTCCCATAATTAATCCCAATGAAAAAAATTAAACATCATATAATCATAATAACTTTTCAAGCTATATAAATATATGGAATGAAACTATTATTACAAGAATACTTATAAACGTAAAAAATTATTTTCACAAAGGTATACTTATCATCCCAAAAGATTTATATTATTAATTTTGAAAAACAATTTTTTTTTCAACATTGAAAACGTAAATAAATCAATAAATGTAAATTAATAAATCACTTACATAAAATTGTAACCCTAACGGATAACATATTATTTTTAAACCTCTTGTATAGATTAGAATATGACTTTTATGACTACATTATGATGTAATCCTCATGGTTACCTAACAGTGTAACGATCACTATTACAAATGGTATGAGAATTATGTTAAAAATCCAAAATATACATAACCAATGAATTAAAGGGATATATATGTAAAACCATTATCATAAACAATTACCATGAACCAGATGAAAATCATAAAATATGAACACTTGCATCCTTAAAGCATTTAATGATGAAATTTATTATTTTAAATGAATATTGCGAAAATAAAAAAGAAAACTCATTTATCTATAAATAAACATGTAATATTTTAAAAACAACAGGAGAAAATTATGGAATGGTGAAATTGGAAAATTGTATCATGATTTATAAATAAATTATAAACATTCTTTATTTAAAATATTGTAAAAAGAGACACTAAGGATGATTTTTTAAAATAAAATTCCTTTACCTCGAGTTAATCATACATTAAACATGTTTGAACATCCAATATAATGGTTTAAAAAGTGTTATTAAAATATTAAACAACTATATTAGTATATATAATACCTTATATGATCTTTTTATGAAACTTTTCCAACCATTTCTTAACAATATTTTATTATTTCCATTGTTTAAGGTGAATTTATTTCATTGTTTCCATGGGAGGTTCATTATAGATATTATAGTCAAATGGAAGACTACTCATGAATTAGAATGAAATGGTATTTACATGTTTCTATTATTTTAAATGATATTATATATCATTTTTTTGATTCATTATATAAAACAATAATGATAAAAGTTTGGTTTATTTTTTGGTGGTTTTTTTCATCCATCGTAAACTATTGTTGTCTTATTTAATGTTATGTTTATAAATTAGTTCAACAACATTGAAAATGATTTAATATAAATATTCATATATTATTTGACCATAAAAAAGGTGTTATGTGCATCCACTATTGAGGTAAATTAAAATGAAAACTCATTATCTGTAATTGTGATAAATCATGAAATCACGAATGATATTTTCAATTTTTTAAAAGTACAGGATGATAAATGATGTTTGGTTGTTCTGATAATAGAATAATATTATAGTATATAAAATTTATTAGATTTACCATTTTATTATGATAAATGGATGGTAGAAAATGAAAATAAAATAATTGAAAAGAAATTTACATGAAATTAAAAGAAAAAGACAGAGGGTTGTTTTCTCATTATTTTATCCATTTGTTTATTATTTTAGATAAGTACTATAAATATCATCAATTATTGTGACAATATAATAGTTATAATGAAATTTATTTAGAAGAAAATTTGATTACATTACAAATAAATCAGTTGTTACTCAATAATTCATGTAAAGACCCAGAAATTTCAAGGAAAATATGTTCTTAATTTTCATTGAAATTTTACAAGGATGCAGTTTCTAACAGCGCCTGATTCCAAGGCCTAGCGTGCTCGGAATCATTTTCCGAAGTTTTTCTAGGGTACGTTCAGTGAACGAACGAGCGGAAATTCCTATCTTTTGAACCGGTGCTCGTAATCGAATTCTGAGGGAACCGATGGAACCGTAGAGCCGGTAATTGCTTAGGAACGCCATTTCCGGAGTTGCGTTTTCACGAGAGAAGATGATAAAATTTGTGGAAGTTTAATTTATAAATTAACTACACTTTTTATTTTCTTTTAGTGGTTTAAGGCTTTGGGTGGAAGTTGGGTAACTACCCAACTTCCCAAGGGAGGTTATGAGGGTGGTGGGGCCCACACGAACCCCAACCCTTTATATTCCTTTACTCCCTCAACTCAAATTTTAATTTGATTACTTATGTTTTGATGACTTATGTTATTAATGAAGTGTGCTTAATGTGAGTGTTTAAATTTGAAACTCTTCAATTTCAAACCTTTAGCTGTGTTAATAAAATAAGTAAGGGACTTATTTTATTTTGGGGATTTGTTGCTTGGGAGGTTTGGGGAGAAAATATAAAAGAAGCTAGAAGTTCTTCATCTTCTTCGTCGAAGTACACAAAGAACGCGAAGAACGCATCGAACTCCGTCGAATAAATTTGAGTCCTCAGAGACTGACTACGCGACGCCGTATAGCGCGACGTCTCCTTCCGCAACATCTCCTTCCGCGACATCTCTTCCCGCGACGAATCCTCGTTCGACGAACCTCCGTTCAAAAAACGTCGAGGTATGAATTGTTTTTGTGAATATTAATAAAACCCATGTTACTTCCTTCTAAATCAAAGAATGAGGATCAAGTAAACATCAAGTTGATCCGTGAAGAATATGTTGCGGGTTGGGAATTCTTGTTTGCGGGAAAAGTGTTGGGGTTTAATTATTTTAATTTGTTCGTGATTATTACCATGACATTCTTCATGAAAGATGACCAAATTCTATCATTTAACGAGAGGGGGTTCGGACCGCACAAACACGGCTGACCCTCCCCCTTATCCATGTTGGTTTCTTTTGTGGATTAAAACGGGAATAGCGCGGCGTCGTCGTATCGCACGGAATTGTGCAACAAGGAATGCGCGGTGTCGTCGCGCCGCGCCGTGAAAAAGAACAAGGACGTGACGCCATCGCGCCACGTCGGAGAAACCCAAAGACATCCGCGGATGGAGTCGGGTCACGACGAAAGGGGCGCGGCGCCATCGCGTCGCGCCAGAAAACCATGAAGACGGCGCGAATTGTTAATTGACGTGTGGATTGACGGGCGATGACAAATGAAGCCTCACGGGCGTTGTGGGATCTTTTCAGCGAATGTCGGATCCCGGGATGACCACTGGCGAAGACCGCAGACGAATCAGACAACCGGAGCGCATCCGGTGGTCCGTGGAAGCCCCTGCAGGCGCGCCCCGCCGGTGCGGCGGCGCCGGCGGTCGGGGGTGGCGGCGCCCAGAGCACCGCCGGAATAATCCGCCGCGACTGAAGCCGCGGTGGCGGAACACGGTCCCGCGACCACATGAGACCGGAGCGGAGCGGCGGGACGCGGCCGGCTGCCACATCCGCTGGCACGGGCGGCCCCACGCGGGGTCGTGGCTCTTCACGCAGCGGCAGCCCCCCCCCCCCACCCCCCCGCACGGTTCGGCCGTTCGACCGAACCCCCGGCCGAGCCAGACCGGCATGGGCAGACCGGGCAGGGCCGCGCCCAGCCGGGCCGGGCCGCGCCGGCTGGGTCGGACCCACACCAGGGTCGGGTCGCCCCGGTTCGGGCCGACCCAGGGTGTCTCTGTCCGGGTCGGTCCGGGCCCAAAACCCCCGTTTTCAGACCCCTCACGGTCTTTCTATAATATCTCGAGCTGTAGACCTCGGATCGACGCACCGTCAGTGGCGATGCGATCCTTGGATCGAGTTGGTCGTTTTGGTAGATCGCATTCAAGGTTTCTGAATACTTTGGGTTCGGCCGAGTTGGTTCGGTTACGAAACCAATCGGGCCCTCGGAGCAGAAACTCTTATATCTTGAGCTCCGGACGTCCGATTTACGTGTCGTCGACTTCGATAGATTCCTCTAAGTGAGACGGATCTTTTGGCTTACTCCGCTCGAGATTTGGAAGTCGTCTGAGTGCGGTCGGGTGGGATCGCTCAAGAAACCAACAGGGCCCCTGGAATGAAAAGGCCAATAACTCACAGACCGGGCGTCCGATTGACGCGCCGTCTATCTCGTTGAATTCCTCTTCAGGAGACGGAACTTTTGGCATAAATTGCCCAAATTTTGGTTGTTGTTGGATAGTGGTCGGGTTGGATTGTACCCGAAATCCAACTGGGCCCTTGGAACGGAAAAGCTGTTATCTTTCAGACTGGACGTCCGTTTGACGAACCGTCAGCGGAGTTGGTGATCACGTTGAGAAACGGTCTCTATGAGTATACCCTATGAGATTTCGGGGTACAGTTGAGATACGGCTGGGTTGGTTCGCTCACGAAACTAACCGGGCCCCTAGAACGAAAAGGCTAATAACTCACAGACCAGGGGTCCGATTGACGCACCGTCTGTTGCGTTGAGACCCCTATGACGAGGCGGTCCTTTGAGATACATCTTAGTGGGAATTTGTGATACTTGGAGTTTTGACCAGTAGCTCGTGGAGCGGTCCCTCACAGAGACGAGCATAAGGAGTAAGTATACGGTGTAGACGACTGAGACCTAACGACTTCTTGACCGACTCGACTTGGAATCAGTCGACTAGCCCAGTGGACGGAGCGCCCGATATTTGGTGGCAGACCCACGGCAGACGGAGCACCTAGTAGTTGGCAGCAGACCCATGGTACTCGACTAGAGGAGTACCTCTGTAGGCTATTAGGGGGAGCTCCCGATATTTGGGGGCAGACCCACAGCGGACAGAGCACCCTGTATTTGGCAGCAGACCCGCGGTACTCAATAGAAGGAGTACCTCAGAGTCTTGGATTAGTGAGTAGTACCTCGGATTCGTGATAGGACCACTGTACACTCCAGTGACGGGGCTCTTCAGCAGCTACGGTTTCGATAATGAAAATCCTGTTTTGAGCTGTGTCTATGACCTTGTGTTTTCCTCATGATTGAGATTGGTCACTTGATAACTTAGGTGTATGTACGGGCATATACATGGGTAGTGGTTATCCGTTGATTTCATAATCATTGTGTTTCCTCATGATTGATATGGGTTACTTGATAACTTAGGAATATGTTTGGGCATATACCTAAGTAGAGGTTATCTGTTGAGATCTTCATTGTGGTTATCCTTGTTGGTTTTAGTGAGACCTTGAGGGTCTCGGGGTCCCTACGGAGTATCGTTATACTCACCCCTGCACGGGCTATGCCCGCACCTCGTTGTGTTGGTTGCAGACGATGGGTAGTGCTGACGGAGGCCGAGTGTTCGAGGACTGGAAGGTACCCGGAGGTGGACTACACGACGAGTCAGTATCCGGATATGGACTTCACGGTGAGATGACACTTGGAGGAGGTTGACGGGCGAGAGCGTTGTGGAGGCTATCTGTACCTACACTTCAGGTAGGACCCGTGGTGGACGATCCAGGAGCAGCGCTATCTATACCTACCCTTCAGGTAGGATTCGAGGAGGACGTCCCAGGAGCCGCTTCTGTTCGTCCAGCTGTTTCCTTTTTCTGTTGTACTTTTTTTCAGTTGTAGTTGTACTTTCAGTTGGGTTTGTATTCTGGCCCATTTACTTTTCATCACTTCTCTTTGTAATTAGTGTTTTACTTCCTCTTGTACTCTGTGAAGTTTTGTTTACTTTATAAAGGAAATGCCTTCCCAGTTATCGGGATTTACGCCTTTGGTGATAGTCGCCAGCCCCTGGCCTATGGAAGGCGGGCTTGGGGTAGTAACGGCACGGGCCCCGTGGACGGGTCGTGAAAATTCGTATCAAAGGAGTCGGTTCTACCGCAGAACTTATAACTCTGATATTTTCTTTTTGTGAAGCAATAATGTTAAGAGTACTGAGTGTGGTTTTCAGTTCAGGGTGTCTAGTGTTGGTGCGGGCGGCCGACATATCCATACACCAGGACCCTAACAACTGATTTCCGACTTTGTGCACGAAAACACTGATTGCGTGTGTGTTTCCAGAAGTTTTTAAATGTCATCTCAAACTAGGTCATCTCACCAGGTATAATCTTTTTACCGTGTCATGATTGTTTCTTTCAGGATGCCTCCCCGCAGACAACCAGCTAGAGCCCTGAGAGTTGTTCGTACTGACAGCCTGCTGAGCGATGTGGCCTCAGTACAGGGCTCTATTCCAGTTAATGCACCAGCAGAGGAACCAGCGGTACTACTACCCGTTGGGCCACCGATTCCACCAGCCCCAACAGCAGAGGGTGCACGTCACTTGAGCGCACTGCACGGGTTCCAGTGCCAGAGGCCACCCAGGTTCAGGGGAGAGACGAACCCGCAGGCGGCTAAAGATTGGCTGGTGGCTGTGGTGAGAGTCTTCAGGATAGTGGGGACGCCAGCAGATGGTGGATCCTGATGCACCACATGCATGACGAGGCGACACTTCTTTGGACAGACTTCGAGAGCCTGTTCAAGGCAGAGTTTGTACCAGCCACCCTTCGAGCAGTGCGTATACAGGAGCTACTTCAGCTGCGGCAGGGTAGCATGACAGTGGCGCAGTATTCAGTGAGGTTCATAGAGCTCTCACGCTACTCCACAAATATGGTATGGGACCCGTTCATCGGGGCTCGAACCTTCGAGCAGGGGCTCAGGTGAGAGATTAGAGCTTCTGTTGTTTCTCACAGCATTCTGACGCAGACAGGGGTGTTGGAGAGAGCCCTCTTAGTAGAGAGTTTCCTTGCTGAGCAGTCTCCAGCAGCAGGACCCACCACTAGCCGTCTTGCGGCAAAGTCTTCTGCAGCAGGAAGTAGACAGACGACACAGAGGTCCAAGAGGACCAGACCTACCGGTGGCTGACTGCACGACTCAGTTTCAGTTGTGCGGGGGAATCAGGGTGGAGTCAGAGCCAATCGTGCCGAGAGTGGACAGTGTTACTCTTGCGGCGGAATTGGTCACATGGCATGTGACTGTCCGACCCGCCATGCAGATGACCAGCAGTTAAATTAAGAACCTCCCAGCTAGAGGTAGAGGTTCGATCAGGGCAGACAGCATGGAGCAGGTGGCCATGGAAGAGGAGCTGGACGTGCAGTTGGAGGTGGACGACGCTTCAGGGTGTTGCCACCCCCACCACCAGGAGGCCCACCCCAACCGCAGGGGACAGGAGGACATGGGAGAGCTTAGCTTTAGGCAGTTGAGGCCTATGGTCATGGAGCTCCGGAAGCAGATGGACAGAAGCCGGACTAGCTCCAGACCTATAGGCAATTGATCATGTTTCTTCTAGTTTTGTTGATGTTTGTTTGTAGATGCTTCGTGTCTTTGTACTATGAGCTGTAATAATAAAAATACACTTATCTTTGTGTTGTTTGATTTCCTATCCTTTTGTTTGGTTGATACTGAGTGGTCCCGGTTAAATCTGTTGACTTGACCCTCCCTTTCGAGATTTCTACTGGAGGAGACCTGGTGACCTCACACTGATGCCGACAGTGTGACTCGACCCTTGGAGGCGAGAGTGACATTTGGATCTCTTGATAGTTACTTTGAGGCCTTACGATGTCATCCATGGCATGAATGCATCATTCATGTCAGGATTGACTGTATTAGGCAATGAATGTGGTTCATCCAGGGGATGAGACCAGATTTCTCTTATCGGAAAAGAAGAAATCATAGCATCTCTTGTGAGACTAGAGAAGGTCCAGGTCATCCAAGAGCAGATGAAAACAGCACAGGGCCAACAGAAGCCTTATGCTGACAGGACTTGGAGGCCTCTAGTGTTTTAGGATGACGATCACGTCCTTATACGGGTTTCACCTCGACGAGATTTAAGGAGAAGTGTGCAAGGTGGAAAATTATCCCGGAGGTGCAGTGGACCTTCTCAGGTCCTCAAGCTGGGTAGGAAAAATGGTTTACCGCTTGATGCATCCACCTCAGTTGCTCCAGGTGCACGACGACTTCGACGTATCTCAACTGAGGAGATACGTGCTCGACCCTTCGCATATCATCGACCATGGTGAGCGGGACTTTGGAGATGGGGTGACTTTCATGGATGTTCCAGTGGGAATCGAGGATCGAGAGGAGCAGATCCTATGAGGATGGACGATTACTCGGGTGCGCTTTCACTGGCAGTACGGGAACCTCCAGGTGAGCACATGAGAGCAGGAGGCTCAGATGCGTTCTTTGTACCGCTTTTGTGACCCTATTTTGTGTTAAAGCTTTACGAGGACTCAAATCCCTGAGGTGGGAGTAATGTAAAGACCCAGAAATTTCAAGGAAAATTTTTTCTTAATTTTCTCTGGAATTTTACAAGGACGCAGTTTCTGACGTCGCCTGATTCCGAGGCCCAGTTTGCCCGGAATCATTTTCTGAAGTTGGGCTCGGGTACGTTCAGTGAACGAAAGAGCGGGAATTCAAATCTTTTGAACCGGTGCTCAGAATCGAATTCTGAGGGCACCGATGGAACCGTAGAACCAGTAATTGCTTAGGAACGCCATTTCTGGAGTTTCGTTTTCACGAGAGAAGATGATAAAAATTGTCGGAGTTTATTTTATAAATTAACAAAAAAATTTATTTTCTTTTAGTGGTTTAAGGCTTTGGGTGGAAGTTGGGTAACTACACAACTTCCCAAGGGAGGTTATGAGGGTGTTGGGGCCCACATGAACCCCAACCCATCATATTCCTTAACTCCCTCAACTCACATTTTAATTTGATAACTTATGTTTTGATAACTTATGTTATTAATGACGTGTGTTTAATGTGAGTGTTTCAATTTCAAACTCTTGAATTTCAAACCTTAAGTTGTGTTAATAAAATAAGTAAGGGACTTATTTTATTTTGGGGATTTGTTGCTTGGGAGGATTGGGGAGAAAATCTAAAGGAATATATAAGTTCTTCATCTTCTTCGTCAAAGAACACGAAGAACGCGAAGAACGCATCGAACTCCGTCGAAGAACGCCGAGTCCTCAGAGACCGACTACGCGACACCGTATACCGTGACGCTTCTTCTGCGATGTCTCCTTCCGCAACATCTCCTTCCACGGCGTCCCTTCCCATGACGAATCATCGTTCGACGAACCTCCGTTCAAACAACGTCGAGGTAGGGAATTTGTTTTGTGAATATTAATAAACACCATGTTACTTCCTTCTAAATCAAAGAACACAGATCAACTAAACATCAAGTTACTCCGCGAAGAATATGTTGCGGGTTGGGAATTCTTGTTTGCGGGAAAACTGTAGGGGTTTATTTATTTTAATTTGTTCGTGATTATTACCTTGACGTTCTTCATGAAAGATGACCAAATGCTATCATTTAATGAGAGGGGGTTCAGACCGCACAAACACGGCCAGCCCTCCCCCTTATCCATGTTGGTTTCTTTTGTGGATTAAAACGGGAATAGCGTGGTGCCGTCACATCACGCGGAATCGTGCACCAAGGAATGCACGGCGTCGTCACACCGCGCCGTGAAAACGAACAAGGACGTGACGCCGTCGTGCTGCGTCGGAGAAATGCGAAGACATCCGTGGACGGAGTCGGGCCACATCGAAGGGGCGCGGCCCCACGCGTCGCGCCGGAGAACCACGAAGACGGCACGATTTATTAATTGACATGCGGATTGACGGGCGATGACAAACGAAGTCGCACGGGTGTTTCGGGATCTTTGCAGCGAAGGTCGGATCCCGAGATGACCACTGGCGAAGACAGCAGATGCATCAGACCACCGGAGCGCATCCGGTGGTCCGCGGAAGCCCCTGCCGGCACGCCCCGCCAGTGCGGCGGCGCCGGCGGTCGGGGGCGGCGGCGCCCGGAGCGCCGCTGGAAGAATCTGCCGTGGAGGAAGAACGCGGTCCCGCGACCGCGCGGGACCGGAGGGGAGCGGCAGGAAGCGGCCGGCTATGGCGTCCGCTGGCACGGGTGGCCCCACGCAGGGTCGCTGCTCTTCACGCGGGGGCAGCGCCCCCCCCCCCCCCCCCCGCACGGTTCGGCCTTTCGGCCGAACCCCAGGCCGAGCCGAGCCGGCTTGGGATGACCGGGCGGGGCCGCACCCAGCCGGGCCAAGTAGCATCGATCGGGTCGGACCCGCACCCGGGTCGGGTCGACCCCGGTTCGTGCCGACCCAGGGGGTCTCAGGCTGGGTCGGCCCGGGCCCGAAACCCCCGTTTTCGGACCCCTCACGGTCATTCACTCATATCTTCAGTTGTAGACCTCCGATCAACGCACCGTTAGTGGAGATGTGATCCTTGGATCGAGACGGTCGTTTCTTTATATCACACTCAAGGTTTCAGAATACTTTGGGTTCGGCCAGGTTGGTTCAGATACTAAACCAACCGGGCCCTCGGAGCGGAACCGCTTATACCTTGAGCTTCGGACGTCCGATTGACGTGCCGTAGACTTTGATGGATTTCTCTAAGTGATACATATATTTTGGCTTACTCCACTCGAGGTTTGGAAGTCGTCGGAGTGCGGTCGGGTTGGTTCTCTCACGAAACCAACCGGGCCCCAGGAATGAAAAGGCCAATAACTCACAGACCGGGTGTCCGATTGACGCGCCGTCTATCTCGTTAAATTCCTCTTGATGAGACGGAACTTTTGGAATACTTCGCCCGAATTTTGGTTGCAATTGGATAGTGGCCAGGTCGGATTGTACCCGAAATCCAACCGGGCCCTTGGAACAGAAAAGCTGTTGTCTTTCAGACTGGACTTCCGTTTGACGAACTGTCAACGGCGTTGGTGATCACATTGAGAAAAGGTCCTTATGAGTATACCCTATGAGAGTTCGGGGTACAGTTGAGATACGGCTGGGTTGGTTCGCTCACGAAACCAACCGGGCCCCTGGGACGAAGGCGGTCCTTTGAGATACATCTTCGTGCAACTTTGTGATACTTGGAGTTTTGACCAGTAGCTCGTGGAGCGGTCCCTCCCGGAGACGAGCATACGGAGTACGGAGACCGAGTAGACGACTGAGACCCAACGACTGCTTGACCGACTTGACTTGGAGTGAGTCGACTAGCCCAATGGACAGAGCGCCCGGTATTTGGCGGTAGACCCACGGTGGACGGAGCGCCTGGTAGTTGGCAGCAGACCAGCAGTACTCGACCGGAGAAGTACCTCTGTAGGCTATTAGGGGGAGGGCCCAGTATTTGGCGGCAGACACACAGTGGGAAGAGCGCCCAATATTTGGCAGCAGACCCGCAGTACTCGACAGGAGGAGTACCTCAGAGACTTGGATTAGTGATCAGTACCTCGGAGTCGTGACAGGACCACTGTACACTCCAGAGACGGGGCTCTTCAGCAACTACGGTTTCGATAATGAAAATCCTGGTTTGAGCTGAGTCTATGACCTTGTGTTTGTCTCATGATTGAGATGGGTCACTTGATAACTTAGGTATATGTATGGGAATATACCTGGGTAGTGGTTATCCGTTGATTTCATAATCTTTGTGTTTCCTCATGATTGAGATGGGTTACTTGATAACTTAGATATATGTATGGGTGTATACCTAAGTAGAGGTTATCTGTTGAGATCTTCTTTGTGGTTATCCTCATTGGTTTTAGTGAGACCTTGAGGGTCTCGGGGTCCCTACTGAGTATCGTTATACTCACCCCTTCACGGGCTATGCCCTCACCTCGTTGTGTTGGTTGCAGATGACGGGCAGTGCTGACGGAGGCCGAGTGTTCGAGGACTGGATGGTGCCCGGAGGTGGACTACAGGACGAGTCAGTATCCGGAGGTGGACTTCACGGTGAGACGACACCTGGATGAGGTTAACGGGCGAGAGCTTTGTGGAGGCTATCTGTACCTAACCTTCATGTAGGATCCATGGTGGACGATCCAGGAGCTGCGCCATCTGTACTTACCCTTCCGGTAGGATCCGAGGAGGACGTCCCATGAGCCGCATCCGTTCTTCCAACTGTTGTCTTTTTCTGTTGTACTTTTGTTCAGTTGTAGTTGTACATTCAGTTGGGTTTGTATTCTGGCCCATTTAATTTTTATCACTTCTCTTTATACTTAGTGTTTTACTTCCGCTTGTACTCTGTGGTGTTTTGTTTACTTTATAAAGGCAATGCCTTCCCAGTTATCAGGATTTACGCCTTTGGTGCTAGTCGCCAGCCCCTGGCCTATGGAATGCGGGCTTGGGGTAGTCACAGCACGGGCCCCGTGGACGGGTCATGACAATTGAGGTATTTATCTTATACCATAAATTACCATATTTCACGTCTCACCCAAAATAATCAATTAATTTAGAAAAATCCCAAAACAATACCAATGACATTTTTTGACAAATCACATTCATAAATGGAAAACGTTTTATAAAAATAATTACCTAAATATGAGAAATATAATTTTTAATTAATATCCTCATTTATTCAAAATATATATATTCTCAAATTATAAATAATTTTATGATACTTTGTAATTTAATTAAGGACTCATGAAATTATCTTATAATAATAAGAAAACAATAAATTAATTGAAGAGTTTATTTTATGAAGATAAATTTTATAATAAATCATTATATTAGTTATAATGTTTTTAATAAAAATTTATGTTTCACAATAATAAAAACACCTAACTTACCATTTTCACAACATTTATTTTCATACATGTATGAAAAAACACAATTGAGGTGAACCCTTAAGGGTCTATTAATTTTTTAAATGAATGTAATATGGTTTTATAAATATATTATATCAAATCGTTTATTATGTTAAAATAAATTTTTGTAGAATCCATACAACTAATAAAACATAAATTGGTTCATAACATTAAGTCATGTCAAAGTAAAGATAAATTTAGATGAAACCCATACTGTATATAAGACATAATTTATAAGTGCAATAATACCCTATATAATAAATTAATATTTATTATAATTATAAAAAATTAATATTATTTATACATATAATTCTATATATTAACCACATAAATCCATTCAATACCCTTTTATAACTATTCACTTTTAAATTCGTCATGTTGGGTGTTATTTACTTGGTTTTTCATGTACATTTTAGTAAAATATTTTCGGACCTTTTAGTTTTATTATGGTTAATACATATCCGAACTATTAAATGAAACATAATACAATATGTACTATTTATATACATATTTATAAACATTTACATTAAGTGCGTATAAATAATTAATTACATTACTTCATGGAGATGGGAATCTATATGTATAGAAGAGTGAAAATATTATTTTCCTTTATATATAAAAGTGGTGAAAATTGTAATTACATAATAAAAATTACATATAATTAAATTTATTAAAAAATATTAATCATTTTATAAGGAAATGTTTTTTATATGATGTGGAAGAAGAAATAAAATTGAATGTCCTTTGTTAAGGTCAGTACCTCTAATAGGAAAGACCTCCTTTGGATTATATATTAAGGTTTAAAGGGCCAATATTAAGTTATTAGAAAGGATCTAAAATTATTGTAAGGATTATAGAAAGGTTTTGGATATGGAACTTTTTATGATATAAGGATTGTTTGGTGTGACTAAGGGATGATAATAGGTTCCCTTTTATAAGTGAGGAGGGGTACACATGGAATTTCTTAAAATATTTCAATGATATAAGGTCGCATTCTTGATAAAGTGTATCTAAATAGATAAGGAAAAAAAAGTTAATATAAAATAAGGTATAAATATATTAAAATAATGTGAATTATATTGGTATTTTGAAAATACTATCTTTATATCCGGGTTTACCCCTCGATAAACCCACTTTAAAGTCAACTATGGTATGAAACATTTACTATTTTTACTATTAACTATGGATAAATTTTATTTTTACAATATTGGATTATATTAAATGTTAATTTTAAAAATATAATATCAAATCTATCGAATTCAATTTCTATAACTTGTATAATTTATTGTTAAATAAGCGTATAACCTGCAATGAAAATCGATTTTAGAGAACTGAATCCTTAAGTAGAAAACAAAAGTAAATTACATTCATTTCCTTTTAAAATCCATAAAATGAATGTTAGAATATATAATTTAATATATTATCTATTAATTCCATGGAAAAAATTTATAAATAGATATTATTTAAATTTAATAATACAAACACATTTTAAGCATACAAATATTTTTAAAATATGAGTTTTAAGACAAAAAATTATACCCAAATAAAGTATAATTTTTGTTATTATTTATATTATTTCAAAATTAAAAAATATTTATGATCATTTTGGATTAAATTAAAAGCATAATTACGGTTTTCATTTTAAAAAATGGGTGGTTTTTAAAACTTTTTATTTTTAACAA
The DNA here is from genome assembly GCA_963277665.1 of Viscum album. NCBI lineage: Eukaryota > Viridiplantae > Streptophyta > Magnoliopsida > Santalales > Viscaceae > Viscum > Viscum album. Next base: position 1,469,152,617 of record OY728146.1, read on the forward strand.
TTGATTAAAAAATAAATGTTTTATAAAGAGTTTAAAATAACTCTTAGAGAATATTTAAATGATGATTTCAATAATTTAATTTATTTATTAAATATAAAATTTCAAAAAATATCAGTTAATTATAATGGTTGCATGAAAAAATGTGATAAAAATCATTTTTGACGAAAATATATTCTAAAAACCTTAAATGAATTTAGAAAATAGGGAATGAATTTATTATGTTTAAATAAACGATTTTTAAATATTTAATAACATAATAAATATTTTTTATAATATTTTAATCAGAATTAATAACTGAAAATTTAATGGATTTTTTTTATAATGGTTTACTATAACACGGTCTATATAGACTCAGGGTACCAAGTAAGAAAAATTATAGAACAACTTCAACTTATTGAATGAAGTATATACCTCAAAATCGTGGAGTGTTATACTATCCCCCCTATTATAAATGGAATCTGTAAAATTTTCCTCTAGTTAATCAAAGGTGGGAATGTTTAAAATAACTTTGTGGAAAATGAATGGTGCACAAAGGGGGAAAATCCCATGAAAAGAGGATGTGGGAAATACAAATTATACATAAAAACACATAAATATATTAGATAAATTGGATAACCTTAGTGAAAAGTAAATATATGGACTTTCATGATAAATATAATGTTCAAAAAATAATATATAGTGTTATATAACATGTCCATGAAAAATTTAATGACCAGAAAATATAATTCAGTGAGGCATGAAAATGACCATAAATTCTAAAAAAATTAAAAAGAAAAACATATTCCAATTCAAGATCCCTTTTCCATGTTTTGAGTAATTATCTTACGAATAATATTTCAATGTGTACTAACTTAATTTCTAACTATTTTATGATCATAAATTAATTATTTGTTTCTGTTTTAAAAAATATCAATTTTTATCTCATCTTTTACGATGAAAAAGTAATATTAAAGATACATTTTCATGCTATGAGAACTAATTTTTTTAACGTATTATAAGATACACAAAACAAGAAAAATGAATTCCTTTAATCTCTAGATATTTATGAAAACTAAAACTGCTAGATAATGTTTTAAACCATGGTTAAATATTCAAATGATAAAATAATATATCAATCAATTTAACCTCAATAAGAAAAACCGAATATAAATTTTATTTGTTCCATAAATAGGCAAGATTAACACTCTGAAAAATGTTTTTGACCAAATTAATAACCGTATATTTTTTAAAAAGGAAGTAAAATTTATCAAATAAAAATAACTTTCTCCCCCTAATTAAATAAGGTACTATTTGGTTTCATAGACCAATCATGTGAATACCATGATCATATATTGTTTATAAACATGATAATAAATTCCAAAAATAGCTTAAGTCTCCTTACAAATTCAATGAAAACACATATGGTTCCAAAAAAACTAACTCTATCCTTATATATTAAATAAACTACCATATTATTAAATATATTATAAAAATAATTTTATTTAATAATCTTTATCAAAGATAACATAAATCACTTTTTCTTGAAATAACTACTCATATTAATGGTCAAAAATTCTATTAAATTTATTATATCAATATCTATCAAATTTTCATCCCAACTGAAAATTATTCTCATAACCTCAGCCACATATTCTATGTTATAAATCCACCAAACATGTGTATTCATAAAGTATCACCTTACCACTAAATAACATTTATAGGTTATTGAATCCAATCAATTTAGGATTTTAAATACTTATGAAAACTATTTTGGAATAATACATATATATTTCATGTTTCTTATAACAACAATATCATAAATAAAAAAACATAAACAATACAATTTAAAATCCCAATACATAAACACTTCAACAATTCATCATAAATAATTAGTATGAAATATTCTCTTAGTTTAAGAGGTATACCTTAGATTATTTCATAAACATGGAAAACTCACATGTTTTCCCCAAAAAAATATAATATAATAGTATATTTGTTTGTAAATTATATCCTTCAATTTTGTTCTTAATTTTTTCAAAATTAAAATCTCTATTTTCATACTTTCTATACAAAAAACATCTTCATAATACATTCAAACACTTCCCTAGGATATTCATGACATATTATCTTTGTGTAGGATAGTGAATCTTCGTTACATTATTATATTCATTAAAGATAATTTTTTCTATTATTTGTTCCCTTCATAAAATCACATATGTTTATGTTATGATTGAAATGATGTGATACCTATTTAGTAATAAACACAAGATATCACATATTAAATACCATCTCATTTGGTTGATCATGATGACAATAATTACACTATCTATTACATTCTTCATTAAAAATTTTCCAATTAGTTTCATTCATTGACTAAAACCAAACGAAAGAGTGACAAATATTGATAACTAACCATTTAATCATGAAAAAACATTCCTGGGATTTCAAAACTGTGACACCATATTTTCAATCCATGACACCATAGGTTTAACTAAGTCCATCCATTATCATTATCTATCCAAATCCTTTATAACTTTTTCTGTGGAATATGTTATTTAATCATGGAATTTCCATTGTTATATTCAAACCATGTGTATGGTATGTGCCCATTAACTATGAACCAATAATGACGATTGAGGTATACTCAGACAACTCATTTTGGGTCTATTACCCCTAGGTGGATCTATTCCAAAAACATAACAAATTCTTGTATCTAGAAAGGTATAACCTTTTTTGGAAAACAATAGTAATTCAATTCCCATAAATTGGAATTTTCTCATCCACTTATCTTACACTAAGGGGTTACAAAAAAAATTTCTTCCTAGTTTCCAAAAAATTACTAAACCTCTCTCTGATATCAACATTGGTGACCTATAACATTTCATAAAAAATACTACATATTAATATTAGATTGTTCAATAAATTTAAATAAGATCCATTATATATATTTTATGATTTAGTTTCTTTGGAATTATGAATACATAAAAAATAGTACATATAAGATTTATATCATTTCCCATTAACTTCTTTTCAAAATGAACCATTTTTTGACATAACATAATTAAAAAATTTCATTATATCCTTGGGAAGATAAACATTATAACGGTTGATATAATATTACGAACAAGGGGAGACATAATAGATATCAATAAATGATTTAAGTGAGAAGAATATTTGTATATGGGTATCATAACATAATCATAAATTAGAATAATCATACCTAATCAGTTATCGATCTTCAAAAGTGAATAATGGCATAAGAGTTTTCTTTAAAAGTACCAAATAGATAAGAGTTTGGAATCATCAACAAAAAATCATGAGCTATGAGAATATAATGTAACAATAAGGCATATTTTTTCACATAAGAATAGAAAATCACTTAGTCTGGGTTCACTCATAATAATATAATTGTAGAAACATTCCCATTATGGAAATACATACCTACCATTTCCAACATTCTCCAAGGAGTTACTTCGAACCAGTTAACATTTCCTATCTCTTAGGTTTTTATTAACTCCATCATATCATAGATGTTATTAACTCAAATTTCCCTTAGGAGTTTATTAAAATAACATTCCCTTAATAATTTTCCAAATCTATTATCCTTACCCAAAGAATTGGATAGTATAATGGACCCAAATATTCTTACATAAAAATTTAACCATCCTTATTTGGTTTATATTGTAACAACCTATAATATAATGATAATCCACTCATATTGTTTCTATAGAATCACTAAATCAATTATCATTACATTAAAGATTAGCTTTTGGAAATAAAAATAGGCTTCTTAATAACCAAAAAACAACCTTAGAAATAATAAGAATGACAAAATTTGATCATATCCCCCACTACATTTTATGAAAAATATAAGTATTTATTATATTAGAAAATAACTCTAAAAAGGTTACTGAATAATTTCATTAATAAAAACCACTTTCCATTTTAAAATCACTTATTTGAAATAAAAAAAATCCAAAATATTATGGGAATTAGTTTATTTTTTATTAAACATGTAAACATATAAATAAATATTTAATTAAAATATTATTCATGTTGGTGGGTAATCGCATTTACGCGGTGTATAATAAAACAAAAAAACCACTCAAATTTTCAATAATTGTCAAATGTACTTCATTTGAAAAATGACCTGAATATTAATTTAAAAATAACAATAAAAAAATATGGGTAAAAATTATTTTAATAAAAATTAAAATAATATTAAACACTTTCTAGAGAAGATTTTGATGAAAATAAGTACATTGAAAAAAAACTCTAGACCGAAGAGAGAGATTCTGATGAATTTATTTAATAAATTATATCTGTATCCTCCTTAAATAACAAAAAGTATATCAATGGAAAAATGTAATAAAAATAAGTAAACGGAATAGAATAAAATAAATAACACATGGGATATATATATATCATATATTCATTATTTTATATCTATCATAAACAATCCCAATTTATAACAACCCTACATTTTATTACACACTAAAACCAGATTTATTACATAAAATACTCACTTGATACAACAAGGAATAAAAAGAGGTATAATGTCTTTGGGGATTAGTAAAATTAAATAACAACATAAAACATTAAACAAAATATCTTTATTGAAAACTTCCTTTACATGACAACTACATTCCTTCATACTTAGCATTACAAGAGATAAACTGAGGACATGCGTAAGAAAAGGATGAGCTATAAAGCCCAGTAAAGGAATAAACATGAAATAAAATGTGAAATATGATACATGATAGAGAGTAGGCATATAAAATTAACAGAAGAGAAACATTAACATAAAGTCTTGATAAAGAATTAAAATCATAACATGGAAATGTGGTCTCAACACTTAACATGGAATTAGCATGAGCCAAGGATCATTGCACATAGAGCATGAGTAAATCCTCATTTCACATGAATAATGAGTAATACCTTGTTTCACCTTAATTATAATCGTTTAACACCCATTTCAGATGAATTGTCAGGAAACAATACTTTACCCAATGTATTGGATCGCTATCAGGGCGCACCCTTCTTAAACATTTCATTTCATGCATAAATGTGCCACTTGGATCATATAACATGGAATCAATCAACATCATGGGTTATTAAACAATTAAGTAATGTGGAATAAATACATTACTATAACATTAAATATTTTTATGTGCATCAATTTGAATACCCTTGATAGAGACATGGGTATGGTATTCACTACACAATGATCATGGATTGGAAAAACACAGTGCAATTTCGGCAGCATAATGGCATGACATAAAGAATCATGAAACTGTTTACTGAGAGATAAATGGGTCTCTCATCATATTTACAAGAAATTTTAAATAATTTGGTCATATAGATACAAGTCCCAACTAATGTAATGGAATTTAAATGCATAATACCAATGAATTACATTGATGTAAAAGAAGAGACAAAAATCTGTCACAAACATTTCACATGGTAACGGGTGTACATGGGAGGAATTAATGAGAGATATATGGGTATCCCATCATCCACACATAAAGAGTGAATTATTGGGAAGGTTCGAAATTATACTCCATCATTTTTAATTGAAAACAAAATGGTCTAACAACTTAAAGAATATTGGACAAAATGATAAAGGAACAAATCCCTTACTAGTAAGTGTGATCTCAAAGCCTTGGGAGAGGCTTGAGAGAGGCTTGTTGGAATCATGGGGCACCTTGAGAGGATTATAGAGAGAGGAGGGAAGATTTTTTTGAACTCCAAGTTCTTTGAGTGAAGAGAAAGTGGGGGCATTAGTGGTTTTATATAGCAAATGAGAGGGAGTTCATTATTATTTAGGTTTTGGTCACCACACATTAAACTAATCAATACCACAAAACATACAATGGTTTTTGCCATTTTTTTTCCAAAGGGATGTGGAAGACAATATTTCAAATGTAAAATAGCATAACTTATTAAAATAATAGGGTTTATTATGTGGAGGTGAGTCTCGCTCTCAAGGAAAACAATTTAAAAAGTCACAATGTTTTATAAGCCATGAAGGTCAATTAATGATTTGTAAAATAAATCAAACAAATCTTAAATTCCATTATATTAATCTTAAAACATATATTGGATGAACAGAATTTTTATATTCTTTTACTAAATCACTATTGGGTCATTATGATGTCATAAAACACATTATAAATATAATAGATGTTTAATTTTTACCCAAAAATTTGATTTTCTCAGAAAATAATGACAACTTCTCTTTTGGATAATTACAAAATCTTGATTCTAAAAATAATATTCATTTTATCTAAATAATTTTCTAAATAAGTGAATTTTTACTTTTAAAATAAAAAACATAATTTATCGAGAATTCATGGGTTTTGATCAAAACAGCTTTCAAACCTTAATAAAAAATACAATTGAATTCCAAAAATTAAATGCTAATTTCTATTTAATAAAAAGTAATTTAATTATTATAATTTTATTTAATTCAAAACTCTTTATTACATCAACATAATATTGAAGGGTAAGGTGTGCGATAGTAACAGTCTCTTGGGGTGGATCGGACAACATCGCTCGAGTGTTAATCTCTATTAACATCCACTTCTCCTGTTATTGGTTCCGCTCAATCTTACAATGTTCAAGATCTCCTTGGGATTGGTCAAGTGTGAAGCCCAATGACACCACCTCTTTTAGGAGCACTGGAAATGGGATTCGTACGAGGCAAGTCTACTGGATGTGGGCATCACATCCTTTTTCTGAGTAAGCTGGATTTGTTAAAGCCTTATATTTATACTAATCATGTGATCGCTATTAAACATCAATATTAGAAATGGTCAAAATTCATAATGGTATTTTAAAATGTAGACACATAAAAACCATGATGTTCTCATTTTACATATCCAAAATAAGATATTAATTAGATCAAGAGGAATTTTCATTAATGAATGTTTGGGTCCTTACGATCATCCCCCATTGAGAAATTTCTCCCATAGAATTGTCTTTTACGACACTAAAACAGATGTGAGTAATTTTGCTTCATCACTTATTACGATTCCCATGTCTCTTCTTCAAACTTTTAGTTTCACCACAACACCATGATGAATGGCATTTTCTAATTTTGTAGAACTATTTCTCTACAATCTTAAAGTTCGTTGGTTTTTCCTCGTAATAAAGATCATCCTCGAGGTGTACTACCTTTGAAGAGAGTATATGTGAAGGGTCTAGTATTTAAATCTTTAAGAGGGATACATGAAAGACATCATGTAAATTAGACATGGTAGGTGTAAGTGCAAGTTGATAGGCCACAACCCCAACACGATCAAGAATATTGAATGTGTTGATGTACCTAGGACTTAACTTCCCTCTCTTACCAAACCTCATGACCTTATTCCATGGGGATTTGAATAGATATACAATGTCCCTAACATTAATCTCAATTCCTCATTGATGATTATCTGCATAACTCTTCTGTCAACATTGGGATGCCTTGATATGCTACTAAATGGTTTTCATCTTCTCCACCATTTCTTCGACCATTTTTGGACTTAGTAGCTTACTCTCATCGACTTCATCCCAACATGTCGGTCTTCTTCACCTCCTCCCATATAAGGCTTCATAAGGTTCCATTCAGATTCTAGAGTGGAAACTGTTATTGTAGAAGAATTCAACCAGTGGAAGAAGTTGTCCCCACGTTCATTTTAAGTTCATAGAGCATGCTCTCAACATGTCTTAAAGTGATTGGATAGTCTGCACAGATTGGCCATCAGTTTGATGATGATAAGTCATACTAAAGTTTAGCTCAGTAACTAGATCATGTTGAAGACTCTTCAAAAACATAGAGTGGAATCTTGGATCTCGATCAGATACAACATATAGTGGTACTCCATGCAGCCTCACCACTACCTGATATATACCCATTCCAGCTGATCCAATGAGAAATCCTGTTGAATTAAAATGATGTGTGAAGACATTGTATGATGATCCAAAACAACTCAAATTGTATTATTCCCTTTGGATGTCTTCTGAAGTCCAGTGTCAAAGTCTATGGTGATGTTATCCCATTTCCATACTCGTATGGTCAATGGTTGCATCATCCCCATTGAATTCTGCTTCTCTTCCTTCACTTGATGACACTCCAGGTAATTTGATGTATACTCAGTGATCTATTTCATCATATTATCCCACCAATAATGATCTCAGAGATCTCAATACATCTTTGTGTTTCCTGGGTGAATAGAGAAATTTGAACTATGCGCATCATCCAAAATTCATTCTTGTGCTCCGAACATGATGGAACACATAGTTTTTTCCCAAATATCACAATTCCTACTTCATTAACATTGAACTCCAAGGATTTCCCATTTTTGGTATCCTCCAATCTCTTCTACATTCCCACATCAGTCTTTTGGGAATCCTTTAATCTTTCCAAATGAGACAGTTGAGCAATCATTTGTGAAAGGATTGATGATGTATCCTTTTTTAGGATTCCCATGTCAATCTTCAACTAATCTATGAAGATTGGTTCCTTATAAATTCTCATCAATGATTGAATTGATCGGTTCTTTCTACTTAGATTATTTTCCACATTGTTCTCTTTCCCATGGTGGTAATGGATTCAGCAGTCATAGTCCTCGATAAGATCTATTCATCTTCATTGATGCATGTTTAACTCTTTCTGTGTGAATATATACTTAAGGAATTTTTGGTCCATATATATATCCAACTTCTCCACAAAGAGATAATGTCACCAAATTTTGAAAGATTAGATCACCGCAGCAAACTTCAAATCAAGTGTGGGATAATTCTACCCATGAACATTCAATTACTTTAAAGCATAGGCAATGCCATTGTCATTTTGCATCAACAAACAGCACATGTCCTTCTTCGAAGCATCACTGAATACCCCAAAAAATTTTCCACTTATAGGTAAATTGAGTACATGCTAAGTGATAAGCCTCCTTTTTAAATCCTTGAAGAATTATTCACATTCATCACTCCCAGCAAACATTACTCCCTTCCGAGTTATCGTGGAAAAAGGTTTGGACAATCGTGAGAAATTTCTCCCAAATCATCGATAATATCCATCTATCCCCAAGATGTTATGGATATCCATTATCGATGTTGGCCTCAACTATCCCTCAATATCATCTATTTTGGAGGGATCTATAGATATCCCATTTTGTTGGATGATATGTCCCATAAATGAGACCTCCTTATCCATAACTCACAGTTTTTGTACTTTTCATAGTGATTCTCCTTCCGCAAGGTCTCTAGTACAGTTCATAGAAGCTCCTCTTGATTACCCATGATTTTAGAGTATATCATAATATCATCTATAAATACTACCACAAATTTGTCAAGTTAATCCCTAAAGACTCTATTATTCAATTCCATAAATATTTATAGAGAATTTGTGAGTCCGAAAGGCATTACTATGAGTTCATAGTGCTCGTATATTGTATGAAAAGTAGTCATGGGGATAACTTACTTCTTCACCCTTACATGATAATATCCCAACTAAAAATCCACCATGGAGATGTATTGAGCTCAACGCAGCTAATCAAAAAATTCATCAATTCATGGTAGGGGATACTTGTTTTATCGTTATTTTGTTAAGATCATGATAATCGGTGGAAAGGTGCATTTACCCATCCATCTTCTTGATGAAGAGGACTGGTTCACCCCATAGTGAAGCACATGGGCATATAAACCCTTTATCTAGATTCTATTTTGGTTGTTTCTTCAGCTCCTCAAGCTCAAAAAAGCATTTCTATATGGATTATTGGATATTGGCAATTCCTCCGGTATAAAACCAATTGAGAATTCAACATCTCTTCAAGGAGGATGACAAGGTAATTCCTCAGGAAACACTTCAGTGAATTCCTTCACAATAGGCATGTCTCCAAGGATGGTTTCCTCCTTAGAATCAATCAACCGATAAATATATGTGTTCTCATAAGGTAGTAATATCAACACTTAAGATGATGGAGCTACAGAAGATTCATCTTCCTCCGTGCACATGTATAGAATCGGTGGTCGATTTTCCACATGGAGAGAGATTTCCCTCTCATGGTAATTTATGTTGGCTCTATATAAGGAAAGACAGTGAATGCCATGAATTGAATAAAATTCCACCAGATGGAGTATGATGAGGTTCAATGTGAAATTAAATTTACATATTATTACAGGGGAGGAGTTAAATTCATGGGACGAAATGATTTCCCCATTTATTATACTCTCCAACATCATTTCCTCCATGATTTTTGGTGGTACTCAGATTGTTCTACAAAACATTTAGGATATAAAAGAATGTGTAGAACTAGAATAAAAAAAGTACGTTAATTATTCTTGAATGAATAACTAGAATACTTGTCTCCTCTTCAATGTTGGCATTCACTTCGGTATTAGAGATGGAAAAATCTCACCCTTTCTTCCTTGGAGGTTGTTTCTTTCCTCCAAAAGCCCTTGTATTTGGGAACTGATTTGCAATATACCATGGTTTTTTGTAGTTGTTTCCATAAACAACACATTGAGGTTCGAATGGATCATTCCACTCTATTGTAGCCATGGGTTTTTCTTGTTGACAGTTAACATCTAGGTGCCCTTTTTTCCACACATAAATCATTTCCTCATCCCCTTCAAGAAATTTTTGTGGTACTTATTTCTGTACGTTTGGAAAGTGGGGTGTTGGATCTTCTTAGCACTGTTGTATTTATCCATCAGATATCCATCATTGAAGTCCACCTTATTCATCTTATCCCCATGATATCCATATGATTCTTTGATCGCCATTTTGACCTTTAGGGCACATCAGAACATTTCCTCATAGCAGTCGAAGTCACGGATCGCCAGTGCTTTCTATAGTCTTAGTTTTACCCCACCAAAGAAGCTGTAAACCTTTCATTCATGTGCAATGACAAAGATGGAAGCATATCCTCAAAGGCTTGTGACGTTTTCCTTGTACTCCCCAATAGATCCGTTATATTTTTTCTTGAGGTCAAGGAATTCCTTTTCCATCTTATGTCGGAGGGTGCATGGAAAATATTTATCAAAAAATATCTTCAGGAAATCCTTCCATTCTAATCCCTCGATCTCCTCCTCAGGCTTCATATTTTTTATCATCGACAACCATTGATCAGCTTCACCCTCCATATGATAAGCAGCCAGGATAACCTTCTCTTGATTAGTACATTGAAGGATGGAGAATATATCTTCAATGGAGTTTATCCATTTTTTGGCGATTGAGGTATCAGATTATGTATTAAATGTAGGAGGCCATTGTCTCATGAAGAACTCGATATCAACTTTTTTATTCTTAGGGGGGTTTAATGTTCCTCATGACCCAGGTTTCTATTCATAGCTTGAGTTAACAGAGATAGAAGCATGAAAAATTTCATGATTCCCACTCCCATCGTATGGGGCAACACATTGGCACAGTCATCACATTGATCTTCTCATTGGTTTTTAGCCCAAATCCTCCTATTACTGACTATTAGCTTCAATAAAATTAATGATAGGGTTAACACATAAAGGGTAATCCAAAGACAAAACTGATGACTTGTAAATAACTTTTATTTCCTTAATGTATGAATCCATAGGCTTCAATCAATTCTATTCAAGATCTATATTCTATCATATATTTTCAGGGGAATTTTTTCATTAATTCCTTTAATAAGGGTTCATACTAAGCTTGGGAATTTACCAAAGAATATCCCCAAATATTTTTGTAACCTATAGTGCAGAAATTCCCATTGTCATGCACCAGTTCTCGATTGAGTATAGCTTAAAGCGGTGTTTTCGGGTTTTACCCCTTGGATACATTTAAGCCAGAGCCGCCTATACCTTCTCGTATCCAGAGAGGGATGCATTTTCATAATAAACCAGTTACTCAATACTCACAAATACTTAGGGATGTTTTTATTATACATATTTATTTCTCTATTTCTTCACTAGGGTTTTATAATCCTAATCCCAAAAATAACTAAACCTATCCTCTGATACCAACTATAACAACCCTGATTTTTATTACACACTTAAACCAGATTTATTACTTAAAATAATAACATGATACAACATTGAATATTGAGAGGTCTAGTGTATTTTGGGATTAGAAACATTACATAGTAATGTAAAACATGAAACAAAACATCTTTATTGAAAACATCTTTTACATGACCACAACAATCCCTCATACTTAGCATTGCATGGGATAACCTGAGGACATGCATAAGAAAAGGGTGAATTATAAATCCTAGTATGGGAATAAACATGAGATAACATGAGGAATATGATACATGCTAGAAAATAGTCATATCAATGGAGCATAATAGAAACATGAACATAAATGCTTGATAAAGTATGAAAAATCATAACATTGAAATGTGGCAGCAATACTTAACATGGAATTAGAATTAGCCAAGGAGCATTGCATATGAAGGATGAGTAAACCCTAATTTCACATGAATCATAAGTAAAACCTCATTACACTATAAATTATCCTTGGGAAACACCCATTTCACATTATGTATCATGATACTATATACTTTACCCAATGCATTGGAGAATTTTCAGGGCAGACCCTACATAAACATTTCATTTCATTCATAAGTTTGCCACATGGATCATATAACATGGAATCAATGAAAATCATGATTTATTCCATGATTAAGTGATGAGGAAAATGTAAATGAAAGTAAAATTCAATATGTATATGTTTATAAAGGTGTATACTCTTGATAGAGACATCTGTATGGTATTCACGACACCGTGATCTTGGCCTGAAAAAATGTGGTGCAATTTCGACAGCATAATGGCATTACCAAAAGATTCATGAAGCTGGATGATGAGATTTAAATGAGTATCTCATCATATTTACATGAAATGGAAAATAATGGGGTCATATAGATACATTTACAAATAAACATAATGGAATTTACATGCATAATACAAAAAAATTAATTGGATGTAAAAGAGGAGAGATAAATCACTCATGAAATTTTGACAAGGTAATTGGTGTACATGGGATGAATTAATGAGAGAGAAAGGGGTGTCCCATCATCCAAACATAAAGAGTTTAGTATGGGTTTGGTGAAAAATCATACCCCAACATTTGTAACTGAAAACAAAAGAGCACAACAACTTCGAGAAAATTGTGCAAAACGAGAAAGGAAGAAATCCCTTACATGGAAGTGTGATCGCAAATGCTTTGGAGGGGATTGAGTGAGGATTATTGGGAGATGGGGGCACCATGGGAGTATTCTAGAGAGTGTATGTAATGGGTAGGTCGAACTCTTATGTCCTTGAGAGAAGAGGAAGTGGGTGCTTGGGTGGTTTTATATAGTAATGGCGAGGGAATTATTTATTATTTAGGTTGGGGTCACCACACATTAATCTAATAAAAAAAACCAAAACATGGTTTTTCCCTTAGTTTTAGCCAAAGGGGAGTGAAAAAATTTTTTTATCAGGATAATTGGTTAAATTATTAAAATAATTGGGTTTCTTATATGGAGGTGAGTCACAGTATCAAGGAAAACAATTTAAAAAGGGAAAATGTTTTATTACCCTTAAAGGGTCCACTAAAGCATTGTAAAATAAATCATACAAATGTAAAATCACGTTATTTTAATGTCAAAATATATATTTTCCTAACATAATGTTAATAGTATTTTGTGAAATCACTATTTTGTCATTATGATGTCATGAAATTCATTATATATTTAATCGGTATTAAATTTTTACCCAAAAATTCAATTGTCTCAGAAAATTAAGAAAATTTCATCAATTGATAATTTTGATGTCCTGATTCAAAAAATAGTATTCATTTTATCTAAATAATTTTATAAATATGTGAATTTTAACTTTTATAATAAAAACCAACATTTATCAAAAACTCATGGGTTTTGACAAAAACAGCTTGCAAACCTTCATAAAAATTACAATTGAATTCCTAATATTATATGATAATTTATATTTAATAAAAAATAATTTATTAATAACAATATTTTATTAAAATATTTTTTAATTAAAAAATATATTAATTCATGAAAATATATTTCATAGTTTAATATTAACTAAAAATACTATTTGTATATTAAAAACTATTTACAGAGTCACAATAATAAAATGAATGAACATTCTATAAACAAAAAAAATAATTTACATTGTCAAAGTGATAGGGACTTTTTACATAACCCCTTATAACACCCACATATGATCGAAGTGTAATCTTGGTGATGGTGATTGACTCTTGGGGTGGTTCGGATAAATCTCTCATGTTGTAATCTCTATTAACACCACATCCTTTTTCATCTCCAAAAAATGGGCTTCGCATGGGGAAAGTCTACTAGATGGGTCCATCGCTTCCTTTGTCTGATTAAATTGAATTTTTAAAGCCCTATATTTATTCTAATCAGGTGATCACTATTAAACGGCTATATTAGCCACGATCAAAATTCACAACAGTATTTTGAAATCCCAAAAAATAAAACCAAGGAAGTTAACAATTTATATAACCCTAATATGACAATTAATTTGATTTATAGGAATTTTGATTAATGAAAGTTTGGGTCGTTAAACAATTAAAATGAAATTTATACTAAAAACCATTACAAAATTACATAATTTTTATTCATAATTCCCATGAAAGTTATAATGTAAAATGAAATACTGGAAACCATGAATATGAGGATATTTTAATAAAAAATTTAAAAATTGTAATTTTTAATCCTAATAAAGTGATATTAGCATGTAATAAAAACTTATATCCCAAAAAAGAGAATTGAAGATAGTAAACCCTTTCAACATTAGTATCTTTAAAATAAATTATCATTAGATAAAATGATTTGTATTATAACATTGGATACAATAACATATGACATATCTATTATATAATATAATACTTTCTTAGATTATACACCACATAAACATAAATGGGTTCATAATATCAAATAGGTCATAATGAAACAGAATTGAGATGAAGAACACTTACATGTTTAGTAATTATTATAACCAATTTCATTATAATTTCTAATATAATATGGCTCTTGAAATATTTTAAAATAAATCAGGTATTAAGAAAAAAATATTTCTTGATCCATATATACAACATAGGAAAAATAATGTGTCCCTAACATTAAAACATGTCTTAATGAATTGAAATTTTGATGAAACACATACCTTAAAAACAAAAAAAAATATTTTAATTCAATTTATCATCATATATAATAAATTTAGTGTAATTATAATTACATAAAACAATAATTTTGAAATATATAATATCACATATAATAGACTTATAAAATTTAAAATACTTTTTATTAAAACATCTCTATTAATGCCATCATTTCTTTTGACAATTGCATCGCCTTTCATGTTTGTTTTAGTTCTCTAGTTCTGGTCATATCACTTTGATCATGGTTCTTCCATCTGTTAAAAGATAATAATGATATAAATACAATATATCTGCATTATATACATATATATATATATATTAACACTAATATTAATACGGGAAAAAAACAATTTATATCACATTGTGGAGATGGTAATCCATATGTACACATGAGAAGAACATTCATTTTCCATTTGATGAATAATGGGTGGAAACTGGTTCTTTTATCACAAAAATAACATACCAACAATTTTTTAAAATATTTTTAAAATATTTTTATTGTTACATATGTTTATAGTATGTATAATAATAAATAAAATTTACCTAGTATGGTTAAATTCATACCATATCTTGGATATACAACCATTAGCTTACACGTTATTCCATGGAAGACTATTATTAGGACATGACCAGAATCTATAGGATGAATTGAATGATTATTGAGGGTTCTTTGAGAAGTAATTTTCGGAAAGATAATTATTTAAATATGTGATTAATATAATATAATAAGTTATCCTTTATAAATAAGTGAAGGGACACACCTGGATCTTATTTAATTACTTTAATTATTTAAGGTAATAGTCAAGGGCAAGTAGTTCCAAATTTCCTGGAATTCAATGGTTGGAATAAATATGGATGACGTATTATTAAAAAAATTATTAACTATATTTTAGTGGGTAAAAATCCTATCGATATCTATTTTTAACCCCCTGGTAGAACCATTTCATCTTTAGTCATGATTAAAACATTTAATCAATTAGACTATTCTAAATAGAAAAAAATTATCTTATGTAAAGACCCATAATTTCAATGTAAATTGTTCTTAAATGAATGGATATTTTATGAGTACGCGAAAATTTACGGCGTGTGATTCTGAGGCAGGGAGTTCCCAGATGGAATATCTGAACTTTTGTTCGTGTGCATTTGGTAAACGTACTAGCGGGTTTTTCAAAATTTTGAACTGGTGTTCCGAATTGAAATCCTAGGGTATTTTTGAACACTTAGCACTGGTATTCTCATAAGAAACCATTCACCTCGATGACAGTTGGTCGAGTGTGAAAGATAAATATTGGGTTTTTCATCAAGGAAAAAAATAAAAAAAAATTGTGAAAACATTTTATTTTTATTTGAATGACCCATGTGTATGTTGGGAGGAGGGGTAAAATAGAACAAAACCTCCTATTATAGATTTATTGTGGTGGAGACTGTAGGTTTTGGGAGCAATGGCAGCACGTTGGGGGGTTTTCCAAAAATTAATTTTATCATAAACACCGATCAATCTGAGATCCTTCATGATAATAAAACACCGGATCTTCAAAATAGAACGAAAAATGAAAAAAGAAAGAGGGATTCCTGGAACCATAAAGATATGATCATCATATGTTGGTTATAAGTAATTTAATTAATTGAAAACAATTACCATGATGGACATTCTTTCTTCGTTTATGTCTCTGATCCCAATCCGATAAGATTTTTTGTTGTGTCGTAGAATCGAAGTGTAGACTTACCCTAGAGGTGATCCACACATGCACCATGTATCTATCGATGTCTCCAATTAAATCGATGGGTTCTAGTGTGAAGAATCATTTTATTATGTTGTCTGCCTTAGATCTCCTAGATCCGATGGAGGAGGATCACTCTTAGTCTTGAGCGCATTCTTGGAGGAAGTCGATCTTTCAGCCATGAGAGAATTCTCTAGAACTGTTGTGAACATCGATTCTATGTGTAAAAGTGTTGGGGTTGTGAGGATATTTATAATTGGGATTGAGGTTATAGAGGTAAGAAAAAAAATAAACATGTTACACAATTTATTTATTTCATTAAATCTTTTTTTATAACACCCATGTCAAATGATTATTTCCATGACATGCACCCACACAGATTATAAAAAATATCATTTAGTAAATTATATTATTTCCTCAAAATCCCAACTGGAAAAACTAAACGTCGTGTAATCATTAATACACGACGTGTACTCGTTTTCCATGAAAACTACACGGCATGTACATTAAATGTACATGGCATGTTTATCTTGTTTTCATTTTTCATTATTTCCTCCAACGCATTTATAAGACCTTGAGTAATGTCTATTTATTTCTTAAATATATGTAACTGCATTACTCAATAATAAATTTATATTATTTCTCCCACAATATATTCTCTCGAATAACTAGTGTCGAAATAAATGGGATCATGAATCCTTAAATAATTATTATACCACAGTCGGGAATAATCATTATTTAACTTGTTAAATTATGTTTAATTGAGATACATGGACACACTTAGTGTGTTACCCTTTAGGCCTCTTTCACAGTGGCATTAGGTGGAGCCTTCCTAAAGTTCAAGCATAGAATCTAAGAATACACCAAGGCACCCATAAAGAAAGAAATTAACGATGCAATTACGTGTCACATCATATGGATGTTTACCATGTATTATAATCCCTTTGTCATGATATATCGAATCAAGAAGGTTGCATGCTAGTGCCATCCACCCATGTGCTTGATTATTCTTTCTTTGACTTTCTGGAATTGAACTCTTCCATTCCATACCATGTTCATGGATTTATTTAGCCTATATCCATTCCATCAAAGGGCCTAAGATATCTACTTCCGTTATGGAACATATGGGACAAATCTTTTCTCACTTTATCTATTAATGCAGTATTACTCAGGACGCACCCAGTGTATCCTACCTCATTGCCAACATTGTGTCGTCATAGATTTTGTCAATACATCTAAGTGCGTGAGTTGTAAAACAAAATAATAATAATCATAAAGTCTAAGGACAAATACACATGTTCACAGATAACAACATCCAATGACACTATGAAATGTCGATTTCCTACTTGTGGGTCTCGTTCTCATAATATCCCTCTAGATATTACCAAGGGCACACACCCTGACAAGGTGCCTCAATGTTTTATGAGTCCTCCCCCCTAATGGACTGTATTATCTTTTTCCCTCAAATAATATCATCCGGCCATATAACATATATTCCATAATAGTGTGATGGAACTTCTGGGCTCTCATCATAGTACCGATCCGCTATTCCCCTTTAATGCAACAGATTTTTTTAGGACATTATCACATGCATTGTCACGCATATGGACAATCATGATGTGATAAGGTATTTATTTAATGAAAAAAGTACAATGTAGTTGGTTCTAGGCCACCAACTCCAACAAAATCTCACTTGGGCTATTTCCAATTTCAAAAAAAAATTAACCCGCTAGCTCTCACATAAAATTCATGCTTCTGGTGAGATAATCCATTAGTCATGGGGTCTACAACATTCTCTTCCATCGATACTCTACTCAATGCAACTTCACCCCTTTGATAGAAATCCCTCACTAGGTGATACTTCTGGAGTACATGCTTTGTCCGTTAATGTGAACATGGTTCGTTTTCAAGAGAAACCACAATAGTATTATCATAATAAAACGTGATAGGATCGTTACTTCAAGGCACCACATCAAGCTCCTGGACAAAGTTACGAATTCAGATGGCTTATTTGGCTACATCAGAAGCCGCTATATATTCGGACTCTGCTGTAGAATAGGAAAAAACTATATTTTTTTTAAATCTTTCAACTCACAGCTCCTCCATTGAGACAGAAAACATGTCTAGATTGTGTCTTCAGATCATTATAATCTATTTGAAAACTAGCATTATAATACCCTCTTATGACAAGTTCATCATCTCCTCCATACACCAGAAAAATATCTTATGTTCTTCTCAGATACTTATGGATATTCTTAATAGAAGCCCAATTTTATTCTCATAGATCTTCTTGATATCTTCCTACCTTTCCCAGTGCATAGGCAACATCAATCCTGGTACATAACAAGTCATACGTGATTGATCCTATAACTGAAGCATATGGGATCATACTCATTCTATCTTTCTCTTGTTGTTTTTGAGGACACATTTTCATAGAAAGAATTAGGACATGTGACAGTAAAACCAATCCTATCTTGGATTGTTCCATACTAAATATCTTTAGTATATGGTCAATGTTTGTACGCTGATTTAGTCCAAGAATCCTCTTGGATCTATCACGAATGATGTTGATCACTTGAATGTATGCTGATTCACCCAAGTCCTTCATGGGGAAACAGTTGTTCGACCAGTCATAAACTAACTATAATACTTGTAAATCATTTCCAATAAGAAATATGTCATAAAAATATACTACTAGGATAACGATCACATTCCCATTAAACTGCTTATAAACACAAGGCTCACATTAATTCTTAATGAAACCAAATTCTTTTATGGCTTCAACAAATTGAATGTTCCATGACCTGGATGCTTGCATTGACCTATAAATGGATTTCTGTAACTTGCAAACCCATTTGGTTTCACCTGGTGCCACGAACCATTATGGTTGTGTCATATAGACATC
Organism: Viscum album; assembly: GCA_963277665.1. Taxonomy (NCBI): domain Eukaryota; kingdom Viridiplantae; phylum Streptophyta; class Magnoliopsida; order Santalales; family Viscaceae; genus Viscum; species Viscum album. The sequence continues at coordinate 1,469,172,373 of OY728146.1, forward strand.
TACCGGAAGGTTCCCATTATGTAATGATTTTTTGACATCCATTTTTCAAATCACATTGTCATGGTAAGCTTCTATGGAAAGTATGATTCTTATGGATTTAAACATGGAAACTGGAGATAAGGTTTCAACATAGTCAATTACTTGATGATGTATGAATCCTTTATCCACTAGCCATTCTTTATAGGTTCTAACTTGACCTTCCATGTCCAGTTTTATCTTGAATACCCATTTGCATCCAACCGGTTTTACTTCAACTAGCTCATCAACCAGAAACCAGACTTGGTTCTGATACATGGAATCCATCTCAGAATTCAATGCTTCTAGACATCTTTCTGCTTATGAGCAATCTACTACTTCCTTTAATGAGAGAAGTTCATCATTGTCCAAAAATAATGATTCACCGTCCTCGGTGACTAGGAAACCAAATCTCCTTGGTTCCCCAACCACTCTTGAGCTCCTACGATGTACTTGTGTTTCTGAAAACTCTTCCATGGGGACCTGTAGAACTTGTTCCTGTACCTACTCCTGTATATCATGAGCATCAACTTCATCGAAGTCAATTTTTCTCCCACTATCTCTTTTGAGGAGGTTCTTCATCCCAAGAAAGAGGGCTTGTCTGGAGATAATCACTTTCTTACCTTGAGGGTTATATAGGTAATATTATTTTGTTTCCTTGGGATAGCCTATAATGATACACCTCAAGCTCTGGGGTGCTAGTTTGATTCTAGAGAAGGCCTTAACAAATACATTGCATCCCCATACACGTGTATGTGACAAAACATGTTTCTTTCCATTCCATAAATTGGAGTGAATTCCATTTTCCACCTTAGTCGGTACTCGGATTAATGTGTATACAGGATTTTGTAATACATATATCCAAAAGGATTATGAAAGATCGGCATGACTCATAATAGACCTCACCATGTCCAAAAAACGGTGGTTCCTCCATTCACTAACACCATTCCACGGTGGTGTATAAGTATGATTGAGATGAGATAGAATCCCATAATCTTGTAGAAGATCAATGAACTTTTGGTTCAGATATTATCCATTTGATCAGATCGACGTTTCATTATCTTCGTACCAAGATGATTCTCTACTTCATTCATGAATTCCTTAAATTTACCTATGGAATATGTCGTATTTATCATAATGTAGACATATCCATATCTACTCAAATCACCAGTAAAAATAATGAAGTATGAATATCCACCTCTATCTTCTATTGGAAATTGTCCACACCCATATGTGGGCACCAATCCTAGAATCTCTATTTCCCTTTCACCTTGTCCAATGAAGGTTGGGTTGGTCAATTTTCCTTGTAATCAAGCATGACATCTATCATGTGGTTTTAGCTTTGTAGATTCCAAATAAAAATATTGGTAGAGCCTTGTCAAGCGCTTCATCTTTACATGACTGAGACGGTGATGCCACAATTTGGAGATGTATGAGTCAAGTGAGTATGTTTTTTTCGATTGTAAAAACAAGTTTTTTGTAATTTAATACAAACAAACCATTATTTACATGTTCAATAACATAACATACACTGTTCATATAAATGAAAAGTCCTTTATTTCCAAACATGAAAATAAATCCATCCATATACAAACAAGATACAGAAATTATGTTCTTAGTAACACAAAGAACATAATAACAGTTTTGTGAAACCAAAATCATCTATGTTGGCAATGAGAGGTGGTAATCGCCATAAGCCAACGCAGCTAGCCTTGTGCCATTGGCTGTTCCAAGATCCACCTATCCTCTGGCAGTCATTTTAAATCTAATTTGTTCATACTTTTGAATATATATGTGATCCCCAAAAGCTATATCTAATACCCAATGTGTATAAATTTAAAGATTACACTCGATAACGAATGCACCTTTAGCATCCCCATGATTCTATGTGCAGTTCCTCTTCCAGTGGCCTTGCTTTCCATATGAAAAACATACAGCCTATCATTCCTTGACATGGCTCTAGATCATACCCTTATTGGAGGGACAACGCTCGGGGGCTTCAGACCGTTTATAAGTCTTTGGCCCCATTGATTTATCCTTCCTTTTTATTCACCATAAGGATTGTGGGTTTGTCACGCCCCATGTTTCACGACCCGTCCTCGGGGCCCGTACCGTGACTACCCCAAGCCCTCCTTCCATAGGCCAGGGGCTGGTGACTAGCACCAAAGGCGTAAATCCCAATAACTGGGAAGGAATTGCCTTTATAAAAGTAAAAAAATACCACAGAGTACAAGCGGATGCAAAAAACTAAGTAAAAAAAGAAATGCTGAAAAGTAAATGGGCTAAAATACAAACCCAAAAGAATGTACGACTACAACCGAACAAGGTACAACAGCAAAAAGACAAACAGCTGGAAGAAGGAAGAAGCTCCTGGGTCGTCCTCCTCGGATCCTACCTGAAGGGTATGTACAGATAGCACATCTCCTGGTCATCCACCATGGATCCTACCGGAAGGGTAGGTACAGATAGCCTCCTCCACGCTCTCGTCCGTCAACCTCCTCTGTGAGTCGTCATGTCGTGTAGTCCACCTCCGGGTACTGACTCGTCGTGTAGTCCACCTATGGGTACTGACTCGTCGTGTAGTCCACCTCCGGGTACCGTCCAGTCCTCGAACACTCGGCCTCCGTCAGCACTGCCCGTCGTCTTCAACCAACACAACGAGGTGCGGGCATATCCCGTACCGGGGTGAGTATAAAAATACTCAGTAGGGACCCCGAGACCCTCAAGGTCTCTCTAAAACCAACAAGGATAACCACAAAGAAGATCTCAACAGATAACCTCTACTTAGGTATATACCCATACATATACCTAAGTTATCAAGTAACCCATCTCAACCATGAGGAAACACAAGGTTCATGAAATCAATGGATAACCACTACCCCGGTATATGCCCATACATATACCTAAGTTATCAAGTGACTCATCTCAATCATGAGGTATACACAAAGGTCAAAAGTCTCAGCTCAAACAAGGATTTTCAATATCGAAACCGTAACTACTGAAGAGCTCCATCTCTGGAGTGTACAGTGGTCCTGTAACGACTTCGAGGTACTGCTCACTAACCTGAGACTGCTGAAGAACACCACCCATCGAGTACTGCGGGCCAGTTGCTACAACCAAGTGCTCCCATGTGCCGCTACAACCATGCGCACCTCTGTCATGGGTCTGCCGCTACAACCAAGAGCTCCCATGTGCCGCTACAACCAAGCGAACCTCTTTCGTGGGTCTGCCGCTACAACCAAGTGCTCCCATGTGCCGCTACAACCAATCACACCTCTGTAACACACCGAGTCGTTCGATCAGCAGTCGCCGGGTCTCATCCAGCTACACGGTCTCCGTACTCCGCACGCTCGTCACTGGAAGGGTCCGCTCCACGAGCTACAGGTCGATACTCCAAGTATATATCAAAGTCCAATGAAGAAGTATCTCAAAGGACCACCTCGTCATAGGGGTCTCAACGCAACAGACGGCGCGTCAATCGGACGCCCGGTCTGTGAGTTATTAACCTCTTTGTCCTAGGGGCCCGGTTGGTTTTGTGTGCGAACCAACCCGGCCGTATCTCAACTGCACCCCAAACTCTCATAGGGTAAACTCATAGGGACCGTTTCTCAACGTGATCACCAACGCCGCTGACGGTTCGTCGAACGGACGTCCGGTCTAGAAGATATCAGCTTTTTATTTCCAGGGGCCCTGTTGGATTTCGGTGCGATCCAACCTGGCCACTATCCATCTGCATCCAAATCACAGGCGGAGGATGCCAAAAGTTCCGTCTCAACAAGAGGAAAACAACGAGACAGACGGTGCATCAATCGGACACCCTGTTTGTGAGTTATTGGCTTTTTCGTTCTAGGGGCCCGGTTGGTTTCGTGAGCGAACCAACCCTACCGCAATCCGACGACATCCAAACCTCGAGCGGAGTAATCCAAAAGATCCGTCTCCCTTAGAGGAATCCATCAAAGTTGACGGAACGTCAATCGGACGTCCGGAGCTCAAGTTATGAGCGTTTCCGCTCCGAGGGCCCGGTTGGTTTCGTGCACGAACCAACCCGGTCGAACCCAAAGTTCTGCGAAACCATGAGTGCGATAAACCGAAACGACCATCTCGATCCAAGGATCGCGTTTCCGCTGACGGTGTGTCGTTTGGAGGCTCTTAGCTCATGTTACGGGTGTTTGACCGAAAGTGGTCCGAAACTGGGGTTTCGGGCCCGGACCGACCCGGCCCGAACGACGAAGAGGGAGTGGGATCGAGTGGCGGACACGAGCAGCTTCGCCTTTCCGCGAGATGAACGAGCACTGACAGTCTCTTCTTCATCGTCATCCTCGCGACGCTCTACCGTGACGACTCCATCTCCCGATCAATTATACCCAAGGTAGGGGTTTGTTTTTGATAATGGCATCTTCTTCCCTTCGTTTTTACCCCTTTTAAAACAATGAATGCGGATTATGAAGGGAAGATTTTTTCAATTTTAATTGTTATTGAATTGATACTTAGTTGCCGTTTTTGAAAACTCCTAACGCGGAGGGTGCGGGCCGTACGAACACGGCCCGACAACCCTCCGCTATTTTTCTCTTGTTGTACGGTTTTCTCGGCGATGAAGCAACGTGACCGCAGTAAGGATTTGAGATCACTGCAGTGAAGTTCTTGACCCGAGGAGAGCATTGGCGTAGGCGGCGGTCAAAACAGACCACCGGTGCACGACCGGTGGTCCGCAAAGCTCGACGGCGGCGCACCACCCCGGCGCGGCAGCGCCGGCGACCGGCGGCGGCGGCGCGCTGCCGGAGAAACCAGCCGCGGCAGTGCCGCGGTGGTCAGGGCGGGACCCCTTCTGGGTCCCGTGTGTTTGAAGAACGACCGGTGTATGGCCGGCCGTTACCCTGAAGACTCGGGGGTTGAACCCCCGGTTGGCTGGAGCGCCCCCCCCCCCCCACACGTGGGGGGCCGTTGATTTCATAAACGTGGAGGGGGGGGGGGCTATGCCCCCCCGTTTTCCTCAAACCACCACTCGGTCAAACGGCCGAGCTGAGCTGGCGCCGGGCCACCGGACCGGGTCGCGCCGGGCCGGGCCAACCCGCGCCGGGCCGACCCGGGGGGGGGGGGGGGGTCTCGGGCCGGGTCGGTCCTGGCCCAAAACCCCAGTTTCGGACCACTTTCGGTCAAACGCCTATAACATGAGCTACGAGCCTCCAAATGACTCGCCGTCAGCGGAAACGCGATCCTTGGATCAGGATGGTCGTTTCGGTTTATCGCACTAAAGGTTTCGGAGAACTTTGTGTTCGGCCGTGACGGTTCGTGCACGAAACCAACCGGGCCCTCGGAGTGGAAACGCTCGTAACTAGAGCTCCGGACGTCCGATTGACGTGCCATCAACTTTGATGGATTCCTCTAAGGGAGACTGATCTTTTTTCTTACTCCTCTTGAGGTTTGGATGCCGTCGGAGTGCGGTCGGGTTGGTTCGCTCACGAAACTAACCGGGCCCCTAGAACGAAAAAGCCAATAACTCACAGACCGGGCGTCCGATTGACGCACCGTCTCTCTCGTTGTTTTCCTCTTGTTGAGGTGGAACTGTTGGCATCCTCCGCCCAAGATTTGGATGCAGATGGATAGTGGCCGGGTTGGATCGCACCGAAATCCAATCGGGCCCATGGAACGGAAAAGCTGATATCTTTTAGACCGGATGTCCGTTTGACGAACCGTCAGCGGCATTGGTGATCACGTTGAGAAACGGTCCCTATGAGTTTACCCTATGAGAGGTTGGGGTGAAGTTGAGATACGTCCGGGTTGGTTCGCACACGAAACCAACCGGGCCCCTAGGACAAAGAGGTTAATAACTCACAGACCGGGCGTCCGATTGACACACCGTCTATTGCGTTGAGACCCCTATGACGAGGCGGTCCTTTGAGATACTTCTTTGTGGGACTTTGAGATACTCGGAGTATCGACCTGTAGCTCGTGGAGAAGACCCTTCCAGTGACGAGCGTGGGGAGTACGGAGACCGTGTAGCTGGCTGAGACCCGACGACTGCTGATCGAACGACTCGGTGTGTTACAGAGGTGCGATTGGTTGTAACGGCACATGGGAGCGCTTGGTTGTAGCGGGAGACCCACGACAATGGTGCACTTGGTTGTAGCGGCACATGGGAGTGCTTGGTTGTAGCGGAAGACCCACGACAGAGGTGCGCTTGGTTGTAGTGGAACATGAGAGCACTTGGTTGTAGCAGCTGGCCCGCAATACTCGATGGGTGGAGTTATTCAGCAGTCTCAGATTAGTGAGCAGTAACTCGGAGTCATTACAGGACCACTGTATACTCTAGAGACGGAGCTCTTCAGCAGTTACGGTTTCGATATTGAAAATCCTGGTTTGAGCTGAGACTTTTGACCTTTGTGTATACCTCATGATTGAGATGGGTCACTTGATAACTTAGTTATATGTATGGGCATATACCTGGGTAGTGGTTATCCGTTGATTTCATGATCCTTGTGTTTCCTCATGGTTGAGATGGGTTACATGATAACTTTGGTATATGTATGGGCATATACCTAAGTAGAGGTTATCTGTTGAGATCTTCTTTCTGGTTATCCTTGTTGGTTTTAGAGAGACCTTGAGGGTCTCGGGGTCCCTACTGAGTATCGTTATACTCACCCCTGCATGGGTTATGCCCGCACCTTGTTGTGTTGGTTGCAGACGACGGGCAGTGCTGACGGAGGCTGAGTGTTCGAGGACTGGACTATACCCGGAGGTGGACTACACGACGAGTCAGTACCCAGAGGTGGACTACACGACGAGTCAGTACCCGGAGGTGGACTACACGACATGACGACTCACAGAGGATGTTGACGGACGAGAGCGTGGTGGAGGCTATCTGTACCTACCCTTCAGGTAGGATCCGTGGTGGACGACCAGGAGCTACGCCATCTGTACATACCCTTCAGGTAGGATCCGAGGAGGAAGACCCAGGAGCTGCTTCCTCCTTCCAGCTGCTTGTCTTTTTGCTGTTGTACCTTGTTCGGTTGTAGTCATACTTTCTTTTGGGTTTGTATTCTGGCCCATTTAATTTTCAGCATTTATTTTGTACTTAGTGTTTTTCTTCCGCTTGTACTCTGTGGTGTTTGTTTACTTTTATAAAGGCAATGCCTTCCCAGTTATTTGGGATTTATGTCTTTGGTGCTAGTCGCCAGCCCCAGGCCTATGGAAGGCGGGCTTGGGGTAGTCGCGGCACGGGCCCCGAGGATGGGTCCTGACACCATGTCCTTATCTACCTGGAGAATCATGGTCAGAAGTTCTGATAGAATCTTCTCATTATTTCTCAGGTTCAATTTGAAAATAAATATTGAGAACGTCTTGGGCAGTGATGATAGGATGAGATCTATATGCAACTCATCAAGGAATTTAATCTATAAGATCTCCAGGCATTCGATGTAGCCAATAAGCTTGACTAAATGAGGCCCAGCTATCACAGACTCTCCAAGCATAGTTGTAAACAAATATTTGGAGATCTCATATAACTCTTATCTTGCATTCTCTTAGTAGAGATCCTTTAGTTGAGACATTATGCTATATGCATCCAAGTTTTCATGTTTCTTCAAGATCTCATTAGACATAGCTGATAGCAAGAAAAATTGGAAATCTATGGCATCATCCTTATTTTTTTCATTGAGAGGTATTTCCACATCATTGGCCTCTTTTCTAGGTGAAACTCTAACAGTCTCTTCCAGCACATAAAATTTCATTTCGTGGTGAAGGATGACACGTAAACACCTCTTCCACTCTTGGAAATTAGTACCAGTGAGAAGGTTTTTCTTATCGAGTATGGATCATATTGATATGTTTGAAGTCATTTTCCTAGCCATTTATACAAATCAATATGAGAAAAGGTTCAGTATATATTAAAAAATAAGACAAATAAATAAATTATTACTTATTAATCTCCCAATATTATATCGAAATCCAATAGCCCTCACCATTGGGTTCAGAATATTCGATTTCCTGATGATTCTTGTGGAAAGGATTTATATTTCCATTTGCATTACCCCAACTGGGGTTGGTCAAGATACTTGATGGTTTTTAGGTATGAATTCCAAATTCCAACATCATTAACTCTCATCTCTTTCATCCGTTGAGTGGACTACCAAATCCTGAAATCCTTTTATTTTGGATTTCCTTAACCATTTCCTCTTGGTCACACCAAGTCATGATGTGGAAATAATCCCGTGATGCGAACCAAGTTAATTCAACCCAATACCATGAATTAGAATTCCCCGATAATCAAAGCACCCCAACTAGGGTTGGTCAAGCACTTTGAGCTATGGTTCGATTCATACTAAGTTTATGGAAGGCTATAATAACATAATATTTCTTTGAATGATTTTATCCTTATACAAAAAATTCCATTTTATTGTATTTGATTACATGATTGTTAATATTAAGTGGGATATTCTTATGTGATTAACCATGTCTAAGAAAATATTTACGTAGAAGCTGGTCTTATTTTAGTTCCATCTTGCATGATTTTTTAATTCATTAATTCTGTGATAGCGACAACACACCCACAATAAATAAACCATGAAACAGACATAGATAAAATAAATGGTATGATCATGAGCTTGTTTTATTGGTTAGTTTATCTAGAAGTTGATAAACTCACCCAAGACCTAGGGTAGAAACACCTTCAACCATTCGGTTTCGTGTTTACAGCTTTCCACATGTCCACCTTTGTATCTCTGTGGATTGGTTTCACCTTGGCTCCTAACTTGAGTTTCATCCAATAGCTTGGGATCTCCATCCATTACATACACATTTATCTCACACACATGTGAGGGGTAAAGGGGGATTTTACATAAAAGAAACATTGGGTATGTAGGCCCTACATATTAATGAGGTGAGGTCTTGTTGGCCATAAAATTTAATTTAAATAATAAAATTAAAATAAACCATTCAAATACAAAGGTCTTGGTCTAGATCATGGTCATCCTTGCATGCGAAGATAGTACGCATTAATAAAACTAGCATTCAATTATTTAATCATTATTTTTTTAAGATAAATCACGCATGAATATGCGAATTATCTTTAATTAATCTATTCGTTTATATTAAACCCTTTTTTTCAATTTCTTTAAGATTCTCATCCATCATAATTTTAAACAAATAAATTCATTTAAAATAATCTTTGTATGTTACTTGTACCTTAGAGGCATCTCGGTGAATTATCATTCATCACACAAATGTTAAATTAAACACATATATATAAAACACCAACCAGGTGTTGTGCCTCAGATTTATGCCTACACTATGGTACACATCTCAAGGGTTTGTATAATATAATAATAAATTTCTATAAATCTTGTAATTTGGATGAGTACACGGCATGTAGTTCTGACTGCATGGTCTGTTCTATTATTCACCGTCCATCTGAAGTACATGCCCTAGGACATGTCTTGTTTTTGTACTTCTGAAATTTTCATAGTACACTGCATGTTCAATTGGACACACACCATGTAGTATCTGCGTTACACAGTTTTCAGCCAGGAATACTGCGTACGGGGTAAAAGGTCCAACCCTTACCCGAAGGGACTACAATCCATGTTCATTTGGACCACATGACATTGTAATCTATAAACAGTGTGCCAACTATTCTTGGTCAACACAATATGTCATAAATGACTTAGATAGGATCTATTACACGACCGTATTTGGCGGATCAGTCAATGAATTGAACCTAGACTACACAACATATACTTCTAAATAAACACTGTGTCTTGTGGTGTTGTATGGTCAAGAGAATTTTTCACCTATGGATGAGTTCCTCTATTTTATTTTAATAAAAATTAAATGAAAAATTTGTTTCATTAAGGTGAACAAGAAATGAGATGGGAGGAACATATCTCGAGATTAGTATTTTAAATAACGATTAACTTGAATTGAAAAAACATAAATTATTAAATGCATAGATCAACAACAAAAAACATAACAATTATAATATATTATATAACCCTTCAGATACAAGATGTAGGTTCCGTGCTCAATGGAAGTTCATTGGTGGGCTTTCAAAACATTAATTTTAGCGTTAACAATGATCAATCTGAGATCCGTAATGATAAAAAAGGCCGAATCTTCGGAATAGAATGAAGAACGGAAAGAGAAAGAGGGATTCCCAGAACCTTAAAGATAGGATCATCATATATTGGTTGTAATTAATTTAATTAATTGATAATAATTTTCTTAATGGAAAATCATTCTTCATTGATGTCTCTGATCACAATTCGATTTGATTTTTCATTACGTCACAAAATCCAATTGTATACATCCTCTAGCGGTGACCCACACCTTCCCCACGTATCATTGGATGTCACTAATGGTATCTATAGGTGATAGCGTGTAGAATCCTTTACTTGTGTTGTCCACCTTAGATCACCTAGATCTGATGGAGGATAATCTCTATCGGTCAGGAGCGAATTCTTGGAGGTTGGTGTTCTTTCGGCCTTGAGAGAATTCTCCATAATTGTTGTGCACAATGATTCTCTATGGAAAAGTGTTGGGGTTGTGAGGATATTTATAAATGGGTTTCAGGTCATAGAGTAATGATAATAAATAAATGTGTTATGCATTTTATTTATTTCATTAACTGTCATATTAAAACACCTATGTAGAATGATTAATTACTTGACATGCGCCCACACTGACTATAATAAATATCATTTAATAGAATGATATAATTATCTAAAAACCCCGACTAAAAAACTACATGGAGTGTAATCATTAATACATGGTGTGTACTCATTTTTCCTTAAAACTACATGACGTGTACATTCAATGTACCTAGAGTGTTTCTCTTGTTTTCATTTTTCTTTATTTCCACCACAACATTTACTAGACATTGAGTAATGTCTATTTATTTCTTAAATAAATTTAAGGGAATTAATCGCTAATATATATATATATTATTTCACCCACAATATACTCTCTCAAATAACTAGCGTTAAAATAAATACGATCAAAAATCCTTAAATAATTATTAAACCACAGTCGAGAATAATCTTTATTTAACTTGTTAAATTAATATTAAACTGAGATACATGGACACACTTAGTGTGTGACCCTTTAGGCCTCTTTCTAAGTGGCACTAGGCGGAGCATGATTAAAGTCCAAGGTTAGTGTCTAGCAACATGCCAAGGAACCCATTAAGAAAGAAGTTAACACCTCAATGACATGTCACCTCATACGAACGTATTCTATAGAATATAATCCATATGTCACGATATCTCAAATATAGTGGGTTGGGTGCTAGTTCAATCAATCGATGTACTTGATTATTCATTCATTGACTGTCCAGAATTGAACTCACTTTTTCCTTACCATGGCCATGGATTTATTTAGTCTATATAAATTCCATCAAAGGTTATGAGATATCTACTTCTATTGTGGATCAAAAGGGATAAATCCTTTCTCGCATTATCTATTAATGATGTATTACTTGTGACGCACCCAACATATCCTACCTCTCTGTGAATAGTGTATCATCATAGTCTTTGTCAATACATCAATGTGTTCGAGTTTTAATGCTAATTAATAATAATCTTAATGTCCAAGGACCAATACACACATCTGCAGATAGGAACATCCAATGACACTGTGAAATGTGGATTTCCTACTGGCGGGTCTCGTTCTCATAATATTATATTGGATATTACTAAGGACGCACACCATGAGAATGTGCCTCAATGTTTTATTAGTCCTCACCCCTAATGGCCTGTATTATTTGTGTCCCTCAAATAACATCATCCATCCATAGAACATATATTCATGAATAGTGTTATGGCACTTCTGGGTTCTCATCATAGCAGGGATCCGCTATGACCATTTAATGAAACAGCTGTCATTAAGACATTATCACATGAATTTCTATGCAGAAGAACAATCAAGATGTAACAAGGTATTAATTTAATGAATAATGTAAAACATAGTTGGTTCTAGGCCCCCAACACTAACAGGGACCACTGGAGATATCAAAACCTCCCCATTTAATTTTGGGGGAGGGGACGACCCGACCCTTATTAATGGGGGAGAGGAAAACCCCTCAACTCCTGCAATTATTTGGGGGATCCTCTCAATATTCCTCCATAATTAATTGTGCCAACCCTCAAGCTTTAATTATTCCATCCACCATTATTAATGAACCGTTTTGAATTCTGCCAAAATAATAATAGATTGCATAATCTATTATTTTGGCACACCGTCATTTGTTGGAAAAGGTGGATTGGGAGAATTTAGATGAAAGATCCTCCAATAAAGAATGCTTCTTCCATGATGAATGCTCTTCCAAACGAAGAACGACGGTGAGTAACTTCTTTGACTTCTTCTTTGGAAGCACATTATAGAGGAAACCGATGTGGGAAGTCTTCAACAACCGACCTTCCCTCCTCCTCGTCGTCAACGAACAATATGAGGTTGGGTATAAAGGGTGGTTAATTTATATTCATCTCTCTTCTATTCATGATAATTTTTTTAAATTCAAGAGGGAATTGAACCGCTTGCTACCACTCTAAACGTGAAGGGTGTGAGCCAAACGAACATGGCCTGACCCCTCCACCATTCTTCTTTAATGTGTACTTCTAAATGGATGATGGAAACAAAAGCAACAATGCTCCTCCACCCACGACCTTTGCCACTCCATGCCACTGCTGAACCGCCGATGTGCTGAGCCACCGAGCCAAACCACTGCCATGCTGGGTCGCTGAGACGAAACACAGCCTTGCTGAGCCACTGAGCCGAGCCACAACATCTGACTGAACTGGCCCCGTGCCCCCGCGGCACCCTGGCCGAACCGACCGCTCAACCCCGCGGCACCCCAGATGATCCGACCATGCCCCTCGTGCAACCCTGTCTAAACCTGATTGTGCCCCCCGCATCACCATGTTCGGACCATCTCATGCCTCCCCACGATGCCCCGACCAAACTGGTCCCACAACCCCACTATGCTCATACCGAACCAACCCGCACCCTCGTGGCACCCCCGTGGTTGAGCTGCCCCGCGGTACTAGTGGCTTCGAGACCCCTCGCGGCCCTTGCGGCTTTCCAGACACCCAGAAGACCTGGCCGCATCATGGTTCGTTCCTGACCCAACGGGTCGGGCTGGGGCGACCAAAATTTGGTTGACCCATGCCAGGTCTGGTCGGGTCGGACTTGACTAGGGCCCACTATGACCCATTTACGCTCATTCGGTCATATATTAGGCACCAGATGTCCATTTGACGAACCGGTAGTAGCACTGGAAAATTTTTACCTAGACGGTCCCTTTGAGTGATACCCCACTATGATTTGGATTATTTTGGGGAAAAGTGAGGTTGGACCGAGCATGAATCCAACATGGCCCCCAAGACCTAAAGTCTACTAACTCAAAGACCAAGCATTCAATTGAATTTCTGTCTGTTTTTTTGAGACCCCTATGATGTGTAGTACCATTGAGATAATTATTAGTGGGACTTCATTGCTTTTTGAGAATCAAATAGTAGCCTGTGGAGGGGATCTTATGATGAAGTGCGAGCATTTGTGCGGAAGCCAAATAGTTGGATGAGACTTGAAGACGGTTGATCGTTTGACATGGAGTGACTTGACTGGACGAGTGGGGAGCACCTTAGTGTCGTGGTAGGCCCACACTGGGGAACGCCTTGGTGATGAGACAGACCCACGGTACTCGACAGAAAGAATACCTCTGCAGGCTCTGACGGGGATGGCCTCCTTGTGATGCCGAAGACCCATAGTGGGAAGAGTCTATGTGTGACGTGATAGACCCATGGTACTCGATAGGAGGAATACGTCAGATGTCCAAGGTTAGTGGGAAGAACCTCTATGTGATGCGAGAGGCCCACTATTCTCGATAGGGGAGGAGTTCTCCAACAACCTAGGGTTCGAAATGTTACTACCCCTAGAACAAATCCAGGTTTGATCTGAGTCAGTACATTTTTGTTTTCCATATTTTTGAGATGGATTACGTGATAACATAGGTATATGTATGGGAATATACCTAAGTGGGGTTATATATTGATTTCATTCTTTGTGAGTTATCCTTGATGTATTTTGTGAAACATAGAGGGTCTTGGGGTCCCTACTGAGTA